>CM045447.1:34546638-34941136 GCA_024666655.1 Dascyllus trimaculatus | reverse complement strand
GTATGTTATCTAGTGGGTTATGTGAAAGGGAGGACCCTCAGTGGATGTACAGGTGCAGGCAGGCAGGCAGAATGGGGCTTAAAGCCGTCCAAAAACATGGATATATTCTGATCTAGCATTGCGGAGCGATGGAGCAAAGCATTTTACGCACAGGAACCTCAAATCACAGCGTTTATTTACACGGCCGAAGTTGCACCGGGGAAGGAAAGGGGGATGGCAGCATTACAACATTTAACGCAGCGCTAACATAACATTAAGGCCCAGGCAATTAAAGAGGCGTCTCTGGGGGTCTGCTACGCCGCTGTTCATCCTCCGCAGTGGCCGCACAATCTGCCGGAGAGAGGCGCGTCAGAGATAATGTGGGCGACGGAGCGAGTCAAACATGAAATGATAGCAGGGTGAGGATGCGTTTGGAGGTGACACGGCGGCGGGCGCCAGCAGGGAGATCCTACTCACTTTGTAGAAAATCATCTTTAAAGTGCCGTAGAACCCCATCCTTGTAATCCGGTGTGTTTTCCTTTTTTTTTCCTCTTCAGTGGCAATCGGTGGAGTCCGAGCGTGCGTGCGCGGCGGGCAGATCGCGGCGGTGACGGTGTGAGGGCAGCGTACTCTCAGGTAAATCCGACGCCGTCTCTGATGTGAACATGCCCGGGCACGTCACCGGACTGGCGTGCGTGCAGTAGATTCCCCCGGTGAAGGCATCGGGAACCTGGAGGGGAAGAAGCTCCGCCGGATCGACTTGCGAATAAGGAAAGAAAAACAGATCGGGGGGGCTAGGTCGATGGGTGAAACAATGCGATGCGACGATCCCGGACGCTTGGTGTGCGCCGCCGAACCAGCCTCGCACCGAGCAGGGAGTGAACAGATGAGGGAGGAAGAGGGTGACACTCGGCAGGGAGAGAAAAAAAAGGGGGAGGAGTGCAGGGGGAGAGCGTCAGCGCGTCAGAGCGGTGGCCTCTTCCTCTTCACAGGCTGCACGACGGCTCCCTCCGTGCAGGATCGGATTACAGCCTCCCCGGCGGAGACGGCAGGAATGGTGCAGTCCGACGCTCAACGCTGTGCGCGGCGCATCCTCTGTGTGCGGAGTACCGGGGGGACATATGCGCAGCAGACGAGGCTGCGCGCTGCGACCGGGCGGGGTGCGCACTCCGCACGTCTTTCGGCATCAAAGGTGGACCCACACTTGTTGCGAGACCGAACCAGATCAGCCAGAAACTCGCAGCCTACTCTGCTTTTATTTCCACTTCACATCGGAGAAACCCTCACTTCTAAAATGCGCTGCGTCAAATAGATTTTAGATGCAGTGGTGGGAAGAACCTGAGTACATTCACTCAAGTATTCTCCTACTTCACCACATCATGGAAGGAAATACTGCAGTTTTCACTCCCCTACATTCAGTCTCACAGTCACTGATTCCATTTTTTAATACAGAATTTGTTTTATGAAATATTACAGCTGCTACTGTTTCAGACTGAACCCAAAAATGCCCAAAATTAAGAGAAGAAAATTAAATTAAAGGTATTTTAAAAGCAAGAACAATCTCACTCAAGGGTTTAATGGTGATTTAAGTGAGACATTTATTTTCATGGGGAATTATCAGTCGGTGAAATGCCCAAAACTACTGGCTGTTGCTTCTGGATCTGAAGTTTTCAGATAGAAAACTGAATATCTTTGGTTCTTAGGCTGTGGTTTTCTTAATTAATCTGTTGTTTTGTCTGTAAGATTGTAGACAAACTTCTTTGAATTGATTGTCTTGTCCAACCAACAGTACAACGCGAGTATTTTTCGCATTAAGTGAAAGAAAAGCAGCAAATACTCCAATTAAACAAGGTAGGTACACAGATCAGCCACGACATTATGGCCGCTGACAGGTGAAGTAAATAACATTGATCATACTGGTGCTATGTGGTGTTCTGATGTAAAACCTTGACACCCAAATAAACATTGTCCCAGAGCAAACAAACTCCCTCATGCTAATGGAAATCCCAAATGTCACGTTGCCCACCACACGGCAACAACATCAACCACTCAGGAACATGTTGAGGAACATGACAATGGCCCAACATGTTGATTTGACCTCCAAACTTCCTACACCCCATTGTGATCAAGCATCAACAGGATGCAGTGGAACAAGTTGGATTGACAGAGGCTCCACGGCACAAGACAGAGTACCCAAAGGATCCAGTGCCAACATCCTGGTTCCAGACCCCATAGGACACCCTGAGAGGTCCTCTTGTCCATGTCCAATGCTTCAGAGCATTTTAGAGCACATAAGGGGGACCAACACATCATAATGTCATGCCTGATTGGTGTAAAAGCACTTCAATCTAGCCCAGCATTGACCAATAGCAGTTCATGTCCGACTGAAAATAATCCACTAATTTAATAACACAACACTGATGGGGTTAGTTTGCCTAAACAGAGCACATTTAGTTGCAAATATTCCTCTACTTGCACTTGTAATGGAGTATTTTTATGCTGCTACTTACACGTACAGAAAGAAAACTATCTGAACACTTCTTCCACCAATGCATCCATACATTCTCTCAACACCCAGAGCCAACAGATCACATGACAGACATCAGGCGGCTTGCGAACGGATCCCCGTCTGCTACACCTTCCTATTTGCAGGCCAATATTTGCATTTCAGGACTGGCAGGTAATGTCCGATTGCACCTGGCCAGTTACCGCCAGTTTGCTCCGCTCACGACTCCCATGACAGCCAGTGAGAGCAACAACCTGAAGATGGCAGCTTTAGTTTAAAAGCACACGAGGTCTGGGCGCGTGCGAACGCAAACTGTCACAACTGTAAAATGCCTTTTCAGGGGAACGTCGACCCATCAAGCGGATGAGCCGATGACGACGGGGCTGTTCTCTGCTTTGTTCAGCCGTCAAAGATAAACACGCTGGAAGCCATTTGTTTGATTAATTCGGAGAAACCGAGAGCAAACGGAAACACATTTCTCCATTAAACTGATCAGTTGCCGTTTATGTTTATGAATGTGGTATTCATGCAAATTAAACTCCGCTGGCTTCTGGGCATGCCACAATGTTATTCTCTCCTTAAATAAAAATATTAAAAAAAACCTGTATAGCAGTTTGAACCACACCATTAGTTTCTAAAGATAGTCGGGATTTGTCACTCTTGACCTCACAAGACATCAGCAATAGAAGGCGGAAACAGGGGACACAATGGAGGGTCATGGGAAGGGCTCCGTTCACAGGTGACGGCGCATTGGGATCTGGCAGCCTTTCAGACACTCCCGGCTTACACCTGTAATTACTGAGAGACCGGGCACAGGGGGGGAGGATTTCAGGGCTGGCAGGGAAGAGAGGTCTGGTACAATCTGCCACAATTTGACAGACTACGGTTGGGTTTTGGATGAGACGGGAAAAGAAATAAAGGCAACAGACGGCTAAGGCTGCACAAACCCATGCATGGTAATTCATCTACAGTGAGCAAAAGCTACTTATCTGCTGCAGGATGGAGGATTTCATGTTTGAGAAAGTGTAAATCGTGATTATCTAAGAGGATACAGCAGGCGTGGTGGCGAATCTTAGTAGTTTAGTCACACTTTCTTACCAAAGCAAAACCCAAATTCAAATGGGTGGACATCGAGGTGCGCTAGACAGAGCTGTTTGAGCTTCGTCTGTGTGTGTTTAAGGTGGCTCTCATGAGAAAGGCCCTCCTGATGCTCTCTGCCGGCCCAACCTTTACACAGCACATTGGAATGCTTGGCATGCGAGAGGGGTTGCACTGTGGCCTTTGAATAGGCCGTGGCCTCCTTTGTCGCTCTCCTTCTGCCGGTTGGTGAAGCATTAACAGGCGTCTCCCCCTCCCCGATACTGACCTCCCGCTTATCAAAACCAAAACCCTGCCGGTGAGACGTGAAGCTACACGAAGCAGGTGTCTTTCTTTTTCAAAGCAAACGTCTTGTTCCTTATAATCAACAAGCACTCTCAGGTAATGGCGCTCTCATCACACCCTGGCTGCTTTTGCTGCAATATTTGAACAGCAGAGGGTGTATAAAAATACACTCATTAGATCGCTGCGCGGCAGATAGCTTGTGGGGGGAAAATGCAAATGTTGTCTCATTTGACTGCACAAATAACAGACAACATCAATGCCAAAGTTTCAGCAGACTGACTCGACAGATAAATCTGAGGATTCTTGGATGTTTGCAGCTACGAGGAGGCATCGGGACATTTCGGCTGCAAATCCTGATAATATTCCCGTGATTATATTCATTGATGTCCGCGGATGTCTCTGGATCTGGAGCTCCACGTCTCTGATCTGCAGCCGCTGGCCTCAACACCTGCTGTCCTGCCATCCACAGCCCAACCCAACCGGTCGAGGCAGATGGCCGCCTTCCCTGAGCCTGGTTCTGTCAGAGGTTTTTTTATTTCCCCCTTCCTATCGTAGAGTTTTCTTTGGTTCCTTCCCACTTTTACCGACTGCTTGCTCATAAGAAATCCAAAAGCAACTTTGGATTGTTGGGTTTTCTGTTCTTTCTGCTATGTAAAGCGCTATGTAATAATAATAATAATGCATTGGTAATAATGAACAGTTTGTGATGACATGTGTTGTAAATATGCTCTATACAGATAAAACTTAATTGATAATTTGGGGATTAATAAACTGAATCAATAAAATGGTGGATGTCCAGCGCTAGACAGCAGAAAGCTAAATTCCATCAACAAATGCAAAGGTGTAGAACAATCTCACATTATGGAAGCGAGGGTTTAGAAGGGTTTTGACTTGACAAATGACTGAAGCAATGAACTGATTTCGATCTGAAACATTCAAAGGACAGAGAATAAATCGACAACCACCGACAATCCATTAGCAAGAAAGATAACCAGAACCACCGGCTGTGGCTTCTCAAATGTGAAGATTTGCAGGTTTATTCGTCTTCTTTGACAGTAAACTGAATATCTTTGCATCTCAGGCTTTCTGCTGCACAAAACAAGCTATTTAAACGTCGACGTGGGCTTTGAAAAAAATGGCAAATGATCCTTTACAGACAAAACAATCAATTAAGCAAGAAAATAATCTGCAGATTAACAGAAAATGAACATAATGCTTAACTGATTATCAAATCTGTCACATTAATTTCTGTTGAGCGACTAATGGAATAATCCTTTCAGCGCTAAGTAATAAGTGAATTATAGGTCTAACAGCTGTCAAGCAGGATTGGAGGGATGTGACTGGAACTATTTCCAATCAACAGATGTTGGTGGGAAAAAGCGACACTACGGGGAGAAAGGGCCTTTCTTGAGCAAATGTTTAATGTGAGGTGGCGAACTTGAAGGAGGCAAATACTTCCTGGGCAGTGATGCATCACTAAATGGGGCCATGTCATTGTGCGATTGTCCTCTCTGTGGAGAAAAAATGAGAACTAGGGGGTCTGCTCTCAATGGATCTCTCTCTGAAACAGTGAAGTGTGATCCCCGTTTCCAGGCCGGACAGATGCAATGCGTGCGGGGGGAGGTTTGATGAATAAGGAAACCATGGATCATGGCATTCTGCAAAAGGATAATAATAGCATCATCTGCATGGAGTCGAATTAGCATATCCTACAGCCACCCACGCGACTGGAACATTCAAGTTTGAAGGGGTCAGGTCGGAAAAAAGAAATTAAAGGAAGAGGCTGAGGTATCTCCCCTGTGACAACAATGGCGCTCATTGAAAATAAATGGAAAGCAGGGGTCAGTATTTGCAATTATTGGCGATTATTTAGGAATTGGATGTGCAAGCAGATGCAGCGTTTTAAAATGTAAAAGCGGAGAGGCCTTGAGAAAATAGGTAATGGTCTCCCACAATGAAAATGAAGATAAATGTGGGACAGCTTCAACGCTACGGAGAGGACGCTGGAACTCAAAGAGCCGGCGTCCAGTGTCGTTGCCCCTCACAGGCAAACAACATGCAAATAAAGGCTGGAGACATCAGAGGCAGTGTGTCAGAAAACACCAGCCAAAAATAACGCCGCTGTTATTTGTTGTTTCACTTAACAGAATGTAATGGTGATAGCGGTGAAGGTCACAGCTGATCACAACATAATCAAAGCAAAGCAGCGCAGCTCGATCACACTACTATTATGCCGTACGAAAAGACAGCAAGCGCCAACATAAATAATAAATAATGTAGTTAACAAAATACATATCAACATTTCATTGTCATTTTGCCATCGAGGCCTGTCAGAGATATAAAATCTATTTTCTGCGGCAGTAACAATGAAGAGCAGAAGACCAAAGAAAGCCTGACAATGATGCAACGCAGGAAGAAATGTGTAATTTCCTAGAAACATAACTGCACAGTTTATTTGCTGCACAGGCTTCTTTATGGGCCCCCTAACATAATTACGGCTGTAACAAAGCCCTTTCTACTGCATTTGACCCGATCCTTCCTCTGTGATGGACGGATACCTTAACATTTGCTAAGCAGACTTCAATTATCATGAAGAATACGTCGGAACGCATAGCTTTTAAAACACGGTAGCTATTCTTGAACTTGAAATTTAGCCTTCCGGTTGCGCAGTTCTACTCTAAGCCGAAGGACGGCTCGAACAACAACAAGATAAACCTGCATTGAGGCAGCATCTCTGTTCTGTCTCTCGTCATCGATCAATATTACTGGGAATAACAGTCATGATACAATAGCATCGTGACTACAGAAACTTCAGTAAGGCCACTGACGATAGAGCTGATCTCCGAAAGAACTGTTACGATCTCTGATGGACACTTTACCAACATATCTACACATGCCGCCTTTTGATTGACATCTAAATCCCCAATTAAACTTTTAAACTTCAAAAACCTGTCAGAGCTTCAGCTGGTATACGAGTAATTTTGGCGACAGACTAACCATTAGATGTTTCCTCTTTTTTCTTTTAATCCAGAAGAGCAGGAAAGTTTTGCATCCGAAGTACAGCTGTGCCTGTCCCACTAATGTTCAAACAAAGACAGTGGCTTCAGGCTATGATGGAACCTTTTCACTTTTTTAGTAATTGTGCACATAATCTCGCCTGAGGAGAATAATATGCACATCCTGGCGAACCACAGTTGTTCCCAGCAGAGCTACAAGGACACCCAGATATCATCCAGGTGTCCTTGTAGCCCTGCTGGGGAAAGCCTGTAGAGTTGGGGATAAAGATGGGCACAGCATCATAGCTTTTCACAATGCGTTCAATTTTTCGAGCAGTAAAAGTAATGAAGTCCAAGTAATCAGTGGATGATTTTTTTCCGTTTTGCACTTAAATGTTGCTCTGAGTCATTATATTACTCAGTCACAAGCATCATATCCAAACCCTGAGGCCAGCATCAAAGTGCCAAAAGCAAACATCAGCTCTGTGCCGGCAGCTTTTCTGAAAACTGTAGGAAAAAGCTTCAAAGAGAAACTGGTGACCCTTTCCAATTCACAGCTCTGCTCGCTCTTAACCTCTCAGCGTCTGACCTACAACACAGCAGCAAAGTTGGACAGCATTTTTGGAGAGCTCTGATTCAGCGAGTGACCTTTCCAACCTGCATCACCCTTTCATTTGAAAGGCCGATCCAAAGTCAAGTTTATTTATAAAACCCAAAATCACACGGGTGTCACGACAGACCCGGCAGCCTGTACAGTATGTGACTTCCTCTAACCTGAAATGCCTGATGCTGAGAAAGAAAAACTAAAAACGGGAAGAAACTGGTCAGTATTTGTCTTTTACGATGGGTAGGCATAGTCTACATAATGTGCTGTGGGTACAGTAGGGATGTTAATGATTAACTGGAGTGGATTAATTGCAGTTGTCAATTTAATCAGTTAACTATATTAACGAATAAGAGAGAAAATGAAGGACATCAGAAAATGCACTTTTGATTTGCTGTAGTACCTCGTTGCTCCACCAGGTGGAGACTATTACTGTTTAATGAGATGGAGTTACAGGTGTGTTTGCTAACCACCCACAAGGGTTGCAAATAATTAGCACACCTCTCTGCTGTCTAGCTGCCAACTGTGGCGGTCGTGTTGATGAACTCTGCAGTATACAGATGCCAAAAAGGTGTCTGGTGTGGTGGTTGTCTGGTTTAGCTAGCTAACCGAGGCTTATGCTAATGCTAAAATAAGACTGTCAAATGCTAAAAACCAGCTGAAGGCTGAGCGTCTGTCAGCGGGCACCATAGCCGCTAATGCTGCTAATGTTTAAAGTCAGCAGGACTCTTCTAGTATGCTTTAAACAGCGTTCAAAGAAAGTGATGAAGTGCATCGGTGACGCCCTGCTCCAAGCATGAAAACATTTTAGAGGTGGCAGTAAATACTGATGAAGCTCAACAGCTGTTTCCAGCAGCTGTTTGAACGTTAACTACAGTGAGCAAATCACTCCATCATGTAGATCAGATACGAAGATTATTCTGATATCAAACCGCTGCAAAGAGATTGATGCGTTACAGCTTACTTACTGCGGAAGCCCACAGTTCATTTATCATGTTGAATACTTTGAAATCGTGGAATTGCAATTTTAAATTAAGTCATTATTTCCTGCTATCAAATTTATAATTCAGTGACATGGTGTTTGCTTTATCTGCTCTTCAGATTCCTAATGTCGTCGAGTCAGTTTTTTTTTAAGTATTATTTTTTAGTGGGAGATTTTGAAGCTTCATTGATAGACAGATAGAGAGGAGAGAGACATGCAGCAAAGGGTCGTGAGCCGGACTCGAACTCACGACCGCTGCTGGCGACCTGCGCCTACATGGTAACACCTTAACTCAGTGAGCTACACGGCGGCCCGTCGAGTCAGTTTTGCAGCAAACATCATGTGTCAGTGGTTCAAAACCGTTTCATCAGCATGTGGAGAAACTGCCAGAAATTTAAAGATCAATCAGCTGTTTGTTGTTAAGGTGGCCGACTATCGGTTCAGGAAAAATTAGCATCCCTACTGTGCAGTGTACGTAACAGATGCAGAGATTGAATATAATAAAGTTACGAAATGGACAAAAGTGTAGATTTAGTCAGGGCTGTCTAAAAGTTTTGAAGCAGCTTTTGGCCCTGTAGGGGGAAAGCAGTAGATTATTTCTACCAATAACTTCCTAATAGACTACACACTCAGTACATCAGCAAGAGGTCACATGCGTACACCCTCTAATGGCAAGCTGCAGTGTTACTACTGTTTCCCTCCGTTCCTAAGTCTTCCCCGATGATGGGCCAATCTGGTTGTGCATTTGGACGCGGACCGAGCTGTCATATCTCATTCAGAAATGAAAGAGGGTTATGGAAATGTGTGTGATGAGCCAGGTGAAACTTGGCCCGGCTTGGCATCAACATTTACACAGAAACGAATAAACCTCTTTAATCATCCAGAATTACCACTCTGCATCCCAGATGAAGACAGCGAGCCAGTTTGTGCCTGCTGGGTTTTGCCTGTCATCTGTAAATCCCTAAATACGCTCGAGAAGGTGGTGGGAAAATCGCGTGGGGACATTCTGACAGCGACTTGGTGGCTTGCCTTGACCTGAGCTCGGTGCAAAAACTCGCTCATCACGCTTCCTCCGGTATTTTCCCCTCCTGTGATACTGATCTCATCTGGAACACAATCTACCCGCACTACCCTTTATCTTTCCAACAAAGCAGCAATTTGCATGTTTGCTGTTCCAAATAAAGGGTTTCGGAATGAAATATGCATGAGAAACCTCTGAACGGAGATTTGACCTTTATCTAAGTGGATTAGAGGACGCTATTTAACACAGTCTGTTACGAGCAGTGAAATGAGCAAATAAATATACTGATCGTTCATCCTTCTTATGGGCATTAAAATCAGTTTTTAAACAGCCAAGCTAGCAGCATGGCTCTATATATGGCAACACCAATTTGAACAAAATATGCATTAAAAACCATGACTTAGTGTACAGACATATTCCCCAGAGGATGAAGTTTTCTTCTTGCAACACCAACAGGTCAAAATACTCACATATTCAGTAAAATCAACAACTACCCAAGGGGCTGATATTATTTTTTTTACAGACACTCAGACCTTCTTTAGCTGTGTAACTTAACTCACTGTGGCTCTATGAAGCCGGAACATCATAACTTTCTTTTTCACTTTTAAACAGAGCCACCACACATTTCACATTTGCGGTTTTCCGTTAGGGCTGCAGGGTGTCTCACAGCTAGAAGATCCCCGGTTCGCTTCCCGGTTAGGACGCCTGGGATCTTTCTGGGTGGAGTTTGCATGTTATTCCTGTGCAGGGTGGGTTTTCACCGGGTACTCGGACTTCCTCCCACAGTCCAAAAACATGCTGAGGTTAATTGATGATTCTAAATTGTCCTTAAGTGTGAATAAGAGTGTGCTTGGTTGTCTGTCTATATGTGATCCTGTGATAGACTGGTGACCAGTTCAGGCCTTCGCCCAAGTCGGCTGGGATAGATTCCAGCCCCCCTACGACCCTACAGGGGATTAAGTGGTGTACAGATAAGGGATGGATGGAGGGTTTTCAGTGAAATGTCTCCACAACAATTAGAGGGATTGCCACGAAATTTGATGAGGACATTTACTTCCTCATCAGGATGAACTGCAACCAGTTACCTGCAAACCTAATGGCATTCCTGTCAGGTTCAACCGACGATGAATACAGTGAACATTGTAAACGTTACACCTACTAAACATTAGCACGATAGCATCGTTACTATGAGAATGCTAACATTAGCATTTAGCTCATAAGACCATTATGTCCAACCTTACACTGACATCACTGTAGACTGGTTGCTGCCTCACATGTTATTTAAATCTTCACAATCATTTCTAACGTATGAAACTTCACATATTCAGTGTAATTTACATTGCTGAGGGATAACCAGTTTTGATTAATGTTCAACCAGTGATGAAAGTGACGTGTTTAAATTTCAAGCCTGCCAGAACAGTGCAAGCACAATACACAGTCAAAGACACGGCATCTTCCCTGTGTCATGATGGAAAATGAGCTCCGCGTATAAAAATAGTCCAAAGTTATATGCCAGTGGCACTGCCTAATAATGCTAATAAGCACTCTCATTCAGCCTCCTCTGGAACAGAATGAGAAAGCAGAGAAGCCAGAGAGTTTCGGGGGGAGAACGGTGCCATCACCTCGGTAATGTTCTGAAATAAGTTTCCTTGAGAAGTCAGTAAATACGACGGTGAGGACAAGACCATGAATGCCATTGGAGAGCAAACTGTAGTATCTTCCTCGGTGGAACAAACAGGAACGAGAGCATACAGAGTGCAGGGCAGTACTCCTGCACTGCTAAGATAAATGGGGTGATACTTTAACAACTTGTAGAGTGATGAAGCTCAAGAAAGAGGAAGACAGGACGGAGGTGATTAGAGAAGGATCGGGAAGCAATTTCGTCTCGAGGACGGTGGTGCTGTAGCCGCTGCTTCTGCCTTTCCTGAAATCAAACTAAGGCGATTCCTTCTGGCAGGTGAGTCTGACTGATGAGGTAATCTGGGGAAAAATGCAGGTGGAACATCTTCTAAATTCGTCCAACCAAAAGTTGAAAGCGCAGCACTTATTCTGTCAGTCTTGCTTTAGATAGTCGAGTTAAGCAGAGAGGTGGCACAAATGGACGGCGACCAAGAAGAAAAAACCAACAACAAACACTTGATAGGAGTGGAATACGTGCCTCCCATGCTGATACACAATACAATTCCTGCTAAGTGAAGGGCACATTTGATCTTGCTTAGATGTGTCCACTGGCCATGCTGTGAAAGCCAAGGCTGCTGTCTGAAGTGTCTGTTTGGGATTATTGTTATCTCTGATGGACCACCAGCAGAGTGGGTGATGGCAACCTTTTTAGTGCCCGACTTGACTGCTATCAGCTGCCATGTCTGATGGCGCAAAGTGAGATTCATATAATGGCCACACTTTTGAAAGAGAGAGAGATCAAAAAGGCAGCACATGAAAGTTCATGCATCTTCGGATTTGGGCGGTTGTTGGTGAAGATGAATGATGCAACGCAACAGCAACGGGACTCGCATGCAGGCTGTGGAGTCGACACGGCCACACTTCACTCAAACATACGTTAAATAAATGAAAAGGCTGAAGCCAAACCACGGGCTGCTGTAACTGGTATAAGGTTGTTAATGCATTTTTAATCTGTGAAACGTAGCGCATGTTAAATAGTTCAAGAAACAAATCTGCATGAGACGTGTATGAATGGACGCGAGTCAAAGTGTGTGAGGAGGCGAGAAACAGACAAATTCAAAGAATCACTTTAAGACCTAATTAATTTGCTGAAATTAAAAGTCAGAATACTGAGGGAGATTAAGTAATTGGCACATTTACAGCCAACTTAATTACTTTTAAAGTTTGATTAAAAGCAGCCTTCATAGTTTTCAAATGTGTAGCAAATATCAAGGTGAAAAAATCTGAAGTTCCAAAGAAAAGGACTATTCACTCCCCCACTGCATTGTACTAGAATTGCCTTCGTACCAATGGGATGAAGAGTTTTGACTGTGAGAAAGATGTGTTCCTCTGTATTAGCCTGCTATTGTTTCCATCAAGGGTTGTGCCGAGACTCGGAAATGGCAGGGAAATGTTCCTTGTGTCATTCACATTAACAAAGACAGACAAGTGGTGTGCGCCGAACACAAAGGAGACAAGGCTATTGCTTAACAAAACAGCCGGGATCAAAGTCAAAACTGCTTTCGGACAAAGAACGCATGAGGAGATTATAACAAGTGAAGCAGTAGCTCGGTGGATGAAGCACGGGGAGCCTGGAGATCATATTAATCTGAGGATGAAGCGACGTTTCGGCTGAAGCAACGCAAGTTAGCAAGAAAAGGAATCTTGAGAGAAAGAGCCGACCTCACTGTTCTGCACAAGACCCGGTCAGGCTGTAATACAGTCGAGGTATCACACTGAAGGTCGGATTTTTAGCAGACAGGCAGACCTGATGGATGATAGTGATGCTGAGAGAGAGATGTGTCTCCCCAGATTTTAAAGGCTGCATGGAATGACAAAGGTCAGGGGGTCATAAATGTTTCATTTCAGGAAGGGCAAAGGAGCAGTGAACCGTTGATAGCTTGCGAGCATGTTTGTTTCCCTCCTCTCACACACACACAAACACACACATCAATACTTCACACTGCTGCAGAAGAAACATACTGTATTTATTTATTGATAAGTGGGAGAACGTGCATGTGGCTGCACTCTACTAATCGCTTTACATGAGGAAGAATTATCAGTCAACTATTAAAGTAAAGAAAGAAGAAAAACGCAGTTTAACAACATAAAATGCTAAACCTAGGAGATGAATAATAACTAGAAAAGCACTCAGAGAGCTCATACCTCCGCCAAGGAGCTTCAGTCCACCCCCAACACAATCTACCAATTCACATATTTTGTATGGAACGTTACAGATACAAATGGAATTACAGACAGCTCAAATTTCCCCCCAACAATGCGGCCTTCACCCCATCCGACCTAATGAACAGGCGCGGCCTATAGCGCGGCAGCTCCTAACAGCCTCCCAGCTTCTTAGACAACCGGAGATAAGAATGCCGGCCCAACCGTGCGTATGTCGCTCAGGAAGGAAAGAGAAGTCCGTCATTGTCGCTGTCTGTCGCGTGGAGCCCCAAAATGTCATGTGGTCAAAAGGGGCTACCCCAAAAACAAGAGTGCCCTCTGGTGGCTTTTAGAGTAAATCGCATTCAATTCGGTTTCACTTACAGACGGTGATCCGGATCAGTCACAAAATTTCATCATTTGTTCCTTGTCCCATTTCACACATTTTCTGAAAATTACATCCAAATCCGTCATTGCATTTCCGAGTTATTTTGCACACAAACAAACAAACAAACCAACCAACGCCGGCCGTCACATAACCTCCTTGTCGGAGGTAATAAAAATTGTATGTTTTAAACAAGAGCCATGTCTTTGAACTTAATTAAACCTATTGTGGAAGAAGCACAGAGCTGTTTAGGTGTAATAAATTCACTAACTAGGTCTACAGTCATAGCTGGTAAGGCTGATGTTGCAGGTGTTTGCCATATGTCCATCGAATCCCGAGGTGGAAGTGTGTCTGGCTGTGAGGGCAGGCAGCACGGAGCCTCTGAAGACTTGCATCACACGCTGGGCCAAACACAAATACAGACAGAGGACGGAGGAAGAGCCGAGCTGCTGCCAAAAGGAAATTTTGAATGGATGAGCATGCATTTCATGTGAATAGGGAAGAGCGTGGCATACTTTGTGTTCATCAAAACTCAACAAAGGCCAAATTTGAACCTTGTGTTATAGAGTCGGGGCTTTCGTCAGAATTTCAAAGGTGCTGGTGGCTTAACCCTCAAAAAAAAAACGAGAAAAAAAAACAGCGCAGACACTGGAAGCTGTGGTAAAGTCATTGATTCAGCTCAGCCTTTGCTGCAGTCTCTTCCTCCTCCCTGCCTCCAACTCATACAGCTTCTGACACATTCTCCTAGAGCCCTCCTACACACTAAAACTACACAAACAACACCGCTCTTCTACTTCATATCTTGCAGAGAATGGATAGGGAGAGCACAGCGTATTACACCATTTCCAAAAGCACCTCTTGGAGCCGTGGTGCGTGCGTGTGTGTTTGTTGATTTGTTTGCTCGTGTGTAGTGTTTTTTTTTTTTTTTTTGCCATGCATAATGAATACACCACAAATTCCCCAAGAGCCCTACAACAGGAAAGTATAATGCACAGTCATACACTCGAGTACACCAGGCAGTGCAGTGCAAGTCCTGAGCATGAGTTCATATCCACATACTGAGAAGTAGCTGTCTAACTATAATAGAATTCATTGAGTGCATGAATCGAATATTCCATTTCACCATTTTGCTGGCTTTGACGGCCATGTTTAAAGGCAGTTTTGGTTTTAATATTAACAATACATGCAATTTGGTTACTATTTTTGACCATTGTGTCCGCTGTTCTAGGAGGAATAAATGGACTGAGAATGCATGACTACCGCTCCCCTCGGTGAATTGCTCATACTGGGCTGCAGATTGCCTGAAATAACAATGAGCAATCATCCCGTCATTACTTTCAGTTTGAGTTCAGGGGTGCTGCATTAACCTGAAAATATCTGTCCGTTCGGCGCGGAGGTCAAGCCGTAACACGCTTTAACATGCTAATTTTAACCTTGCGGCAGGAAGTGTGTTGTCGGTTCAAGCTGTCAATTGTTCCACTCCGTTCTCAAAAATGTGTCATTCATCTTGATGAGCTGTCTGCCTCGGAACAACGTCTAGCCCGAGGGCAAGCTAACCAGCATCTGTAGAGCTACTGCAGGCACAGAGGCGGCAGATGGCATGAGAAAAGCAAACATGCCTTCCTATTTAAAGTGTACACACACACTCCTGGAGCTAAGCAGTAATGAACACCCAATGTTTAAGATATTGACTTCTTTAATTTTGCTACTCTCGCTGTTCATTGCACAGTTTATCAGAATGAGCAACAGCTGGCTGTAGCATCAGTTAAAATGTGTTCTAGTGAAACAATCGGAGGGCTTTCATCTCTTTAAACATTTACGAGCCAGTCCGTCGCACAACTTTCTACCGCTTGGGGTGGTTAGACGCTTGTCACCTCTTCTATTACACAGACATGTCGTGCTGCCACTTCTTCTCCTCTACTTTTCCAAACAAAGGGCCGACGCAGCCAAATGCCCAGTCAGTGAAATGAGCACAAGAGTGGAAAAGTGAGGTTGGAACAGCTTCCCCCAAAAATAGACGTCGCTCCGCGCACACTGTCATACTCTCACGCCGCAAATAGCATGGGTGGCTTTAATGTTTTCCGCTAACAAACCGCACTGTCTTCTTTAGGGGGGGGGATGTCGGCCGGCATTTCAAATATAGTGGCGCACAACTTGGGGGTCAATACCGCAGAGGAAAGTTAACTGAACCAGCGCAGCTTCCAGAGTCGGTTACCCAAACCTCTCCAGCTGCACAGAGCCTGAAATCTACATTAGAGCAGACATCTGAGTAGGTGTTGACAAAGCTGTTTCACTTAATTCACTCAGAGCATCCTAAATGTATATTTGATGGAATTTAAACATGTTTAGGTGCTGTGTTTTGCTCTGGCTTGTCAAGAACCCTCTCAACTACACCGAACCCCCTCAGCAGAGGATGTTCAAGTCAAAGGGCGTCATTACTTTGAGTCACTTTCTATTTTCTCCTCCGTGTTTTCTGACCTTTAAGTCAAACTCAACCTGAGATTCAAGATTCCAAATGTCAGGCAAGTCACGGAGCTGCTTATAACCGGTTCCTAAAAAGAGCCCGGTTTTCATTCTTTATTTAATTCCGGCTTGGTGTCACATTCATTGAAATAAGGCCATCATTTGGCTTTTTAAAAAAAACACAGCCGCTTTTCTTCATTCTCCCAACACTTTCTGACGTCCCCCGTCTTTCTTTGGCACTCGGTCCATTTTCTTTCTCCCAAAGATGTAATGTACATCTTTAAGATTCCATTTTTTAAAAAGGCATGGTAATTTTCTAAAACAGTCAGGTACAGAACAGCAAAAAGCACTAAACAGCTGTAGACTGGGTGCATTTGCTGTATTTACGATGTCATAAGTAATGCAAATTAAGCATCAGTGTTTATCATAATGAAAAAGCATCTTCCCGTTGCAGATGTGTGGCTCACTGTAGGTAAAATGTAACATTTAATGTGTTCAACAAGAATAAAAATATGTATTATGCAACAGATGCAAACTATTTAACCCAGTGGTTCTTCTGCTAACTGGTCTGTTGACTCTTGCTTCCCCTTAGCATGCACTCTATTGATCCATACTCCTGACAAGCTAGAAAGCCATCATTAGCAAAACCTTCACCAGCATAGTTCATTTATGGGGAGGCAGGGCTCATCGCACCAATTCAGCCGTGACCCTACAGATGACCTTTAAATTTCACAATAGGCAGCCCACAATAGCTGCCATGTGCCTCGTGGTTTAATCTCCACAGCCCATCTGCTGCGGCTGCTGGCTGTGAGTTGAATCTGGGAGAGGAGGAGAGGGAGTGCCCAGCTTCCCTCTGAAGCTCACGGGTGTCTGTCTCACTACATCCTGTGGGACAGCTGTATGTTAATGTGCACAAGAGGCCGGGGACAGCAGCAGTCACTGGGATTGCCAGGCAGACACAGAACAAGGAACCCCTTCTCAGTGGGTAGCCAAAGGCACGAACTTGGCAGATTAGACATTCAGGAAACAAATAAGGCTCCATCACAGACAGGCAGCCCGAATCAACAACAACAACCAAACACACAAGACTGCAGAGAAAAAAAAGAGAGAGACAAAAAGGAAAAGGAAAAAAATCTTAAACTGTTCGAGAGATGAGACTAAAGAAGTCTCCCTGCCGCCTCGTGGCTTAGTTTCCTTTGGAATTTAAATGCATGCAGTAATTCAGACAGACAACATCGAGTACATTCCTATATTCTCAAGAGTCCTCACACAGTAAGAGAAAATTCTCAATTAAGATCATCTCTGTTTTTACGGCTAAAATCAAGAGGAATTATGTTCTTCTCTCCTCCCACAGTGTTTGTATCTGAAGACAAAGCCGAGCAGTGAGAGGAGAGGTGCAGTCAGACGGCTCAGGTAATCCCGGCACAGTAAAGCATCGATGGCTGGGAAAAATCTAATCAATTCAAGTCCAGCAGAGTTGCAGAGCTAAATCTGACGCGACGATGACGAAAGACAGGCAGGGGTGTGGGCAGCCGTGGAGGACCCCACTACAAGCCCCCCCTCTATCTGTAAACTGTTGCCTGGCAACAGGATTCGCTCTCGCTGGCCTCCAGGCTGCAGTGTGCTGCCTCTGGCCTCGTCCAGGGATAAGGCTCTTGTTTTCTATTAGAGTCAACCAATTGTGGCAATGGATGCAGGGCCCGCTATTCATTATTGAATTCAGCCGAGGTTGCTAATGAAGGCCTCCACTTCTAAAGGATAAGGTCAATTTTTGTCTCAAATGTGACACAAAATCGTAAAAGTAGGACTCAGTTTGGAGCAGCAATGTCTTGTCATGTGCCTGATGACTAACAGTTGATAATGCCGTGAACATCAGGCCACAGGCTGGAAACAATCATCTTTAAAGGAAACAGCCAAGCCTCCAGAGTTTCCCTTTTCACTTCCTTTATTGGCCTCGCCATATGTCTCTGATGCAGTCAGTGACGATGTTGCTTAATTGTTATGCAAGGGGGGTGTGCTTACAATAAATGGATTGTTACCAAGCATCCAGCCAGGCTCAGAAATAGCCATCATCATCTGTGTTTGCTCCCGTGTTGTGCTTACAGATATGAAAGGTACATCACACTACAAAGGGGAAATGCATCTGAAAATGGTATTTTTTAAAAAAAAACTGAGCGGGAAATAAAAAGCTTGTGTGAGATGAGGAAGAAGAAGATGTGGTCAGGAGAGCCAGGGTGGACAGAAAGCAGAGTTTAAATTTTTAAGGCTTGTAGTCACATCAATAATGCCTGAACATACGAGCAGCACTCTACCTGCCAACAAAATGCACTTTTTCTCCATAAATGAAAGTAAGCAAAGAGGTGAAAGTCAAAGAGTTTCTCCAAAAGCCCAACATTTTTAAAGCACATTTAAAGACGAGAAGAAAACAGGCATAAACTACAAAAGCATTCAAAGAGCGCAGACCTCCACCAAGCAGCTCATTTCACCCCATATTGGGATTTACACCCAGAAATAATCGTCCCAGGATTGTTTTATCTACATTATCAGACTCCTTGACCCAGAAAACAAACCCTCAGCATCTGGATTCACACTGATCTCATCATTAGTTCAATAGTTATTCACCAGAATCTCTTTCTGGGTAATGGTGGTTTCTTCTGGATCCAGCTCCATAGCTGTTGATTCTACAACAGATCTGTTGGATCCTCCTGATTCAGCAGAGTCTCAGCTACATGTTGGTGTTGGCTGCATGTCTGGATCTTCATCTGTTACCTTACAGTGATGACCATTCCACAGGCCCTCTAGTTTTTCCTTTTCTGGTTCCTAGTATCCGGAATTTTGCCCAGATCCAGATCAAATTTTGAGATGTTGTAGAAATTAGCGGGAACTTATCCTGTATTTTTAGCCAAGCAGCCTGGACATTTGTTGTGGAGTTACATGCACATTGCCCTATCTTCCAATGCTAAAGAATCGTGCAAGAAATTCCTGGATCCAGACGGTGATCCGGATCAGCACCAGGATCAAATCATCTGTTCCTTGACCAATTATCAACCTTTCCTGGAAATTTCATCAAAATCCATTCAGAACTTTTCGCGTAAAGTTGCTAACAAACAAACAAACATAACCTCCTTATGAATACTACCAGCTAATATATGTGTGCACCTTTAAATTAACTATAGTTGCATTTACCTTGTCTGAGAGTGTGAGATCAGTTCTTAATTAACGGTAACGAGGAGGGGAAATCTGCTATAAACACACTGCAACTTTGGAAGATATCCACTTAATCTGCCCAACTCCGTCTGCTGAAAGTACAAATTAACTCCAGATAAACTTTGGAGAGCAACTTTCGCACAAACAGAGGACAGGACTCTCTGCGGGAAACAATCTGTTTAGGACCTCCAGCACGAACAGGAGGACTGATCACTGCAAGCACGAACCGTCTCACAGTTCACATGGGTGCCAGCTGAAAGGAACTATCTCGTATGACTTTTCCCCTGCTTTCACTATGTGTATTTTTAATGCTGTAATAATATTTGGGCTATAAGTAAGTTTTTATGCTAAAGCAGCCCCGGGGAAATGGACAGAGGCAGTTCTTTTCCCACATTTGCATACATAGAATAAATATAGATATAGAGAGACATTAAAAAGCATTACGGCTACAGACATTGTGCGCATCCACGTCTTGGCAAGTACATTTTTTACTGATACTTGCATTCTGATTATGTGCTTTTTATCCCCTTCTATACGACTGACATTATGCAAGTTTCCGGGGTTAGGGGTGCCTTTGATTATCCAATATGCCCTCAAGTCTCTGCAACGTCGGCCCCAACCGAGCTCGTACGGAATGAAACCGCTGAGATTTACGGCCGTCTGGACTCTCCTGTACTTTAACTTGTCTGCTAGATTTGCCGTCTCCATCCGAGCTCCAGTGATATACAGCAGCAGCAGCAACCGGCGATATCGATTCTGCACGTTGCTGACGTTGGGCGTGCGCTGTCACTTTTTTCCAAGGTGTTTTTTCTTCAACAAATATTCAAGGCCGTCATGTTCATTCTACTTCGTAACTGCTACTATATAAAACACACACTGTGAAATTGAACGTCTTGTGTGCTTACCTGGAAAAAATGGTTTAACGACATAGCTTCCTGTTTTACAGTTTGTTAAGGGTCCATAAATGATACGAAATGCGATAAAAGCCTGGCAACTCCAGGGGTAGTAAAATCTTAAATTTGAAAACTTGAATTTGTGTGTTGGCAAAAAGGCGTTAGTGAAGCTCAAATAAAGATCAGTTTATAGGCTCTGGTTTACGAAAATGATTTCAACAACAGCACCTAAAGACAAAGTGACATACTCGTATCCCTCTGTGGACATTTAAAAGAGAGGTCAGTCCTTAGCTTGCAAATTCTGCAGCTCTTAGCAGTGGCGAGAACTAGAAAACAAACTTGGTAGCTGGCGCTGACTTGGCAGGTGCATCCACAGCTGGCTCGGGAGACGGAGCAGCAGTTCAACCTGGCCACAAGGCTCTGTGGCGGCCCCGTGGGGTCCCGCTCTCCCACGCTCATCACAAATTAAAGAGGCCAGTCGGACCGAATCAGCGCTTTCTCTTATCCACTGTAGCATGCAAAGGTGCGAGAGAGGCCCTGAGAAGATCGGGGGGGAGGTGAAGCATGAAGTGCACATGTGGGCGCTGTGAGCCTCAAGCAACCCCATCAAACTTCATCTTCACTGACTTTGTTGAATTTCATATGCATGACCACTCCATGGGTTTCATAATGTAGATTTTGTGTCTGAAGAGTTCAAATCCGACTTTTTTTCCCCCCAAGTTTATATTCAAAAAAGCTCCGCGGCTCGAGTACAATGCATGTGGGTTGATTTTCTCAGAATATGGGAACACATAATGCACCACCCTGTGAGGCTGATGGGACTGGTTGCAAGTTGGAGGGATTTTAACACAGGTGTTGAGACTCTCAGCTGCAGATGGCGTGAGAGACCACCTCTGTTGACTAGCGGAGCCCAAATATTTGGTCATTTTAATTAACAAACACTTCCAGATAGTAGATGGAAATTAAACGGGAAAACTTGGCAGGTTTTCACCATTACTTCACAGCAAAAGTCAGAAAACTCTTGTTATTAATGACACCAGTGGTCAGTAAGTCAACTGCAGTCAGCATCCTGGTATTCAGGCTCACACTCCATAAGGTAGACACAAACTAAACATCCTGGGTATCGGCCAAAACAGTGATGTGACATACACCGATCAGCCACAACATTAAAACACTGGCAGGTGAAGTGAATAACACTGATCATATTGGTACTATGTGGTGTTCTGATGGAAAACCTTGGATTTTAGCATCCATGTTGGTGAGACTTAGACACCCAAATAAACACTGTCCCACAACAAACACACTCCCTCATGCTAATGGAAATCCCAAATGTCACTGGGTGAAAATGCACCCCACCACATGGAAACAACATCAACCAATCAGGAACATGTTGAGGAACATGACAATGGCCCAACATGTTGATCTGGCCTTCAAGCTTCCTACAGCCCATTGTGATCAAGCATCAACAGGATGCAGTGGAACAAGTTTGGCCCCACTGCACAAGCCAGAGCACCCAAAGGATCCAGTGCCAACGTCCCATAGGACACCCTGAGAGGTCCTCTTGTTCATGCCCAATGGTTCAGAGCATTTTGGAGCACATAAGGGGGACCAACACAATATTAGGCAGGTGGTCATAATGTTATGCCTGATTAGCGTACATAAGACTGATGAACTGGTATCATGCTGACAGATGAGGTTGCCTGACTACAAACTACATTGGACACTATAGGCTACATTTGATTCTAGCACTGTCAAAGAGCTAAAACAAAGTGTGGAGATAGATCTGAAGGTATTCGTTTGACTCGATAAAACGCTTTGTGTTGGAATGAAGCCGAGTATTTGTTGCTCCTCACAAACTCATTACTTTAGTGTCACATATTCTGGATTTTCCCTGAAAAATTAATCATCTGCAAATCAGTCCACACACTCTTAAAGGCAACCGAGAAAGTAGGTGAAGGTCTGCGCTTCAAGTCGTGCTACAATCCATTCACACATGGGCAATACAAAGAGCGACTAGTACAAAGACTCCATGTATGCAAATGTCTGAAGCTGGACGCATAAACGGTGGTAGCACATTCCTGCAGTGTTTTAAAGATAGATTCCCTGCCAACAAGGAGGGAAAAGGAGGAGAAGGAATGAAAGAGAAGAACGCCAGCGAGTAAACACGATCATAAATAATGCAGTTATTTTTTCTAATCGCCTTTACAAATATTACAGAAGGGAGGAAGAGCATTCAGCGTGTTGCAACAATACTGGACAAGGCGATTTGAATAGCCAAATTTTAGCACTGCGCTCCTAAAAACATTGTCAGACAGTGCCGAGAGTGTCGATCCTGCGGAGCCAGAAATATCCTTCCTTCTGGTCAGAGCCTAGCACCTACATTCCCCACAATGAAACACACAGCAGACAGTTGGGTCAGAGATTTGGGTGCCGGCTGCTGCATGTTTTATAACTGTATTTTGCTGGGAGTACATTACATTTTATGACGGTATATTCCATTAGAGAGAGAAGCAGTCAGCAAGTAAGTAGACACGGCATTTCAGGAAAAAAAAAACACGTGGGAAATGCCCGTCTCTGAAAGTTAACGTTCCTGTAATGTCGGGAGTAATTCTAATTTGGCTGAACTTGAGGTTTACCCCAACATGGCAGTGTTTTTCCACTGGACTAATGGTAAACAAGCGGGAGGGGTAACAAGCAGAGTGATGAGGCTGCGCTAATTACATCAGAGCTCTGCCTAAATGAAAGGCCTCGGATGTCGCTGCCCAGTTAGACGCGGCCGGAAAATCTAATGTAGCCATGGAATCCCCGTCATTGTCATCCATCACCGCGGCGCAGCGGACGACTAACACGCCGGGGATGCAGCCGGCCTGCGCTCATGCGTGTCTGCGTCTTTTTGTGTGTTGCGCGTTTATGTGAGCAGCCAAACATCGATTTTCCATTTTGTATTAGTAAATTAATCCCTACACCGTCCCCCCCCACACCCCCCGCTATTCTCATCAGAGGAGAGGATATTGATTGCTTTGTTATACTGCCTTAAGGAGGCCATGAATTGCTAATCAAAATCCACGTTCTGCAGGGAACTGCGTCAGGGTAAATATTCAATTCCTGGCCGTGCAAAACAAACAGCGCTAAACTGTTGGGGGACTGGGAGAAAACGCAGCAGAGTCACAAGTTGTGACCTTGTCGAGCTTGTTTTCATTAATTTTGAAAAGCCCAGGAAAAGTGGCAAAGTGTGTTTTTTTTTTTTCAAAGACATAACACAAACTCTGAAAGGAAGAGGAAAACTCTGTGAGGGTACAAAACTTGAGCACAGCCTGATTTGAACCGAGAAAAGCTCAGTTTTAACATAAAATGCGCAGAAGTTCAAACCGGAGCTACAGCTAATGATCACGACCAGCTGTTTTCCACGTCTTTTCATTCCAGAAAATGTCAGAAGAATGTGAGAAACTCCCATCAAAACTCTCTCAACACTGCAAAAACATCTTACCAAGTTTATTCGTCTTATTTTTAGTCTAATTGTCTCAACCCACTTGATTTAAGATAAATTCACTTTACAGGTAACATTTCAGCAACATGGAGGGACGTGTTTTAAGACAACGCATCTTAAATATCTTGTTAAGTCAAACAATCTTGAAATGATCTTGTTTTAGCTGTATTTTACCAGAAACAAGGTTCATTTCATTTCATACATGTTTCAAGCTGAGCTGTTGTTTGTATCAGATAAATAATCTGGATTTAAGAAATAAAGTAAATGCATTTTATTGGAAAATCACCAATTCATATCAGAAAACAGCTGCATGTGTAAAATGTGTTAAAAAAAAACAAAGCAAATGTCTGCTTTTGAGTTAAAACACCTCCTTTTGGGCGTAGCTGGCTTCACCTAAAACACAACACCTTCAAATGCTGTCAAACACCACTAAATATTAGGATTTCTAGCCAACTGTGAGAAGACATTATGTCTCAGAATGCTTCAATTAATCTGTGTGATCTGATTTCAAGTACAAGATGGTCTTAAATCTAGAGAAGAGCCACGATAATACAACTAAAATAAGTTGAATACATCTCAAATTAAGAAGTTGACATTAAACTTAATAAAGCAAAAATCTATTTAATTCTTTAGCATGTCTGGTTTATTCTAAGACACCTCAGCTTGACAATGCTGCTAAAATATAGCTTAAAATAAGTTTTCCCTGCTAATTTTAAGACCTCAATATTCTAAATATCATGTCTTATTTTAAGAAATCTGACCAAGCAAATTTTCACTTGTTCTATTGGCAGATTTTTTCACTTATTTCAAAGTAAAAGTGCCTTGAAATAAGTTTTTTTGTTGTTTTGGGAGGGACATTTTTTCTAGTGTAGCCTTAAAGAGCATCATTTAATTGCTCAATTCGTCTCGCCAATGATTCAAAACTTGAATATATTTAGTTTAACCAATATAGGAAACAGAAAGGCGGCAAATCCTCACAACAGAGAATCGACAACAAGGGAATAAATAGTATTTCTGCTTTTAAATTGCTTAAAAAAAGAACAATTGGTTGCCAAAATTTAAGCAGATTACTGCCGTTTATAAGCTCCGGCAATGCCATCATTTAAAAGTTAAATAAAACAGCAGCGTCACGACAGACACCTGCTGATCTGAATAAATTAAATGGTCATGTTGTGTCTTTTCTCTCTGGGTTTTGACACAATGCTTGGACAGTGCTGTGGTTGGGTTCGATATCAGCAGTAGAATCTTACTGAAAAATTAGCGGTGGCATACATTTTCTGGCCTTGCACTTAACGCCACCTTCCTGTCTAATGTCTGAGCAACATAAGACGGTGAGTGGAGGGTTTGAAGGACCGCTACACCTTTTTTCCAAATGGTACTCGGCTGTTGTTATCCCTCAGCAGCAAAATAATTTCCCTTCACACCGAGATAAAGCGTGTGCACTCTGACATCTGCACTCAGGCAGGTGGGTGAATATAAGGATCAATACGAGGAGCTGAAATGAGATTCTTATTCTTTTCTAACGGGGACAATGCTTTTATTCAGCGCAAGGTCAAGCCTGGCCCGAGCAGCGCGACACCTATGTGGATAAATACTGTCAACCTGGATTAGCAGCCGTTGCTTTCTCCCAATACGCAGCGAGACGGAAACAGACGGGAGATCAACGGGGACGTTTCGTGCTTTCCGCGCAGCCTGATGTGACCTCGACGTGAACGCGGATGTGCCGTCCGGTAGCGTGTTATTAATGCCCGCAGACACCTGACCGAGCTGAAAAACGTCAACGCTCTCGCAAGAAGAATCATCTGTAACCGCGGCGCTGTCCGTTTGGCTGGGACGGAGGCGACACTTGAGCATGCTGGAGGCTGGAGACAAAACAAGCAGCGTGGTTCCTGCTGGCAGCTTTGTGGGAAGACAAGCTGCGAAGTGCGACAGAAGCCGCAATGTTTATTTACTTACGTTTCGGAGGCCGTTAAATTTAGCAAGAGGGTATATTCGAAAGCTTAACTCTCGGTTTTAAACCTCCCACTCCTTGTCCAAACAGTGAGCCTCTGTGTTTGCTACATGAACTGCTTTTCTGTCCGACGTGATCCTGAGATCTCTGCAATGAATTTCAACGTCTTTTTGAATATTACATCAAAAAACTGATACAGTTATTAAAGTTTCCTGGGCTGGAAATAAAGGCCTTAATGAGATGCATGAAACGCGGGTGCAAAAGCGTCCCTATCACAAGACAAATTAGCAATCATTTACCTTTTACTTATCAAGCGCTACCTAATTATATCTTCTTATGAGCAGAAAATGATCAGATTTTATTTCTAACGGTCAATTTAGCTCTTGAGTTTGCGAGAGAATCTTTTTATCTGAGAAAATAAATGACAGTGGGGGGGTGTGTAATGCTTTTATAAGCTAATTCAGTAATTATACTAAGGATAAACAGGATGCTCTTCAACCAGTCTGGACAACCACAGTGCAATACACTGGACATGGCACAGGAAGCCTGCTGCGAGTCGGAGGTCTCAAAAAAAATGTCGCTTTTGACCCTTCACTGGAGGAGTCGGGGGGCGCTGATGCTGCACTAAGTCCTCAATTACTCCTGCACAACTTCCCCGGCCACTCGCACCTCACCGAACTCCAGCACGCCCCAAGACCGAGAGCGGAGCGATTTCATTTCCCAGATCTCGGCTAATGCGTCTGAGAGCACGGCGTTTCATTAATCGGAGAAAATAACGCCACTGCAGGGAAATTAGGATCTCAAATCAATGCGGGCCAATAAAGGCGCGGCCAATGACACCTGTGTGCGTTTGGATGAGCCAGTCAAGGCGGATTATCACAAGAGAGCATCTTAAAAAAATGGCTGTACTCATGGCCTTCTGCACGACTTTGCTTTTAAAATGGCTTCAAACTAACAATATGTCCAAACGCATTTCATATTTTCTTTTAATGGAAAATTTAAGCTGTTTGTCAAACCGAAAGCTGAACAAAATGAACTTATCCTTTAGCAACCGACCTTGTATGGGAAATGTTTCCCAAGGACTTTTTTTTTTTTTTTTTGCACAATTACCACCACATTAAACCTGCGGAGACGTGCAACGCTGTAAGAGCTTCCTCAGACTCCTAATGAAGCATTGAGTGGTGCACTCATTGTCATCATAACAACCTGTGCATTTATTGAAGCTCTTAGCCAGGAGTGGCTGCATGTGGAGAATGAGCGAAGAGGAGAGAGTTGACAGCGTGTGTGTGTGTGTGTGTGTGTGTGTGTGTGACGAGTGAACTGCTTATGCATATTAATTCCTGTAAAATGTGGAGATGTAGGCGGAACACAAAGCCAGTCGTACAGCGTTCAGAAAGGAGAGGTGATTGGCATGTGTTCTTGAATTCACAGCTGAAGCTTAAACACCACAGAGAGCCACGAGACCGAAGCTGGTGCACACACACACGAATACGACGCCGCTGTGGCACCTAATGCACCTTCAATAGGCACCTAATATCAGCGGCTGAGTGAAGCAAACGAAACACTCTGGATGCTAATGAAGGTGTAGCTGCACTGAATGGAAACCTCTTAGCAGTGCTTTGACATGGGGAAGGACCAGCATGACACTGAGCTCTCAAATGCCTTAACTTTTAGCTCATGCTGCCCCCTAGAGGCAACAGAGCGGCACTTTGACTTGTTGCAGACTGAACGGATGAAGCACCTGTGACGAGCACCGCAGCACTGGTTTTTTTTTCTGTTGATGAAAACGATGGGACTAAGAAACCAACAAGATGCATGCACAAGAGTGTTTTCTTTCTTACCTGTGCGATCGCAGCAAACCATAACAGGGAAGACGGGCACAGGAGAGAGAGAGAAGAAGAAAAAAACACGTCAGTTAGTGAAAGGCTCTTTTTGTTTTACAGGTCTACAGCATCAAATCGAAGCGTTCAAGGAGAGACGGTGTGCAGATTGTGAAACCACAGGAGGAGAAAAAAAAGTGATTTTCATTACAGTTAGGTTTGATGAGTTACCAGCTGCTACAGTCGCATTTAACTAAAACAGCAGGATGGTATTTATTAAATCCAAAACAGCTCTTTGGTCTAAAAGGCAACCAGTCCCGAATGCACCCCCCCGTCTCAATACGAGCTGATCGTTTTAAGAAAATGTTGAAATGGGAAAATACATGAAAGTCTTTAGTGAGTCATTACTGAAAGATCTTGCTATGAACAGGTTTGTTTTTTTTTTAAATGGAGCTGTTTTGCACTATTAACTGTTAACAACAGGATCTGCGGACCACTGTTTCTGGAAGCAAACACTTCAGTCGAAACTTTCAGACGCTCGTTTTCTGTATTTCGAGCAGCAGAAGCGGAAATCGATTCAACTCAACTGATTTTTTTTTTCTCTTTGAGGCCTGCAGTTTCGGAGACGGATATCTCAACTTCACAGCCACAGAGGACAAATGTATTTGCATGACAAGATAACGCCGCCAGCAGAAGACAGAGGAAATTTGTTTTTGTTGCATGCGTGTGTGTGTGTGTGTGTGTGTGAGCCCGACCAGTACTTTAAGGTTGGCTCATATCAGTATCAGCATATATATATTTGTGGGGTTTTTTGCTTTTCTTATACACAACACGATGCAGAAAGATGTCTGGAGTACTTAATAAATGGTGGAGCAAGATCAGACTCCACTGTTTACATCGCAGCAGTACATGCAGCAGAGTGTGTGACACAGCTGAGCAGGCGGTGGTGCGGAGTCAAGTGGCATCTTCAAGGCAAGTTAGGAAGAAGAAGAAGAAGAAGAAGGAGGAGGAGGAGGAGGAGGAGGAAGAAGAGGATGAGGAGGAGGAGGAGGAGGAGGAGGAGAAGAAGAAAAAGAAGGAGAAGAAGGAGAAGAAGAAGGAGGAGGAGGAGAAGAAGAAAGATGAGGAGGAGGAAGAAGAGGAGGAGGAGAAGAAGAAGGAGGAGGAGAAGAAGAAAAATAAGGAGAAGAAGGAGAAGAAGAAGAAGAAAGATGAGGAGGAGAAGAAGAAGACGGAGGAGGAGAAGAAGAAAGATGAGGAGGAGGAGGAAGAACAGGAGGAGGAGAAGAAGAAGGAGGACGAGAAGAAGAAAAAGGAAAAGGAGAAGAAGAAGAAGAAAGATGAGGAGGAGAAGAAGAAGATGGAGGAGGAGAAGAAGAAAGATGAGGAGGAGGAGAAGAAGGAGGAGGAGGAGAAGAAAAAGAAGGAGAAGACGAAGAAGAAGGAGGAGGAGGAGAAGAAGAAGAAGGAGGAGAAGGAGGAGGAGGAGAAGAAAAAGAAGAAGGAGGAGAAGAGAAGAAGAAGAAGGAGAAGAAGAAGAAGAAGAAGAAGAAGAAGAAGAAGAAGAAGAAGGAGGAGAAGGAGGAAGAGGAACAGGAGGAGAAGAAGAAGAAGAAGAAGAAGAAGAAGAAGAAGAAGGAGAAGAAGAAGAAGAAGAAGGAGAAGAAGAAGAAGAAGAAGGAAAAGAAGAAGAAGAAGAAGAAGAAGAAGAAGAAGAAGAAGAAGAAGAAGAAGAGGAGTCCAAGATGGGGTCAGGGCGCGGGGTCACCCATGGTATGATGGCCCTAGAGTAGGAAGGGTTAAAGGCCTTGCTGAAGGGCCTAACAATGGCCGCATCTGGGTTCGATCCTCTGACCTTCTGATCAGTAGCCCAGAGACTTAACTGTTGCACCACTACATTGTTAAATACATAGCTGGAAAGTTAACAATGCCCCCATCATTTTCCCTTTACAATATTACTCTAACTAGGGCTCTACAGCTGACCTATTCAAAGTACTCTCACAGTATTAATAAACACTATTAAGAAACACAGCAGGATTTGGACAGTAAGCTCTAAATAGTTTCTAACCAGTTTTAAGTCAGCTCAAGCAGGCCACTCAACTAGCCTGTGAGTTCACAGAGGAGAAGCAAAACCCCGACAATTTATCCTGTAAACTGAACGATGAAAGCACCACAGTGAGTTTGATTGCAACGACTAGCGCAGGATAAACAAAAAATAACATGTTATGAACCTACACAAATGTTTGCTCGATAAAAAAAAGAACCGACTATTTGGCCTTCTGTGAGACCGAATTGCAAATACAACAAAAGGGTGGGATTCACAGCTCTGTAATGAAGGTGTTTGTTGTGGGTGTCTGATGCAATGTTGTGTAGGTGATGAAGCAATTCTCTCTCGGTTCCCCAGAAATCGATTTCGGCTCCTTCGTTTCTCCACCAATTGTAGAGACCGGCATCGACAGAAACGGTCTGAGCGCCGAAGCCTTAACTTTCGCAAACAGCTGAAAGGTAAAAAGCAATTTCTGTGCTTGGCTTAAAAGGAACAAACCCGAGCTGAAACAATCGAGAACGGTGAAACTGCGGAGCAGTCTGAAAGCGAAACGTGAAAACTACAACTCCCACGCAGGAGTCACAGAGGTCCGCATGCTGTGAGAAAACAGCGTGTAGTCACAAGAATGAGGCAGAAATCATTTTTTCTTGCTTCACTTTTTGTAGATTTTCTTTCTTACTTTCCACAGACTCATTTCAAAAAAACCTACGCATTGGAAATACTCATGCCAAGGCACTGATATCAGAAATGTAAACATACTATTGATGCGCAGTCATTACAAACAATCTCTCAAAGACACGTCTCGGCACTTTTTAAAGTTTGCTTACTCCCCCCCAACAAAATCAGATCTGCAGCTCAAAAGGACTTCATTAGCTGGGCTTTAATTCATCCTGGGCGGCTGTGGATGGCTCAGATGGTTGGCCACTGACTGCAAGGCTGGCGGTTCGATCCCCGGTCCCTCCACATGCCGAAGTGTCTTTGGGCAAGACACTGAACCCCAAGTCAAGAGTACCTGGCTGCAGACCTCCACTGTGAGAACACCTCCACTGTGAGGACAGGAAGTAATGGGTAAAAAAAAAAAGGAAAGGACATTTAAAACGTCCAGTCCAGTAGGTGGCGGTGATGCATGTGAAGTTGGTTTGCTAACCGCTAATTAAATCAAACGAAGAAGCAGCCATTTAACGAGGGGTTGTGGCTGTTTCTCATTATGCGTACTTGTCCACGGTACTACCTTGACTGTGACACAAAATTTAGTTTTAAGATTATTTGAGGCGAGAAAGTGGTTGTATAAACTTCAAATCTGTGGTCAATTTATCAGATAGATTCTGCTTAAAAATTTACGCCAACGACTTCGGAGATGTGAGTGTCCCCGTTAGACAGCTACTACCAGGCGGTCAGCGCTCACAGCACCCCGCTGACAGCAGCCTTAGCTCGGCTAGACTTTCTGAAATCTGCCGCTGGCTCTGATGGTTCTGTAGCAGGATAGAAATAGTTTTACGGGTATCTAACGGTAACACTTTTGTTATTTAATATCCCCGGTCGCCGACTTTGTCATTATATTAGTAATTATTGTGTTGTCTTCATGACCTGTAGTACGTCTTATTAGTAGGTTTTCTGTTTGTAGGCTTAAAAACTCACAATGAGGCTCATTCTCAAAATAATCACAAGTTTAATATATAAATTAAAACAATATATACTATAGACAATGGTCTAGTAGATTTTACGTTGTATTGCTAATACATTAGCGTGAAAATTAATTCCACCGGAAGTGCCTACATGATTTTATTTTGTAATGCATCCCGTGCATTTCCTGTTCTCACAGTGGAGGTCTGCAGCCAGGTGCCTCTCCCCCAAGTTTTACTAATGGCACCTTGCATGGAAGTCTGTCTCCATTAGTGCGTGACATTGTAAAGCGCTTTGAGTACCACTAAGATAGAAAGGTGCTATATAAGCTCAGACCATTTACCATTTATTGAATACGACCAGCTGTTTCGCTGCATTTTTAGCTTAAAATTAAACTTCTTCATCCGAGCCTCCAAATTATTCCCACAGCGTCGGCATCTCAAGGATCAACCTCGATGTCGGTTAGATGCGGCCGCACTCAGGTTGCGCCATGACTCAGTCTCGTTTCCGCCGCAGCCGAGATGTCCGCTGACGGCACTTCAGAAGCAGAAAAATCAAGCAATCTGCTCAGAGGCAACATTTCTAACACTGTTTGGAGCTATTTCACAGGCGTATCGGAGACAAGTCTGCTGCTCCTTTATGGTTGATGTGTACACAGATACCTAGCGGGTGTACGGTATTTGTCTTATTTACTGTATGCAGCAGGCTGTCTGATGTTTCTCTGCTGTATTTCCTATAAAGTGAATATAAAAATTCAGTCCATGTAAGGCAATGTACACCCCAAACATCCTTTCTGCTGCTTCACAAACTTTAAAAAAGTTCAAAAGAAGGCAACCTAGGTTTGATTCATGCACAAAAAAGCCTGAATCAAATACACCTGGAATTCAGACTTCATATTATTATTACTGCAGTCATAAAATGCAGGTGTTTAAATGCATTCATGAGTTAATTTCATGCTTCAGAGATGCAACCCGGTGTGGCAAAAACAGATCCTGCATGTAAAGATAGTGAAGCAGAGAGAGGAGTTGTGTGTGAGGGGATATTTTGACTTAATCTAAAATAATTAAATCTAACCTTTATTGATCCCCTTGAGGAAAGTCCTTCTCTGCATTTGACTCATCCTATTCATAGTTAACCTTAACTATACATACTAGGAGTAGTGGGTTGCCGCGGCGCAGCGCCCACGGAGCAGTCAGGGGTTAAAGGCCTTGCTCAAGGGCCCACAGTGGTGGTGACTGGGACAAGTCGCTCTCACTTTCCCACCACAACGTCTTGCCAGTCTGGGAACTCGAACCGGCGACCCATCGGTTACAAGTCCATCCATCCATCCATCCATCTTCTACCCCTTATCCAGGACCAGGTCGCGGGGGCAGCAGTCCAAGCAGAGAGGCCCAGACTTCCCTCGCCCCAGACACCTCCTCCAGCCCTTCCGGTGGGACCCCGAGGCGTTCCCAGGCCAGTAGAGAGACATAGTCCCTCCAGCGTGTCCTGGGTCTACCCCGAGGTCTCCTCCCGGTGGGACATGCCTGGAACACATCCCGACGTAGGCGTCCCGAAGACATCCAGAACAGATGTCCAAGCCACCTCAGCTGACCCCTCTCGATGTGGAGAAGTAGCGGCTCTACTCCGAGCTCCTCCCTGGTGACCGAGCTCCTCACCCGATCTCTAAGGGTGCGCCCAGCCACCCTGGGGAGGAAACTCATTTCAGCTGCTTGTATCCGGGATCTCATTCTTTCGGTCATGACCCAAAGCTCATGACCATAGGTGATAGTCGGAACATAGGCTGACCGGTAAATCGAGAGCCTCTCCTTTCAGCTTAGCTCCTTCTTCACCTCAACGGACCGACACAGCGACCACATGACTGCAGACGCTGCACCGATCCGCCTCTCAATCTCACGCTCCATCCTCCCCTCACTCCTGAACAAGACCCTGAGATACTTAGCCACCTTTTTCCGGTCGAGAAGCAGGGCCTCGTATTTGGTTACAAGTTAGCTTCACAAACCACCAGGCCACCACTGCCACTGACTTGTCACAGCAGGGAAAGCACAGTTGGAATTACTGATGGCTCACTTCCATTAAGTGTCCCAGTAAACCCCCAATAAGTACAAATACGCCTGTGTTTTATCGAAGCGAATGTGGTCCAATACTAAATTTAAATTGCAATAACAGAAATGCCTTTTCATTTTAAGAATAACACTGCATTTTTTGACTCATAAATAAAATGAATAATATATCTTGCTTTTTCTTTTTAGTTCTGTCTGAAAATGTGCAACCTAAAGAAGAAAATAAAAATGCAGTTTGGGTGATTAATTATTAACTTTATTTATGGGTCAAATAATGCAGCCGTAACCTAGAAATGAAAAGGCATTTCTGCTAATGCATTTTAATTTTCAAATTTGACATTTCAAATTGAATTTTGGTAACCATTTGCTGGGGCATCTTTTGAAAATTAAATCTTAAATGTCCTTTTCTTTTTCATTTGAATTAAGTAGCAGAATGAGCAGTCTTCAAGAAGAAAATGAAAATGCAGTTTGGCAGATATGTTATTCATTTTATTTACGAGTCAAAAGATGCAGTGTTATTCTGAAAATGAAAAAGCATTTCTGTTATTGCATTTTAAATTTAGTATTGGTCCACATTCGCTTCCATAGTGTTTTCCCCCCAAGTGACAAGTCAAAATGTTTGCCGTGGAATAGGTCTACTGTTGTTAAGCCTTATAGCTGTTCGGTATGTCAAATTGCAATCAAGAACCAAAACTCAAAGTTACAGAATATCATGTTGAGAACTATCAAAATAGCTGCATTAAAGCATGTTTAACTGAAATAAAAAAACACCAAGCTGCTCCGTGTGGCAGCTACCAAGATATTCCCGCATTTGTCTGCCACCCGTAAAAAACTTTAAACAGATTTATTGCGATGACACCTTTTCGAGAAGTTTCGAAATCAATCATCGGCGCTGGAGAAACGCTCTCTCACCGTCTGCGCCAAGACTGAATGACTCAATTTATTTGGGGCAATAAGCAGCCCATCCCGGCGCGAGGAGTGACAGCGTGGGGGTTCTGCCGCTCAGAGATAAGGCCGGGAATCACCTTGCCTTGCTGAAAGGAATAACCGAACGCATGAATGAGAGGGAGAAGGTAAAAAAGAACAGGCTGCGGGGAGAGAATCGTGAAAGTGATAGAAGGCAGGCAGAGCAAGAGTTGATGCTTTATGAACAATGAGTCGATATTCTGCCGCGGATGCAGCCTTCCTCCTTCTGTTCCCGTTCCTGCAGAGGGCGACTCTTCAGTTTCCACTTTTCTGTACTCGTTTAATGAAATTAAGCAGAGGTACGTCCTTGAAGGAGTGGCGGTATTTCTGCATAGGCGTGAGGAATTTGTATTATTCCACTTCTCAACTGATGAAGATTAAAGTCTTGAATTAACACGGCAAAAAGAAATGAAAGAAACGGTACATGTTGTGCATTCCTACATCGAGATCTGAGTAAAGAAATGCGCCCCTCTCATTTATTTCCTCTACATCACATCAACTGTGGGCGAGTGCATCTTCCTGCCGGATTACCCCGGCAACGTCAACACTGCTAATTCTACTGTTTACCCCGGGAACACGGCGACCGAAGATCAAATGATTGCCGCCGCCAAGAGTTGCGGAACCCAGTATTACAAACTGCCGTGCAGTGTTCGGGGATGTGATAAGCCTTCGAACTCATTGATGCGCTGATCAGACTAAACCCCCTCAGATCATATTTCATTTTCTCACCGGTACCTGCGGCAGCGTGGCCCCTTGCGGTTTTTATCAGATCGCTATTTTCGGTCCGAGCGCGGCCTTATACTCGCCATACCTGGAGGTACAATACGCAGCGGTCAAGGTCGTTTGTATACAGAGCAACTTATAAGTACGGATGTCGGGGCCTAAACCTGGCAGACGTCCATCTTCCCTCACACTGTACACGCTGCTAACCAATGTCAGACGATAAATCGGGTCACGTGGACTCAATGTGGTCCCGAAGACAGCTGTAAAATGAGTTATTGTACATGTAAGAGGGTACTGAGTTTACTTTTGGTGCATGGTTATCATTTTGCTTTTTAGTCTTCATAATTCTGCTGTTAGAATGATCATAAAACTGAAAAACTGATGAAAAAATTAAATAAAAATCAACATTTCCCAGAGTTTGAGATCTACAAATGTCTTGTTTCATCTGACCAACAGCTCAAAATCAAAAAATGCTCACTTTAAAAGCAAATAATCAAAGCCAGAACCAGATAAACTGAGTACTCCAGCTGTCTGTTCGTCCTGCCCTGTCAGAGGCCTTGCATTCTTCCGAGGGTGTAATCCCCTTGTTGCTGAGCAAGTATCCCGACTTTCTCCTAAACCTCCCGACAAAAGACCTCTGCGGCACCTCGTGAGGTATGCCCGTGCATACGCTCACCTACAAACCCCTGCCTTCCTGCCGCTAAACCAATAAAGAGGCACTTGATACTTCGTCGGCTGCAGGCGAATTCTATGAGGAGGTAAGATCAAGGTTTTCCGTCTATACAAACAGACGATGTGAGGAGCTTTGGGGTGTACTGGGTGTTTCAGCAGAGCAAAGCTGCCATCAACGCAGGCCTGCCTCGGAGCGTGCTTCCACCTAATGTGTTTTTTTATCCTTTTTAATTAATACACTCTTGCATTATGCCTGTGTTTTTGTGGTTTTAGGAGACTGCCTCTCTGACAAAGCAAATGTCATAACACTTTCAAACTTTACCAGACAGCATCCTGAGACCTTTCACCCTGCGTTTACAAAAAATGAGAGAAAACACAACCTCACGAATCCGAAACTAGACTCGACTTTTTTGCAAATTAGCGCAAGAAGTCAGCGGCGTGAGTCCAGGCAGCGCCGCGGCACATCACATCATAAAGACCACACACACACACACACCCCGACTCTGACAGCGGGCTTCGTACCGAGATTAGACGAGCCACGCGGGCGGGTGCATCCGTTACAGCCAGTCAGGTATCCATTCACAGGCTGTCTTCGCTGATGACCAGATTACAGCGCTGTGAAAGGCACAGGGGGCGGCTTGTTGAAGGTCAGTGATGAGAAACGCTGATACTCCGGCGGGGAGGAAAGCGACCGGGCGGTTTACGTTTTACTGAATCTGGCGGAGGGGCTCAATGTAAAGAGCGCTGGCGTTAACAGCGACGAAAACAAATGCTGTCGCCATGGTTACTGCCATCGACTGAACTGACGAGCGCAGTTGATGTAGGAACTTTGCCCACGGAAGTCATCGCACACATGTACACGGATTGATATGTAGGCAGTGAGACGTAGAGCTACAGCAGGAGTGAATAAGCTGGATGACCTTGACAGGTTCTCTTCAGAAGAATAAAGTCATACGAATTCCACGGTGAAGAAACAGCGACTGCTTTCTTTGGAGCAGCATTTTCCACTATTTGTAAGCGTGCATTAGCTAGTAGACTCCTAATTAAAGCTCAAAGCCCAAACAGCCAAACGCTCAATGTAAGAGTGCACCGAACTATCATTTCCATTATTATTGATCATTTCTGAATGCGTGCTTTCTCTAAAATTGCTTCGATAATACCGGGGACAATCTACCAGAGCCTGAGCACACGTCTTCAAGCAGTTCTCATTGTTCGACAGTCCAAAGACATTCAGTTTACGACGGTGTAACCGAGAAAGTGAGCGTATCTGACACTGGAGAGGATAAAAACGGAGAATGGAAACTGTAATTTTCAGCTGACTGACTAATCGATAAATTGTCTGAGCTGCGTTCAGCGGCTCCAAAGCAATCGAGCGTCAGATTTCACATGAGACTTATAGCCCATTGTGGATGTTTTGCAGGAAGCAACACTGAAGGATGACGTTCTACACTGCAAAAACTCCACATCTTACCAAGTTTATTCGTCTTATTTTTAATCAAAATGTCTCAACTCACTTGATTTAAGATAAATTCACTTTCCAAGTAACATTTCAGCAACATGGAGGGACGTGTTTTAAGACAACGCATCTTAAATATCTTGTTAAGTCAAACAATCTTGAAATGATCTTGTTTTAGTTGTATTTTACAAGAAACAAGGTTCATTTCATTTCATACATGTTTCAAGCTGAGCTGTTGTTTGTATCAGATAAATAATCTGGATTTAAGAAATAAAGTAAATGCATTTTATTGGAAAATCACCAATTCATATCAGAAAACAGCTGCATGTGTAAAATGTGTTAAAAAAAAACAAAGCAAATGTCTGCTTTTGAGTTAAAACACCTCCTTTTGGGCGTAGCTGGCTTCACCTAAAACACAACACCTTCAAATGCTGTCAAACACCACTAAATATTAGGATTTCTAGCCAACTGTGAGAAGACATTATATCTCAGAATGCTTCAATTAATCTGTGTGATCTGATTTCAAGTACAAGATGCTCTTAAATCTAGAGAAGAGCCACGATAATACAACTAAAATAAGTTGAATACATCTCAAATTAAGACGTTGGCATTAAACTTATTAAAGCTAAAATCTATTTAATTCTTTAGCATGTCTGGTTTATTCTAAGACACCTCAGCTTGACAATGCTGCTAAAATATAGCTTAAAATAAGTTTTCCCTGCTAATTTTAAGACCTCAATAATCTAAATATCATGTCTTATTTCAAGAAATCTGACCAAGCAAATTTCCACTTGTTCTATTGGCAGATTTTTTCACTTTTTTCAAGGTAAAAGTGCCTTGAAAGAAGTTTTTTTTTCTTGCTTTGGGAGGGGCATTTTTTCCAGTGTAAGTTTAAATCTGCGTGTTTAAAATTCGTGACCTTTCTTCAAACCTCGGAAAAACTGCTGAGCTTTTCACACGGAGAGCACAAATATTTCAAACCGCTTAATTCGTAAAGGCAGCAGCTTGGATTTGGTGCACGAGTTGAAAAGATAAACAGGTTTTCCAGCAGCACACTAGCCAAGCTGGTTACCCTCGTGGCTTATTCAGATTCAAGCCGTCCGAGCGTCCAGTAATGCTGAATTATGAAAGGAGAACGTGCTCTATACAGCACAACTGGGATGAATTATTTACCTGGAAAAGAGATGTGGGTGTTTGTTTGTGTGAAGGTGTTGGGGAGGTTCTATTTTGCTTTACGCCGAACAGTTAAAAAGACGGCGTTTAGGAGCTGTGACACTTTTCCAAAGGAGGAGTTTGTCTTTCCTCGGCTCTTGTCGAACAGCGTGGGAAACGTCGGTGCCTTCAGGCAGCCCCGTGGCAGGTGGGAGCACTTCGCTATCCAGTATGCGCCGTATGTAAAGCGCCACAACACTACACACCACCGGCTCCAACTCAAGAGGCATCTGGATCAGGCTTGAGTTCACCGAACACGTGACGGCTCGGTCATTAACGACAGAAAATATGCATGAGCAGCGCGTGATGTGTGATGTCACAGGGTATGAGGAAGGTTGCTGCAAAAACCTTCCTGAATCAATACCATTTCCACTAGCAGGCATTTAAAAAGGCCCACGTAGATGTAACACGCAGGCTGTTTGTGAGCCGTAGTTACGGGGCTGCTTTTAAATCGAGGGTAAACAGAAGTGTTTGGCCGATCTGAGCGCCGGGGAGCTAGCCGACTGGATCTGTGTGCTCCCTGGAATGGGACTGCTTCTCAGAATAGCCAATGGCAGATGCCTTCCCTCTGTGTTATTTGGAGCCCAAGGGCAATGGAATCCACCCTCCTGCAGTTCACGGTGGAGTGGTCCTTACTTCAGGAAACAGACGGGAGGGGGGGCGCTTGAAGTCGGGAGGACAAGATCAGCTGTTTTTCTACCATGCGAGGAGTGAGTTTGTGTTCTAAAGAATGTTTTAAAATCCATCCAGTGACACTGATGTTGGTGAATGTCTTGCCAAATCGTTGATGTCACAGACACAGAAACAAGGAGGGCAGAAGTAAATCTAAGGTTCCTGGAGAGACAACTTTTGATTAATAGCGCAAATAATGCTGTGGAAGGTCATTAACATTACTTAATACAACTCATCTTCTTTGCTGCAGTCGTGTTGTTTCTATGCTGTAATTTAAAAGCAGTTCCCAACTCATGGGAGGACATGAAGGCACAACTGCTACTATAACAGACTGTATACGCCTTTATATTCAGCTTCTTCATGGATATGTGTTGTGTCTGGGCTCAAACTAATGATTCATGTTGCGACATTTTCCGATTCCACTTTCATTGGTCTTTAAAATGCCGCAACATAATGGGAAAAAAAATCACCCAGACATCATTTCTAGAATGTCGCCTCTTCAAATGTCCTGATTTCTCAATATATTTTGAGTTTACTGTCAAATAGGACGAAGAAAAATGCAAAACTGAGGAGCTGGAACCAGACTGTGATCTGCATTTCCTGCTTCAAAAGTCGCTTAATTGACTTCAGCTCATCGAATCTTTGTTAGAGCCTCTCCAGCACGACTTGTTAGAGAATAAGTGCAGTCCAGTTGTCGCGTTTTTCAGGGATAGGGCGGTTAGACGCAAATCTAAAACTCTGAAATTCCTCAAATACAGCGGGTATCTGCATACGCTGGGAACCGCTCGACTGCAGTTCAAAAGCAGCGCCAAACCTAAGGGACGGATCTGCCTTTAGCTTCACGCCAACTTGCCGACGCGTTACAATGCATTGCATCAGTAATGGAAAAGGAAAAAGTGAAGAATAAAAACTTCAAAAGATTAATTAGTTTCTCATCCTGTCAAACACAATATTCCGCGTTCGGCCGACCGCGAAGCAGGAGAAAAACGGTTAAAAGGCCCGAGTGATGCCGTTTGTAGAGCCGTGGGATGCCGTCAAGGGGAGCTTTGGTTCCTTCGCAGCGCTGATCTACAGAGACCAACATTAGCAGAGGCAGCTGCTCCTCCAGGGCAGCCGGCTTATCTGAAGCGAGGCACAGACGGGCGGCTGAACAGCGAAGAAGTCAGGTAGCAACTTTTATGTGGTGCGCGCAGGAGTTTGAAATGAAACCGCTGCAGCACGTACACCCAGCACTCTGAAAAGATTCACTGAGGTTGGTTAAATTTGAGAGCGTAAAAATCTGCATTGCTGGTGCCGTTAAGAGGCTTTGTGTTTTTAATCAGGTGCTTGTTGGGTCGTGGTGCTTCCTGCTGTGGCTGTTGTTCACTATTTTCATTATTATTATCTACTTAATACGGTTTCAATGTAAGAATTTCATCACGGCTTTCACTTTTTCTACTTTTTCATGGCCGGAAATGAGCATTTATGCAGCACTTGAGTTGGCTTTTCTTTATCATTATCCTTATCAGCAACAAATAGAAACACCGGGAATAAGAAAACACATAAAGTAGCTGCTGCCGCCTGCTTTCAGCACCACAAAGGATTAAGTTTGGTCTTCTGTTCTGCTTTACGTCAGCCGGCATCAAGAACTTCTTCTTTTTTTCTTGTTTGTTATTTCTCTGGTCTTTTGAATTAAAGTGAGTGAAGTTTACGATGCAGCGCTTTGATGGTGATGGCGAGAACAGAACACACGCCGGTGCCTTTATTAAAGTGAATTAGTAATGAATCATCCCAATACACGAATCACGCATCGATGATAACCTAATATGACGCGTGATACGGGATGATGCACAGCGAAAATAGCATGCCGTCAATATCGTAGAAACCCCCCCTGGACATTTCGCAAATCGTGTTTTCAGGAGAGCTCATGTCTTATAAATAAATAAACGATGAAATATTACAAGCGGTCAAAACGCTGCAGTTGGACGAGGAGCGATCAAAAATGTTAGTTTTGTAACATGAATAGTAAAGACAAACAACACTTGAGCCTCTATCGGATCATCTGACCTCCGAGGAGAAGGATCCGGTGCGGTGTCATGTCACCCTAGTTGTCACGTACCAGCGAGGGACACACAACTCGAATCAGAAGCGAGTGTCCTCAGTGTGTCCGGGCTTGAGCTCTTAGAAACAGACAGTTAAAAAATGAAATAAAAGTCCTTTTAAGCAGAGGGCTCCTGGTGATTTTCTACACGTGTCATTTAGACAGTATGATTCATATCTCAGTAGAAATATGAGCATAAAAACCTGCTAAATTAATTAAAATCACCACTGTTCTCAGATTTTTTTTTTAATATTCATCTGCCTCACAGTAATGATTTCCACAGAGGAGCAATAAAACACTAAGAGAATCAGGAAAAATACACGTGACAGGTGTCTCCATGTGGACACCAAGATAAGCAACCTAAAGCAACAGCATAGGGACCCACAAATAAAGTAAACAAACTGCTAACAGAGCAGAGAACAAAAATACATTTGAAGTAGTTCTGTGCCTCTGTGTGTGTGTGTGTGTGTGTGTGTATCCATAGACAACATACAGGAAAGCCCAAGGCTATAGGGAACTTGCTAAAGAAAGTTTCAACACACCCACAGCACCTGCTCCGACAGCAAATGCATCTTGCTGATAGCTGTTGATGCAGACATAGCTGCTATGGGCAAGTCGAGATTGCCTTACTCAACAGGCCTGCAGGGCAGGGTGTGGTGGGTGAGAAAAGTAATACCCCCAACTAAAATGTCCTGCTGTTAATGTTCTATATCGTGATTGCCATCTCTTGTAACAGCTGGACGGCTATTCTGGCTGCCGGAAACACAGTGCAGATTCTCCTGGTCACCTTTTAATTGGAAATTTCAACCAGGACTATTTTTATCGGCACCGTATGAAAAGTTTGGGGATCTCATTTTAAGTTTCTCTGAAGACGCGCGGGCACAAGAAACAAGCTCGTAGAGTGCTCCCTTGTTCATTTTGAGCATTTAATTAGAGCCAGAGTGTGTGGGAATAACAGAAAATAACAGGGGACTGATAAAGCAGCCAGTAAATCCCCTGTAAGAACGCTAAGAAAAAGCAACGGAAGGCGGAAGATTAGAGCATCAGAATGTGTTTTCGCTTCTATAAACTTGTTTCCTCTGAAGACGTACTTTCAGACAACTTAAGTCGAACTGCGCCACAGAGACCCTGAGAAATTCCAGCTATTCCATTCACTGACAGCTGCCACATGCGCGGCTCGGCCCACGTGGTTTTCGCTCTGCAGGAGCAACAACTCAATGATGTGGCCTTCTAGGCTCTTCCACTTAGCTCGCCCAGCTAAACAGACTTAATAAACAACATCCAACTTAAGATTCCCTCCTTCAGTCTGGAGCTTCTGACTCTCTCGCTCTTTAAACCACACAAACAAACAGTGAAATAAAAGGCTGCCTGAGTACCTGCACAGATGACTGAGTCTATCCGTGCAATCTGAAGTGCATGTTTTTGACGAGCCCGCTTTTACGCAGCGGCGCCACTCTTTCTCGCCGAAAGCAATTTTCCTCTTGCTGGAAACGAATAATCTTGCTATCCTTACAAAAATCAGCAGCTCACCAAAGTCATTAAGAGGAATCATGTCAGAATCATCGACGTCTCTGCATCATTTCATGGAAATTCATCTAAACGTCGAGCCCTCCGACAAACCCACCGACACCGGCTCCCATAATGCCCGGCTAAAAGGGGAAAGCGCAAATCCTGGAATGAAGACGGAATGGTGGATGCTAAATAAAGGCAGCGTATGAAACTACAGGCGTGATAGTGAGGGATGATATAACATCTTACTGTCGACAGAGCTGCAGAGAAGCCCTCACTGTTAGCAGCAACGCAAGAAAAAAGACAACATGACATTTCACCTTCATACGGCTGGTGCTGAGTAAACTAAAGAAACCTGCTGCGGTGTGTCACGGCTTATCCTCCGAACTTACTTTAAAACTAGCAGAAATTAAATTAAATCATCACAATGGGCCTTTTGATAGCTTGGTTTGTTCTGGGGGACACAAAGCGGTCGCGCAGTATTTCAGAACCTCTCTCCTCACTCTGCAATCTTCACATTTTCGTGACAATCGGAGGGGATATTTTTGACTGCCTGTCTTTCACATCTCTGATGACATTACGGAAACACTGTCAGCGGCACTATAACTGATGCAGCCGCACCGAAACAGTTGCCGTCCCCGTCGCCCGGGTGTGACGTTTAAATCAGCTTGTCAGATTTCATTTCATTTGGGTCACAGTAAGTGCACAGGGTTTACTAAAGAGCTGTGGGAGACCGCGAGTAAAACGTTTCAGAGGGAGCGATCGGCCGCGTGAATGGACAGCCTGAGGTCTCAAAATGGAAGCGGCAGCCTAAGTGTAATGTCGCGTCTCTGAAGGTCTCGGAGTTGTCCAGGGTTTAGGCCATAATGTGTCGGCTAACGGGAAAAGCAAAATGAATGCACGGGATAGGAAAGCTAAAAATAGTGCTTTTCTCCTGCAGCGAGTATCGAGTATGTGGAGTACAGTCACCTGATTTATTCAATTAATCAAGCTGCATTTTAAGTTCAGTTTTGCATGATGTGATTATTGTGAAGGGTTTGTTTTCTATTAAAAATGCCAAGGTTGAAGGAGCATGTGAAGGTGCTGCAACTGGCTTTAATCTCCTTTAATCTCAGGGCTCACGTCTGTTAAAAACCGCCCTGGATCCGCCTGAGGAGAACTTACTTGACGCACTAGTCTTACTTCACTCACTTCAAGCCACGCTGCACGTTACGCCGACTCCATTCAACAAGAAAGTCGAAGCGGACTTTCAGTGCAGGCGGTGCCACTGTCACGGCTCCGAGCAAGCGACCGCATTCGCTCAGCTGATGTCGGGCCTGGAGAGTGCTGATGTGTTGGAACCGCTTCAACCTTCAGCTTCCCTGACCAAACAAAAAAGGACCGCACGTTCGAATGCAAATTATGCTTTCCAATTAATAACGCAAAACCGCCAAGTAAACATTTGCTGAAGCGAGCACAAACAATTAACGCGAGCTGTATCGACATAATTCAAACAGTCGAAACCCAAGTAACACTGTTCTCTGTGGAATTAAAGCATTTACATCTTTATCTAAAAACTTAACCTAAAAATAGGCTCATTGGTGACGGCCTTTTTAAGGTTGCATGTCGGTGTCCGTCGTCTGCCGTGGGTGGAGCCTTCGCACACGAACTTTGTCTATGAGCGCATGGAAACAACAGACAAAAGGACGAATCCACCGTCTCACAGGATTTGTTCTCGTCCGTTCGCACCGCTACTATTTAAGCAACACAGGAAGAAAAATCTATCAAGCACTGAAATTCAAAACTAGTAATCGAGTGATCCGGTAGCCGAGCGGTTGGAGCACATACCACCAGGGTCCCCGGTTCAGTCGTCGAACAGCCAGACCTTTGCTGCGTGTCATTCCTCTGCTCTCTTTTCCCACCTTTGTTTGTCTAAACTGCACCGAATCCAAATAAAGGCAAAAATGAAAGCCAGAGAATATATTTAAAAATGAAATTCATGAAAGGATTATGGGTAAAAGGTTGGTATCCAGATCATTTGAAAACATGTTCTATGAAAAACACAAACTGCTGTTACCAAAAACAGGTTTTGTGGTGTCGGAATATGAATTTGATTAAATCTGAAAATCACCAGACATGCAAAAAAAGAAGTGTTTTATTGTGCTGATTAAAGAGAAAATATAAATCACTGAAAGAAGCCAAGGGTTTGATTTAACATTTTCACAAACGATCAGATACACAAAGCAACGACGGCCAAGGTGAAAGGGGGCGAGGGAGTACAGTGACCTCTGACATTTCTGGATCTGCAGTCAAACCGAACCCAAACTTGTGCGGCGGACTGAACGTGCACAACACTCACCCGTCTGCGGCAGAAAGGTAAACCCTGAGCAATGATGTTGATGCTAAAAATCTTGAGAACTTTCTGGGGGGGTAACGATTCCGCGGCGACGTCCTTCGGTTCCGGCAGGTCGAGCAGCGCTTTGCTCTCCAGCGGGACGTGCAGAGTCTTCTCTTTTCCACAGGCGGCATTTGGCATCTTTTTCCGAGCACCAGACGACGAGAAGCGGGGAATAGGGCAATGCCGCAGCATTGCAAAGAAAACAAAAACAAAGCTGTCTAATGGATCATGTCCTAGAAGGCTCTCTTAAAACGTACAAACTGATGCCACAAGTGGAACGCTTATCTTAAACTGCTGCTGCACCTTCCTTGGACCTCCCAACCATCGTGCAGATGTACCGAAACTGCACTCGCCAAGCTCCTACCTACTAAGAACTCGTCTCCCTGCTGAGTGGCACCCTTTAAAATATCTCTGGGGTGTGAGGTCACTGTTGCTCCCAAGCCAGGCGGAGCAGCTGCTGTCAGGGCCTGAAAAGAGGATGGACCAACTCAGCCTCTCCCCCCTCAGACAGGCACCGTGCAATCTGCTCTCATGACCCCCTCGGCGGTGGAATGTGCACCAGGAGTCGTCCGACGCAGCACATGTGTCCGGCGAGCTTCCTCATTGCGGTCATTCTCTGACCCCCGTCCGGTCCTCCCAACTTAGCGGCCGACATCATCAACGAGCCCAGCGAAGTTCCCCCCCATGAAAACTGTCAGCGCACAACAAAACAGCAGATTACTATATTCTCGTCTGCATCGCATTCGTCAGCTCAAGTGTTGAAGCCAGGATTTGCTATACGCTAACCTTCTCTCACTCTTCCATGAACCAAGGTGTTAAGGAATGTCAACAACTCTGTCTATGTCAGCAAAGACTCTGGGGATATTTCAGGAGACGATCACACAGTTGTCCAATGTTAGCAAGTGTGACACATGCACTTAAACAAGGATTCACTAGACGGGTGTCAAGAGGAATGAACTCTTTAGCCGACTGAGGCGTTTTCACAAAGACAGAAGCAGCGAGATGTCGAGTTTATCAATTAAACCTTCCCTGTACAGTGAGAGATGTTAAAGGTGTGAAGATGTGAAGGAAGTGGAGCTGGAAAAACTCCACATGCTGTTTATGCTGATTCCCCAGAAAAGTGAGAAAATTAATACACAGCAGAAAACAGCTGACAATCGGTGCTGAATATGGATGAGTCTACAGACCGAGCAAGTGGCAAAACACAACTTCCCCCTGCATGCATTTAAATCTCCAAACACATGGCAACAAAAGACCTAGAGGGCTTAACCTCTCTTCTATTCTCACATCCACCATTGTTTGAGGAGGATTACAGCGCCTGAACATCCATCAGGGCACACCGAGGGCCCCGACGCCCCAGTCTGACAGTCTGCCGTTGGACGCCATTGAATGACCGCGGCAGACCAACGCCCATAGATTTTACAGTACGTTCAGCACAATTGGAGCAAGTTGGTGCCTTTATTGACAGCTGTTCAGCCAACTGAGCAAGTTGGACGAACAGCAGAGGCAGCCAGTGAGAGAGAGCTGTCTAATTGGATATATGGCCCATATATATATATATATCAGGGATTTTACCTATTTAAGGAAGTTTTAGATAAGATTTCTCTTTCACCTCTTCATAAGTAAAACACATGAGGATGATGCTATTGCCAAACAAGGGAAAACTTACTAAAATCATTATCCAAGCATTCTGCAAGAGTAAAGAAATTCATAACAGTGAAGAAATGTGTTTTATTTTGTTTCTTTTTACTGCAGTTTCTTTGGATTCTAAAGGTAGGATGACATTTCTTTTCAACAAACTGCCTCCACTAAGCTACTGACCTGATATCACGACTCACAGATAGTAAATAAATATGGATCAGAGCAATGGAAACTGTCAACGTATATGACGGCAACTCAATAATTTGTAGTCTGGCAGTATGACAATGCCATCCATCCGCTATCTATACGCTGCTTTGTAGGGTCACGGTGGGGCTGGAGTCTATCCCAGTTGACTCAGGACGAAGGCAGGGTTCACCTGGACAGGTTACCAGTCTATACCCCGACACATATACCCCTTTTCCACCAAGAAGAACCAGGTCTAGTTCTGGTGCTTAGTTGGTTCAAATCTGGTTCCTCCTAAGAACCTGTTTGCTTTTCCATTGGCAAGGAGACAAGTTGGAGCCACTGGGTCACCGTGAAACCACTACGCTTGCATTGATTATATAGCAGTTAAACAAACACAATAAGTTGATGATAATATCTGTGTTTGTCTCTATAGATGGTCTTAAGGCTGATTACGAGGCCAAGGTTGCCTGTTGCCTGGACACATCTGCAATCGCACTACTCGGGTGTGTCCCAGGAGTTATTCCAATACATCTGTGATGGGACCAAGGACATCCTGGCGTAAAAAGACACAAATTATCGCTTGTGTGCCCCTTTCACTGTTTATCGTTGGTCATGATAACCCCATCCCCAGCCCCCAACATACTCGGTTCTTAGCTCTGGCCCGGTAAAGACTTTTACCACCTGGGGCCGGTGCTTAGGTGGTGGAAACGCAAAGAAGTGGTGTCAGGCTCTGGCTCCGACCTAGCACTGGAACCAGCTCGGTGGAAAAGGGGTAACAGAGACAGACAAACAAGCCACTCACATTCACACCTACGGACATTTTAGAGTCACCAATTAACCTCAGCATGTATTTGGACTGTGGGAGGAAGCTGGAGAACCTGGTGAGAACCAACGCTGCGCAGGGAGAACATGCAAACCCCACACAGAAAGACCTCCGGCCGAGGCACCTGATATTTTTGTTTCTGCTGGTCAGTTGCTCAGTCAGAGTTGAATTAAGGTAAGCTGGAGACTGCAGCCAAACAACAAATGCAGGCTTGAATCTGTCTGTCATGCAGCTTCAATGAAAATAAATGGAAGAAAAAGCAAATATTCACAGGTCGGAAATATAATGGGACTGTGCTTTTGCCCACTGGCTGCATTTTTTAAGTGTCCATCTTTTAACATTTAACATCAGTTTTTTGATGACTCAATCTTTGTTGGCTTTAGATTTAGCCTGCCATCCAAGATCAAGGATTTATAGCATGGTCTGTGAGAAAGCAATGACAGACTGAAATCAAAATGAGGGACTGAGTTACATATTCTTGTATTTCCATTAAGCCCAACAACAAAGAATGGGTCTCAACACTGAAAAGGTGTCTGTTGACTATTTTGACATAGAGTCTGAATGATGTGCCTGTGGAGCGAGAGGCTGGTGTTGGCTGATCACACGTGCATTTGTATAGGCTAGTATGCCATTATATATATATATATGAAATGGTCATAACATAGAGCGTCCAGCAGAGCATCTCCACTTCCTGTGTTTACAATATTCTCAACACTGTCTGCAGCACATGTAGCAGAGCACACTGTGGACACATACCACCTTAAAACTGGTATCGGAACCAGACATCCAGTATCAGTCAGGGTCTGAATTCTGAAATGGCGTCTTCCAAATCCAATTTATTCAGTTTTTTTTTCAAATGGATTTTATATTTAGTTAAATTCGCCCGTCCGAAAATGATCAAACCCTGATTACCACTCGTCCCCCAGGGTGTGAAATAACAAGTGAGGCCCTATTGAGCGGCTGCTTGTTTCTGACATGTCCCAGGCCTTGTAGAGGTTACTTGAGCTTTCAGACTAATCTTAGGCCATCAAGCTATGTGAAAGAGACACTATTCCAGACTGCTACAACATGATCGCCCCAAAGTAACTTGTTAAATCGCAAGTCATGCAAGGGTATTTACCTTTCGGCAGCGCTCGTCCTCCATGTTTGATGGGACATGTTCTTTAGCTACTACTGCGCTATTTTCTGTCAAATCATCCAGGAACCTTCAAAGTCCTTTGACTGCATATCTGTTTGCTTTCCCACGACTGAAAAAAAAAACCCAAAACCACACCCAGAGGAGATTCCTCTAATGAAAAACTGGGATAAAGTTCGGTGAGACCTCCAGTTCCCACAGTGTTTCTGACTCCGTGTTGTGAAAAGGGGGCTAGAGTTATGTTTTCAGATGACAAAGCAGAATTGCGTTGTGAGTATCTTTGGAGATTTACAAAGGGAGGCAGAAACAGATATCCCCGAGAGCTTTACAGCGATCATAAACTGCCCCAAAGCAGAGGGTCAACGGCACGAGTAAAACCACGGACAATAAACCTCTGTAATAATTCAGCTCCCGTTTTTTACGGTCTCAAAATCACTATTGTACGAGCTCATGATATGCCCATAAAGTACACCAACAAAGCTATTAGATGGGGCAAGTTATTTTGTCTGCTCTCCTTTAATGCCGTGCCCCTGTGTAACCGCTTGGTCACCGAGTTCGCAATCCCCGCTAAGACATCCCAAGACTGCTGGAGGCCGGAGGTCAGGAATGCTTGGCTTCTAGTAACTCAGTACACTTTCAAATCACTTGCAGCCTTTCAGCGCAACTCAGATGACAGGGTATGAATGCAGATGTAGGCTCCGTGACAGGGAGAAACCGTGGTCCCTGCATGTGTAGGGTAATGTTTAGTTATTTACATCGAATCTTAAAGGATAATGGATGTTGCTTTTCTTAACCACACCTCTGAAAATGGCGAAAGTAAGAATAAATTGATCCAACTAACATGCAGAGAGAGCTGAATCCATCAGTCCAGTGCTATCAGACCATCCCTCATGCTGTTTGGACGGAGCATAAATCCCTCTTAAATGCTTCAAATTGCTCTCGTATCCCATCATTGCACTTCCAGAGAACATGAGGTGACTTTGTGAGCAGAAGATCTTTTTATAGACTCAACCACATGAAACATAAATTAAATATATTCAAAGCAATCATCTTTACATTTACTGAAGGGATAGTAACGTCGAGGTGTGCGTTCCACAGCTGTAAAGCATAATGCAGAGGAAAAAGGAGCACCAGCGTGCAGCAGAGGGTGTTTTGTTATCCTAAAACATCCACAAAGTCAATATGGTAAAACTAAAATAACATCTCCAGGGGGAAAATAGTGGCTTTTAGTAAAAAAACAATTATGACATCACTCTCAGTCGCTGCGTCCGTCGACCATGAAGCTGCCTCCTTCACCAAACACCAGAGGCTTTACTTTAAAAAACAACACGCTCGCTTGTTTGCTCACACGGCTGGCGAAGGAAAGCAACCGGTTAATGCTAGATAAAGTCTGTGGTGCGGTCTGGGCTGAGCTTCAAAAACCAACCTAGAACCTGTGGGTCAAGGATTGCTATATGTACAGGAGCTTCAGAGACCACTGCCTCCATCTGGTGTCAAAGACTGGGAAGACTGCACAGCACAGCACACAAGAAATGTAAAATAATCTACTGTGGCACCAACAGATCGGGTACTTTTATTAAGTAACTTTGCTGGAAATATTATGAATTACATGCCTATTTTGTCACTGAGTCTAATTATTAAATGTAATTTAGCATCAACTGCACACAACATGTAAGTCTGCAGCAACTATGCTCTACGAGATGCAAATCCTTTCTGGTCTGTGGTTCATTGTGGTTATTCTTTCAGATAAAAAAATCCATGCATATGTAACAATAGCACGGCTCTCTCTTTTTCACCACATTTGCAGATCCTGAGTTATTTTTAAAGCTTTATTTCTGAGCCTTCCCAAGGTCATTATCTGAGTCTGGTGATTTTGACATTAATTAGCATGACAGTAGCATTTTTAAAGATAAAAATTTGCAACCCAGGAGGTGTTGTAAAAGCACTTCTTGCAGCTTGACTGGGCGACTCAGCTAGCAGGAAGCCAAACAGAGGTATCTGTTGCTGCACTAGTGACTGTCTCAGGTTGGTTGGGGCGCATGATGGTAAACCCCAAAAGAGAAGGTGAAATATAATAATAATAATAATGCACTGGTTTTATATAGCACTTTTCTAGACATTCAAAGATGCTTTACATTGCATTATTCTTTCACTCCATACTCCATGGTGCTAAGCTACGTATGTAGCCACAGCTGCCCTGGGGTAGACTGATGGAGGCCAGGCTGCCAGTCTGCTCCATCGGCCCCTCCGACCACCACCAACCACTCACTCTCACACTGCATCCACCCAGCCTTCCTGGTGTTCCCTCACGGTCTCCCATCCAGGTACTAACCAGGCCCAGAAAATTCAAAAAGTTGTACGTAGAGAGATCCCACAATGATTAAGACCTGAAGTCGGCTGCCACAAAGCACTTAAAGCATCACCAAGGTCGACACAAAGCATCTGCTGATGTCCGTGGATCGAAGAGGATTTTCCACAAACTATTAAATACGATGATTATATCTGAATTAGTGTGCATCCGTCCAGTTGCTGTAAAACTTTGGCCATTATGTGATCTATGATGATGTAACCGTTCTCAAATTGAAGCCGATGCTTGGCATTGATTTCAGTGTCATTGTGCAGAACCACCTTTCAGTCTGTAAACAGTACATAAAGGACCGCAGTGCCACAATAAGAATGAATCCTTGCAATCTATTGAGTCATCCTTGACTGTTTTTGTTGTGCCATTCAATGTGTGGAAATGATCTTAATTAACCAAACTTAACCTTGCTATCCAGGACTACCTGACTGAACAATCGTGATAAAAAATCCTCACCACCGGATGATTGAGAAAAAAATAATTTCAGTGTTGTTTGTGCAGCTGTAAGTAGAAAAAGTAGGACAAAAGAGGGCATGCAAAGAGAGACTACTGAGCAGTAAACAATGCAGCGGGCCAGTGGAGGTGTATCAGTATATAATGAGGGCCTCTGTGTATATAAACTGTCATCAATATATATATCAGGAGTGACTCAAAGTAGTTGCTTTCATGTGGGAGGATGAGAACACTGGTCCTTTGTGGCTCATCGCTGCCTGTGTGACAAGGCCAGTGTGTGGGAGATGCCACCTACAATAAGCAGACTGCCTTTTCTTTGGAAACACACAGCATTTAATTGGTGGCAATGAACCGTAATGTGTGTGTGTGTGAAGGGAAGTGGGGCGGTGAATGCACCTGAAATTGTCAAAGTTTGCTAACAAGTTATAGGACCTTTCACTCCAAACAACGGAACGAACACTTTGCTCACATATAGAGGAGGCTGCAGTACAATGCACTGTATTGTAGAAAGAGAAGGAGCAGCTCCTTAGGTGTCCTTTTGTTATTATTTTCAAGGTGAAAGACTTTACATTTTATAACACGTGAGCAAAGGTGAACGATGCAGACAATAAAACAATACTTTTGCTCCACAATCGTCAAATTTTGTCCAACTTATCATCCACACAGCTGACTCATGGTGCTGATTATGCAGAGAACTTTTTGGTTGCGACACGCCTGACATATCCGACCCCAACATCACGGTATCAATATGTCGCTATCTTCATTTGTTTCGGATAATCCAATGCTTTATTTTCCCCCCGTTGATGTCAGTGCACTCTGCCCTTATCATGCCCTCCTGCTTTGCCTTATCACAGCTCTGCAGACCCACTTGTCACCAAAGGTCTCTGATGAGTCACTGTAAGACATCTAATCCTGTAACATCACATATGCCTTAGTCATTAGCGAAGTGTTAAAACGAGTTCTGAGACGGACGGGGAGGCAGATTAAAACGGGGAATAACATGCTCCTGCTCTTTTCTCATCACATATTAAAACAGTTTAATGCGTCTTAATCATGTGCTTCGTGCTCCCTGCCCTGCTGTGTCACAACATTTGCTCATGTGAAGCCTGTTTATATTTGGACAGGCGACGCACTGTTAATTGAAAATGGCAACATCCACCACTTCTTACGGCACATGATTCACACTAAGTTATAAATGTCTGTTGTCAAACAAGACTGCAATGTTAGTTTCAAGCTTGTCAGTCTTTTTGACCACAAATCTGAGAAGTAACATTCGATTTAAATCCAAACAGTTGCGGCGGTAGTTATTATAGCAATAGAAATAACAATACATGCTTCTGCTTTAATGGTGTAGAACTAGGGATGCACGATAATGCCAATTTCAACCGATACCGATAGTCGATAATTTTATACTTCTTGCAACCGATAATGTCAAACAATTGGGTTCGTGCCACAGAGTCGGCGGGGCGTACTACAACAACAGCACCATTCTAGAGCCTCGGCAGCATACTAGAGCCTTTGCGACACTCAGCGACGCTCGGCAACGCCCCCCGGCAGCGGCCATCGGCAGCGGTGCACACAACTATTCGAATATCAAAATTATTATCCTAAAACCACCACAACCAACCAATATTCAGATATTCCCATATTCGGGACCAGCCCTAGTGAAATGTCTTCTTCAGACACGGTAAAGAAAGTCCACACTGGTCAGTGCCACGCCATGCTGCTTGTTTTTCTCTGCCCGCGCAGTCTTATGACATCACACACATGCGACAGTACTGTCGGGGAGGGGAGGGGTTGAGGAGTCAGGCATGAGCACAAACCACAACACACAGACCCACCGCAAAAACAAAGGTTCGAAATCTTTATTATTATCGGCTGAGTTTTTGATAATCAGAATTATCGGTATGACGTCAATTGCCAAAATTAACCGATAATTATCGGACGCCGATATTATCGTGCATCCCTATCTGGAACTGTACTGATTTCAAACCTGCCACAGTGGGCTCGAAATCACAGAATGCAGTGTTATAAATAATTCATATGTATCAAACATTTCTTTCCTATTTCAACATTTTCTGAAATAATTTCCGAAGTGAAGTAGAGCTGGTGGCATTATCCATTTTCTGTGAGCATGACATGCTTTGATAACCTTCAACACTCAATCAGAACAACCTTTAAACACTCCACCTGCTTTCACACGCTCATCCATATGGCACGTTATACCGATACGAACGCCCACTCCGGTCTCACGTTAACACGGCGCCATGTATTCCACCGCTCAGCACGTGAAAACACCATGCTATACATGTTCTTTGAATGCGTTTGAATAGAAAGCCGTGTGCTCAAAATGTAAATCTCAACGAAGTTTTGAACAGACTCCAGGAATGTTTGCACTTTGGACATTCAGGGATGTTGACGCACGGCCTGCATATAGATTCCGCGTGAATCTAGAAGGTTAACCGATGAGCACGACTGGGAATATCAGCCCACTGGCAGCGGATCAAAAGATATGAGTGTCAAGTAAGAAGAGGAGGTGAAGCGTCTTATTCTGGTGACCCGAGCCTACAGCACCTGGAGTCTGGGAACACAATCTGTCCCCATCGCAGACATGGCGAGACATGTACAGAGCCCTGAACATCATCACATTTTTAGTGTTTTCAATCAGCGCCGCTTCTATTCAAAGCTTGATACACCTTGATATTTAGGTTTGCACACTTCAGCCGCACATGCAGTACATTTATATACCACCCAACCCCACATTCTTAGTCCAAACATGGGCACTGATGCTCCACCGCAACACGGCTGTGCTGACACGTGCATTCAGAAGGTGACAAATGGCGCATATCATGGTGAAATATCTGACCAAGGAAATCTGTCTCCGACTCGTTAGAGGCAACCAGGACTCATGTTTCATTCAGTTAGCATGGACATAGGCTGACAGACTCTTCCAGCGACACACCAAAAATTACATATTCAGCGCAGATTATCTCTAATACTGTATATTCTGTATGTTTAATATGCTGCTGGTTACCTGAATGTCCCTCGGGATCAATAAAGTACCTACCTATGCTAACCTTTATTGATCCACAGAGCTTCCTTCTCTGCATTTGACCCATCCTATTCATAGTTAACCTCAACTATACATACCATGAGTAGTGGGTTGCCGCGGTGCAGCACCCGGGGAGCAGTCAGGGCTTTAAGGGCCTTGCTCAAGGGCCCACAGTGGTGGTGACTGGGACAAGTCGCTCTCACTTTCCCACCTGAACCTCTTGCCAGTCCGGGGACTCGAACCGGCGACCCACCGGTTACAAGTTCGCTTCACAAACCACTCGGCCCAAAACCTACCTACCTAGATCCTACAATTCTACACAATGCATTGCGACTATATTGTTGAACCAGATTTGCTGCCTTAAGTGAACTCAAAGTAAAAGACAAATGTACTTAGAGAGAAATAGTCCTTCTGCACGGAAACAAATTTCCTCTTTGCATCAGAACGACTGAATCTGCTCAGATTATTTAGATATTTACCATATTTCACTGCTCTCTCCAGCTTAATGCATCAGCCTTATTTTTCCATCTGCTTTTTTTTTTCCATTTACATTATTATGTGTAGTGCTTTATTCCTATCTGGCTTTTTTCGTTGCTTTTAAATCTTGTTGCTTGAAGATTTTTGTGTAACCAAGGTGTCAAATACAACAGCGCCTCTGATAAATGATTTACAGAGGTTTCGCCGCGTTAAGTTCCGCATTTCTCACTGGAGACGATAAGAAAATGTCAGCCCGGCCTCTCCTCGGCACTTTCTAATTCCGAGCATGCCGCATCCACAGCCGAACAAAATGTGTACATTCAACATCAAAGCCAGCTGGCCCGCTACAGTGACTAAGACCCTGACAAACCTATCTGACAGCTGTGTCAGATGGTGAGAGGCACAGAGGAGCAAATTCAGACTAACTGCTATATTTAGGACAATATAAGCAGGGGAAATATCTACATCAAAGGCTCCATAACGCCGCGCTGCACTGACACAGGTATGTCGCTTAATACAGGAAACAAATGTGCTGGTTAAAGAGCCGCTCTTCAACTCAACAAGCGATATCAAAACTTTTCCAATGCCTAGCTTTGCCACTGTAAGAGAGACGAGTCATGAGACCGCAGCCATGATGACAAATCCATCATAGCTTTAGTCATTACAGTCTGCCGAGATGAGAGTATTATCTCTGGCGTCCTCTATGCTGCCGCTGGTGTATTAACGAGGATGTACGATCTGATCCAACAGTGTGAAACATTGTTCGGGGGAGTACAGCGCAATTACACAGAATATGAATGTTTGCATCTTGCGTTGTCTTGGAAAATCAAAGTATGGGCAAAAGCAACAACTAGACTAATGAAAGAGCCGATCCAGCAACAGATTTTAAATGTGCAAAATGTGTCTTAGGGTGGGTGTTTCGACCGCAGGAACCAACGTGTAGTACGTCTTTCAGGCTTGTTTTCAGGAGAGAAAAAAGTACCGACGCCTGCATAGGTACTTTTTTCACTCACGAAGACGAAGAAGAACCTGCAGCTGGAACCCGGTTTTCTTTAAACTTCTATTTATTCGCACAGTGTCCAACTGGCAGCATTAAATGTACACCGAGTTTTCTATCAGCAGTCCCCCTTTGCGGTGTATCCGTGGACGTGCAGGTAACTGTCATAGAATTACTGTTGTACTGAGGAAAAGTTCAAAACGCGCGGATTCTCGAGCAAGTTCTGAAATCTCAGTGAGCGTCTTGGATTTGTGGACGCTTATCACGATGGACACCTGAGATACTGAAGTCCTCATCGACTATTTGTCTTCTTTCCTCCCCATGATAAGCTGCTGCCAACCTGAGACAGCGTTATCTAATGATATCCAGTCAGTACTGTCTGATTTGCTGATTTGTTAAAGTTGGAGAAGACTGAGAACAACAACAAGCTCCATTTCTGTCTTCCTGATTTAGAAATGTTCTTCTCACAAACATCAGTATTAACATAAAATTCACCTTATAGACTAAAACAACAAGCAGCAATGCAGCAACCATCTTGGTTCCCTACCCTGTTGCAGATGTGTTCTGAATTGATGCCGTGAACAGAGAAATTAACACCAAACAAAGCTTGAGATGTATGACATGCAGACAGGAGGCTAAAAGCAGACCTTCTGCTCCAGCCAGTCATCCCATCCTGTTCGCAAGGGCCAGAGAGGACGTCAACCCCCTTTGCCAGAGAGCAACATCGAGAGTCCTCTCACCTGGCAGTGAGTGGTCTATGAGGGTCGGCCTGGGGAGGCAGCTCCAATTCCCCAGGGAGATAGTAGAAACATCGCTCCGGCCAGACCTGGTCATGTGGTCAGAGCCACGCAAGACCATCCTCTTGGTGGAGCTTACTGTCCCACGGGAGGAGGGTATGGAGGCTGCCAATGAGCGCAAGCGGTCATAGTATGCAGACCTGGAAAGCCATTACGTGCCCCGTCAAAGTGGGATAAAGGGGCTTCGTCAGGTCCTCAGCTGTTCACCTGCTACGCAACATGGGATGCACAGAAGCGGGGTGCCGGAAAGCCATCAAAGAATCGCTCCGCCACCAGGAGATGTACTGGGGTTAAAGGAGCGAAACATCCATGACTGGTGGTCCCCAGCTGATGACCCGGTTGTGCTCAGAGAGGTGTTCAAAGGAGCACACATGCACAAAAAGCACCGGTGGAAGTGCATCAGGCAGGTAGACCATCAGCCTGTATCATCATAAGTATTTGAGAGCAAATTAGGGTGTCATTCCTCTCAACTACATCACGAATACTCAGTTCCTGCAGTGGAAAGGTGTCCAAAGGAGTCTGGATGAAGTCTTCCTTTTGCGGCCTATATATACACCTATATGCCCCATCAGTAACCCGTCACCACTGACAGATGCCAGCCCACTGATTTATTGGTTTTCTTGTTAAATGCGCGTCAGTGCATTCAAACCAAACTGCAACATAATGATCACCATCCTTGGCTTCCGGAGAACTCCTTGTCGAGCTCCACTTCTGCCTTTTAAATATAGGCGTTGCGAAGGCCACTACTCTCAACAAAGAGTCATGTCATCAGCCGCCACTGAAACAAGACACCAGCATTAACGCTGAAACCCTGCTGCTGTGCTACTTCAGAGCCTTCTGAGTGCGCTTTAAAACATCAAGCGCTGCCTCGTTTCCAGCTGCAATCATTAGCCATCATGTAGGTCATCAATCAGTGAGGCATGAATGTGCTTTTACTAAACAGTTCCTGCACATTGTATGTATGAATGAAGCACTTTATCTAAGAGCAGGCTGTGAGTGTGTGTCACTCTTTAATACCAAGCAACCAGACAAAACGGTCCTAGAATAAAGCATGTGACTGCACTCATTAAATCATTACTCTTGGTGAAGATATAAGAGACATGTGTTTCATATTATCCTTTCATTCACGATGTTTTGACTCTGTGTTTATCAGTTGTTATCTTGGCCTTCAGCGAAGCAAATGTGATGGGATCAAGTGGTAATAGCTCTTGCGTAAACAATCCTGCTTTGATTGTTTGTGCTCTAGAAAAACCAATTCTGACACAAAAGATATACCTGCAAATAGATATATATCAATATAAAGTGTCTCAGTGAGGTGCAGGAAATGTAAAAAGGATGTACAAACTCCAGTCTGTGCCTCTCGTGTATTAGCGTTTGATTTGAGTCACAATGGAAAGCATTTGTTTCCCTGAAAGACAAACACTCGGCAGCAGCTGATGAAGCAGTTGTCATTGTTGTAAAGATATTTTTTGTTGTCTGCACGGTTAAAGCCTGAGGACCGATCCATGCGTTCTGCGTTCCATGTGTGCACGGCTGAAGGACAGAGGACACACGTGCAGCTCTCGTCGTACTGCCACAGCGCCATGTTGGTCTGACCAGACGGTCGCAGGGGCAATTATTCACAGGACCTGGCCGCTATTTACAGATTGGGCCTGATTATTCCTGAGGTGTGTCAAGCACAGTGGGCGGACGGAGCAAAGGACTTCTGGAGAAATTAGGACTTCCCGCTGTGCTGGGGCTCCGTTGACGTACAAATCAAAGCTCCACAGTCCAGCAGTGACCACTTCAATTACGACTCTTTTAAAGATGATTTATAAAGGTGTGGTCGGCCAAGAATCTCCTCGTGCATTCTCTCCTCATACCGAACATTTTTTAAGACACCACTTGTTTTTTTTTCTTGGACATGTGCAGTTGCTGTGCTTGAAGAGCGGACAGTCCGGTCGGTCAAAAACTTCGGCCTGCACACGGACGGTCCAGGCGAGCCCTCGTGGACTTAAGGGAATGGCAAAACATGCGCAGGTGTATTTTTGTGGATGCAGACTGAGTTAACTGGCCCTTAACCATCAGTTACCATCTTAGTATGGAGAGTTTTGTCATGCAGCAGATGGCAGGACAAAGATTACTATCAAACATATCAGTCTCATCATCTCCATGGATTGTTCAACTGATTCACATCATATTCTTACTTTGGAAAACACCCCAGCAGAGGGCACTCCCAACAAGATAACAAAGCGTCATGAAAAGACAAGGGAATAACTTTCAGAATGCCTTGGTACTGACATACAAAACTAGCTACATCATTTTCTAGGCCTCAGGTGAGGGAGTTCCCATCCAGGTGTGTTGTACTTAGCATTTCGTCGTCGTCTCTTTGCCGAGGATTGTACGTAGAAGCTCTGCGAATCATCAGCACTTGGCAGAGAAGCGATAGAGGACCGGGAAAGAGCATGAAGCGATTAAGATGCAACCAGAAAAGCAGAAGGAAACAAAAGTCCAGGTGGGAAGGTGAATAAATAAATCAGGTCCAGGCCGGCTGGAATGAAAACTATATTTACCGCTGTGCAACAAGCTGTGCTTAAGCAATAATTAGAGCTCAATGGAGCATTTGGTAGAGCGCCCATTTCTTCTAGAGCCAGTCTGAAAGCCGCATTTAACCCTGTCCGAAACGATCACCAGACCAAGCATATGTTAACCCCGCAACAGCAGCTGTATCCCTTACAAGCCTTAACCCCTCTCTCCATTCTATAGGCCCTGCAACTATGACCAGTCCACTTACTTCTATCTACTTCCAGACTTCATGCTCACTCTGTTAGCTGTGTTTGTATTTTTAATCCACATATACCATCCGTTTAAATGTGCCTTATCAAACATATAAAGCAGTTCCAAACAGGAGGTTTGGCTGCTGCAAGTTCACTGCATGTATGAGCAGCGCAATGAAACACTCACGCCACAAGAGGGAGCTGCTGTATTACATTTGGAGCATGTAGTGGCAGTGCAGCCCTCTGTGGGGAGTCTGATGTTTGAATAATCTAAACAGTGGCTGGTAGGAACTTCTTACGAAATTGCTGCCTCTGCTGCAGAAGAATCCTTTTGTGTCGGCTCGTGTAAACTCCATGTTTTCCCACGTAACTGTAGTGAGAGATAACCTTCACCTATTTTAACTGCTTCCAGAAACAGCATCCTCCTGGATAATCCACAGACAGCCGGTTCACACAGGGACCGTTTGTTCACTGAAAAGTAGCTCCAACAACAACAAGAGCAAAAAAAAGGTCAAACACAAACATGAGGGCTTACCTTCTTGTTGGAAGAGCTTTGGTGTGTACATCCCGAGTCCAGGTTATTATTGGGGGCAGACACATTGTTCCTGAGAGAGGGAGACCGCAGCCCATCCTCCCCTTCTCCTTCCTCCTCCTCTTCCTCCTCCCTCCCGCTCTCCGCCGAATGTTCAAAGTCATCACTGTCTTGGTCCATCTCTTCCTCGTCCTCATCCTCCTCCTCTTCCTCCTCGCCCTCTTCCCTCTCCTCTTCCTCCCGTCCCTGCTCCTCCCCACCCTCTGTCCTCTCCTCAGCCTCCTCCTCCTCTTGGTGGCTGCTGCTGTTGTTGTTCTCCTCCTCCTCTTCCTCCTCCTCCTCCTCCTCGCCCAGCGGCTGGCCTCGCAGCCGTCTCTGCTGCTCTGCCCCCCACATCCATCGGGCTCCTTTCTCCCCTCCGTTCACCTCGTTGGGCGGGCCCTCCTCGTCGTCTTCGCCGTCCTCGACTCCCCGGGGGCCGTTGCTGGCTCCCGACTCGCTGGGCGCCCATGGCTGCTCTCTCTCGCCGTCAACCTGCGACGCCTCAGGCTGTGAAGAGTCAGAGAAAAACACAATACAACATCTCTGAGGAACGATCTCAGTCTGTTACACTTCACCTTGCATAGAAGTTCCTGCTTGATTACAGAAGAGTGAATTTAGAGCAAACTTTGACGTTAACTTAATAACATGATTTACATTCCACCAACACATTTCACAAGCTCTCGTGGAAACAGAGACTCGATTTTCCTCTGAACATCAGTCGGCCTCACCCTCTGCTGCAGCTGCTCTTCCTCCTCGACTACCCGGTTCATGTGCTCGTCCTCATCGCCCTCCTCTGCCGCCTGCTGGGGTGCCCGGGCCGTGGAGGAGGCGTTACCTCGCACTGCCGGACCCCCAGGCCCCCGACTCCGCCTGCTGCTGCTGCCCCCCGACAGCAGATCCTGGTTCATTTCCAAAAGCCAGCTTGCTACCTCCTGGACCTTCGCTAGGCTGTCTGAAGAGGAGAAGGGCTTGACATTCTGCAAAGAGACACACAAAGAAACACAGACTGTTTTCCTTTGTCCTCACTTAGATTTTGTTTATAAGAGAAAAATAGAACAATAGCTCAGGAGACACCATTCCACACAAGCTCTTTTGTTGTCTCCGAATCAAAATAACGGACATTAAAAACATTTGCTCTTGGAGACACATTTTCGCTGCTCAGCATCACAACCAGGAAAAGAAGGTGGGAGTGATTGTGTTTGGCTTCGGATCACACGGCACTGGATGCTCTGCCTCAAATGTGGATGGATGGGCAGAATAGCCTTGAGAGCTACTAGTGTTCCAACTTCTAACAAAGCCAATAAACAAAGTCCAATCTGTCAAGTACAAAAGCAAAACATGGCTTAAATGTACCAAAGGCATGTTCGACAATTGCCTTTAAGACTCGTGTAGTCAACAAAATAAAACGCGTCTTGTTTAGCGTCTGAATCTGTTGCGTTGCTGCTGTGAATTCACCAATTCATGTACTGAATATAAACACACATTTCTTATATTGTATGTGTTGAAGGATGGGCACCAGAGCTTTATCTACAACGAGGCAGCTTCTTCCTTTGACAAAGAGTGATAGACGCAGCAATCCGGCTCACAACGGTGCTAATCTGCCTCCATCAAAACACCAGTTTCTGTCCGTCCATATGTAATCACACTTACAGACAGGAAGGCTACCGCAACAGAGTCCATCAATAACATTAGATAATTACATTCTGAATGTACCACAGCTTATCTTTGGGCCTGGGTTGTGTCAAATGCAACAACTGCCTGAACAAGAAACTAGATCGTGACACTTCATAAAGGAGGCGTGCTGAAGATAAACATCAACACAGTTACAACAAAGGTCCAGCAGCTATACAAAGAGTCATACTCCAAATGACAGAAGGTGCAGCAGCCTTTCTCAGTTCAGCATTTGCTCAGTCTTGCTTTCAAGAACAGACGGTTACGTGCTTGTGACCAGGCACAAGGATTTTCTGTGGAAACTGATTCATCAGGGATTACTCAGACAGTGTGAGGGGAAACTGCGTAAAGTGAACTTCCACAGAAAGCGTTCGAAAAGCAAATCCACCCCGTATGAAACGGCACAAACCTGCGAGATTAAACCTGAAAAGCTGACTAACGGCATGTTCTTTGGTCGGCCGAAACAAAAGTGAATGTGCTCGGAACAGACAGGGTCCGACGGGCTACCTGGAGGGAAAGGGAGTAGATGAAATGACATTTATGGACGGCGCTGTGGAGGCAAGTTTGCATTCCCAAGCACTCACTGAAAGATGGATCCCAGTCTCAAGAAACTTTATAGGAGAGAAATACACGATGAGCCCACTGCAAACAACCGCACGAAGTTTATAAAGAAGAAAGAAGTGAAAACTATTCTCTGATCAAGCTCTGACTTGAACTTCGGAGGACTATAGAAAGACAGAGAAACAAAACCCATCCAGCAAAGAGCAGCTCAGAGCAGCTTGGATGCCTCTGATATTGAATTTGTCAACAGCTGCACATATTTAGGTATCTGGCTTGACCCCTCACTCTCATTGGAAACCCATATCAACACTCTGCGCTCCAAAGTTAAAAACACGTCTTGGTCAAAATGACAGTCCTTCTGATTATCAATTACGGCGACATACTTTGCAGATCCGCTTCCAAGTCCCTCCTCCATAAACTGGACACTATCTACCATACTGCCGTTCTGTCACCGGTGCCCCCTTTACTACTCACCACAGCAGTCTGGACGCCCCAGCTAACCGGCCCGCTCTTCACTCCCGCAGACAAACACCCTGGCTTCTCTTCATATATAAAACCCCTACAGGTAGAACGCCGTCATACCTTCGCTCACTACTCATCACCCGTAACGTCGGCCGTTCCCTTTGCTCCAGCGAACCAACTGCAACAAACACTAAAACTCACCTCCTTCATTCCACTCTTGTCTTTTAAAATTTTCGTGAAGGCATCAGTTGCCGACTGTTGCACCTGCTTACAGTTTATTCCATGTTTACGACTCTTATTATTATTATCCATCCATCCATCCATCATTCTACACCGCCTAATCCTCTGTAGGGTCACGGGGGGGCCGGGGCCCATCCCAGCCGACTCGGGCGAAGGCTTGGGACTTCAACTTCAACTTTAAACTTTATTGTCCCCTGAGGGAAATTTACTTTGCAGGCGGGTAAAAACATAAAAACATGGGATCACAATCACATAGATTCAGAACAGCACTGACAAGGACAAGTAACAATAAACCATGAAGGACAACTGAAGGCAGGACCATCACTGCGTATCATAACTATTCACTTTCTACAACACCCTGGACAGGTCGCTAGGCTATCGCAGGGCTACACATAGAGACAGACAAGAATAATCCATTAACCTCAGCATGTTTTTGGACTGTGGGAGGAAGCCGGAGTAACCGGTGAGACCCACGCATGCACAGGGAGAACATGCAAAATCCACACAGGAAGATCCCAGGCGTCCTAACCGGGACGCGAACCAGGGATCTTCTAGCCCCTCTTATTGTCATGCCTTTGTTTTTGTGTTGATTTTTATAGACGTGTCCCTTTTGTTGTTTTCTCCGCTTTGTGCTGCCTCTTGGCCGGGTCGTCACTGTAAATGAGAACCGGTTCTCAAGTGACTCACCTGGTTAAATAAAGGAAAAATAAAATAAATAATTGGCCAAACATTTCTCCACAGATTTGTGCAAGACTAGTATCATCTATGTCCAGTCTGTCATTAAAAATAAAAGCAGACAAATAAAAACTATATATTTTTAATGGAAAGAAAGGAATGGCAGTAAAGCAGGGTTTGCTGACTTTTGTAGCAGCTGGTTTTCAAATACTATACTCAAGCATCCTGCTAGATTTTGAATCATTCTCATCATTTCCGTGATATTGACCTGGCGTGCACTCAGCACTACTGTGTGCTGCAGTAAAGCTATTGGAAATAAGAGATGCCGACACAGGGCAGGGCGGCCAGGAGGTGAGACTGAGGGAACGATACGCAAGTGCAGACTGAAGATGAGACGCCATCATTGCTATGGATGCGCTGATCCCATGTTTTCATCCCTCCCGGGTCCCCTGAGGTCCCAGGAGGCCGTAACTACTGTATATATTACTTCAAAGACAATGTAGACATGTTCATACAGTGCATTAGACACGCACAGGGAGCGTCTTACATCTTATTTACAAGTGCCACTCACTCCATAGCAGCCCTCAGCGTTTTTATAGAGAGAAATTAACATTTGGAGGACGCATTTTTGCATGCATCATAGTGTCAAATGTTCTTTTCAATCGAGCAGCGTCCAAGGGGCTGGAAACATCTGCATAAGCACTGTACGACACGGGCTCAAACTACATACCTTAAAGTAGTGGAAAGCAAAACAACTCAATACATAAATGTTATTCTGACTCAAGATTTGTGTGGCAGGAGAGGATTATGTAAATAAAGGTAAGTGGGATGTGTGACTCGTGGATTTGTCCAGTCCAAGTGGTGGGTTGAGTAGCTAGCACGCAGAGCGGCTCCATCCTCGAGGCTTTTCAGCATCAATGACTTCCACCGTTGCACGTGCAGCTGGAAGACAAGTTGTAAGAAATACTAGAGTGTTGTGCCTTTTTCTTTTTTTTTCTACAACAGCACCGCCGACTGTGCATGCATTAGCAGTGGAAGTGAAGGTCTGCAACGCCGAATAAATAACGCGTTTAGTGCAAATGGAAAAAAAAACTGAGAGTCCAGACTGTTGTTGGACACACGCTTCCCTCGTGTCACCCGAGTCGTCCGCAACAAAGATACGAATGTTCAATCTAAACAGTTATTTTATATTGTGAACAATGAAGCAGGTGAATTGTTTTTTAGTTTTCCAGCGTCTAATATCAGTCACGTGGCACTTGACTCGAGGACACTTGAGGACACTGCTTCCCTGCTCTCTGAGAAAACGCTTCTTTGTCTGTTAAATGGCAAATAATCTTCCTTAATGTAGCTTAAAAGGTGCCAACAGGCCCTTTTTATTGCCCACATGAGGTCCCTGGCTTATCTTAACTGTGACAAATTAAGAGTCAGCTATGCAGGACTGCAATTCCGAGTCCCCTCAATGCACAACACAAGAAATGAAGAAATATTTGGGGGGAGGCTCACAGACTTTATCTACTCCGGTTCATAGCAACTGCTTTGACCTTGAGGAAACAGTCACCGGTCCCTTTGAAAGGCTGCTCTTCCTCTTCGCTGTGTAGTCCCGCTGCTGTGGTGGGAAGCATTAGACCTATCTCAGATTGCAGAGCGCCCCCCCTCCTCCTCCTCCTCCTCTCTCCTCTTGGGACTGCCAGTTCATTGCTTTGAGCTCAGAAAAGGAAGGCTATGAATAGCTGAAGTTGTCCGTGCCTTTTTACCGGAACGACCAAGATTCTGTAATCAGTGTCCTTAACGCAGCTTGAAATTTGTTTGTTGTTGTTTAGACAGTTGTAAGCTGTGCAAACCGGCTGTGACACAGACTGACACGGGAGGGGGAAAAAAAAGTGGCACAGATGAAATGCAGCTGAGTTCTCACTTATCAGCCTGGGGTTTTAGTTTTCTTATTCAAAAAAAAACTAAATGACAAGCAGAAAATAATTCCAGAACAGCAGCTTGTACCCAGAAACACACTGTTCTCAATTTAAAGTGTTTGAAGTGGGGATTCGGTGCTGCCAATGCGCAGAAATTTGAAATTCCAGTAACAGTTGCAGCGTGCGAAGTCTCGCCACATGGCCTTTTAGTGTACACAAGTTTCATTCATCAGTCTCTATTCTTAGTTCTGCAAGTGGACAGAAATAGCTTGGGGGAGGGCAGGTGTGAGTGTGTGTCTCCTGAGGCGAGCATGTGACACAGGTGGCCAGGTGAAGAGCGAAGAGAAAATAAAAGCTGGGTTCTTATGAGGATGTGAGTCTTCTTTATCTTTTTTTTGTTTTTAATGATGTTCCAACTATCATCTATCATCTCCAGCCCAGCCTGTTGCACCAGAATGATCATTAAAGCTGCTGTAAAATACATCTGAGACACAAATAATCGCGCGTATTGTTAAAAGGTCACTCTTGGTAACAAAACTCAAAGATTCATCCCGAGCTCTGTGGTGTTAGATTGCTTTTCCAGCCTGCACACTCCACTCCAAAGAGAAAAAAGACGCTGAAACAACAGGCATGCAAGCATATCCTGCCTGTATTCGCCGCTCCCAATGCCAACAGGTTCATTGCATGCCAAGTAAGACAGCATCTCCTTAATTGTGCCCTCAAGCATGTACTTTTAATGCCACTTACTGGGAAAAAGATTTTTCCTTCTGCTAGAATAATAAGACGTACAATGCGCGCCCAGCAGTTTGGCAGTGCAACATGCATCCAGACAGTCCCCGTTATAGCTGCCGGTGGGGAGGAGGGCGGGGAGTTCTTCGGCGTGCGCTGCCAACTTGGCACTTGACAGATAAAGACACAGCTGTGGCACCGCACAGACATTACTTGAGCCCTGTGCACAGACTCGACACGGGGCACTTCAGCGGGAGTATGTCGCCTTCCCTCGGACGGATTTGGACAAAGTTCTCTGCTCGCTGTGAGGATGTGTAACAAGTAGCTTTCCACAGACGGCATCAGAGCAGCCGGCTAACATGCCCCCGCCACACAGCTGGCATCCAAACCGATCCTCTCCTGCCGTGGAAGTAAACCGAAAACACGCGTCGGCGAGGCTGCATTATAGCTGCTACAGCACTCAATCACTACAGACTAAACCCAGAGGCAGCCAGAGATACAATCTAATCATAGCTGCAGTGTTTTGGTGCTGGAGGTGGGCAATTTGAAATTAGCTGAAAATTTGTTATCGCAAAATGGTTTCTCTCGAGCCAAAATGCAGTATCAGGTCGACAAAGGCATGTTAACTGTTCATTATCACCCAATGGAGTCTGATCCACTTCCAGTCCAATTACGAATCATGGCACTTTGGGCGCTTATCAGAAAAGGTTTTTCGACTGCAAAAATGTCTCGCTGAGTAAAAATATTAGTCACAGCTTCGAAAAATTAAAGGAAATCTGTTCATACATTTAGAAAAACAGATGAGAACTAGTCAGTATATAGCCTAAACAAACTTCTAAATATCATTAGCAGCAAAAGAAAGGCGTCTTCACAACTGCAACGAGCTGAAAATCTAAAACCGTATTATATCTGAAAAAAATAACAAGATCAAACTCAAATATTCAAGACCAACACCAGTATAATAATGAGCAGATCTTAATGACAAATCCTGAAATCTGAGATGCTGTAGGGCTCAGGTGTGACAACAATTTAAAGTTAAAATACTTGCAACCTCACTTAAAGGACAATCACTAACTTCAAAGCTGCACCTCGCACACGAACCTTGTTGAGAACGAGGACAGAAAATTAGAAAACTGAGCTTAACAACCCCAAGTGGCAGCAATAAAACACACCAGCGTGACCTTGACAGAGCAGCTGTAGAGAGCGGAGGGAAATATTGACTGTTCACAAAGCACAGAGTAGATATGGCTGTAGACTGAGCAGCTGATGTATAGGATTAGTGAAGACTTAATACACTAGTGTAGGTGTTTGAAAGGTAAAAGGCACATTCAGCCTCTTAAGTGACTGTAACGAGAGAAAAGCAAGCGGCTCTGAGTGAGAGTTTAACTTTTACATTATTTTGAGCTAAGAAATTAAATATTGGGGATGAGTCCAGGTTTCTTTTAAAGTCTTGTTGTCCTATAAATACACATTGTTTGCCGAAACATCTGTGCTTTCAGTTCAATGCAGAAGCTATCAATCGATGGGTCTATTTTGAGCTGGTGCCCTGCGATGTCTCAAAGGAAGAGAGTGAAACTTAAATCCTTGAGCTGCTTGACAGGCGGACAACATTTTTTTCCACATTCATTTACACAGTCAAGTGGTTCAGTTTAGAACAATGCCTTCTCGGGGAAACAATGACTTCTGTTCAACATAAACGGCATTAAGGTTTTGTCTATAAGAACTACGCCTCCTCTAAAGCTGTCAGTCATTACCTCGTTTTCATTTGAATTGTTGCCATGCAACAGCTCAATAACACCACAACATTTTCCTTTGTGGATTTCTATCATTACTCATGAGAGCATAAATCTTCTTGGAAACCAAGAGAATCAATCTCCACTGCTCTGCTGTGAGAGTGGCCCGCTGCCAGAATGGTCTTAAAATCCCATTCAGTGCCAGCTTACTACCAAAACAGTCATGTGCACAACAAGCGATGAAGCAGAGGGAACCCTTGGAGCCACAGTCATGCGACAGAAGCCCCTGTTAGAGCAAAGTGGCGCTCTCATTCACACGTTGGCACACAAGCACTCAGACGTGCACACAATCTTGTTTGGCTTTTATTCGTTGCATTAGAAAAAGCTTTTTCTCCAATTGAGGAAGGGCAGCAATCACAGTAAACCGCAGACAGACTGAAGGCATCCATTTAAACGACTGTGCAAACTGAAAGCAAGTCTACTGTTGTCAAGGCAGCAAGACGACCATTAAATCACCTGGATCCATTAAAGAATCAATTACTGTGCTGCTCTCCTTGGCTGCCCAGTTCTTATACCTGAAAAAATAATTTCAGACAACCAAAGCAGATAAACAAGGACGCTACGCTTTCTAAAATATGCTGTCAGGTCCTATATGTATTTTGCATTTCACACAAATGGCATAATTCTGGCTGGACAGGACGCACGAGGATGCTGTTGTGTCTGGCAGGGGGAGCTGACGCACTGTTACCTTTGGTTGAGGTGCACAGCCGGTGGCCAGTCGCTGCAGCTGCTCTGAAGTATGGCTGCAGGAGAGGAGATCTGAGCAGCAAGCTGTGCGGCCCAGTCTCTTCATCAGAGAGGAGATGATGCTGCAGCCACAGCCACACATCGACTTGCTCATTAGTAGCCCTGCTGATCCTGGACTTAGAAGATACGTGGAGAAAACTAGCTGCAAGCAGCAGGCACTTCCTGGTCTTCACTGAATTCCCTCTGTTGTCCTCACAGCTGATGCCTCTGCTGTAATGTATTCCACATGGTGCCGATCCACAGGTACTCCGTCAGAGATCACACTGGTTTTTTCTACGGTGAGCATAATACAGATGCCGACGCTCACCTTAATCCGCCGTGAGGGTGCTTGAGTTGAGAAGTACAGTTAGTCGGTCCATTTCCCTCGTGATTGCTTCCCACTTACTCCACTCCCTGTGCTGTACTTCTATCTCTAAACAGCACACGCCTCCTGCAACAGCCCCCCCTTTTTGCCAAACTCACTTCCATCCACGAGACACCTTCTTCTGATCGCAAATAATACACAGGATGCAGTGCAGCGTCTGCCACTACTCCCTTCTGTCTCCCACAATTTCCATCCGTTTTCTTTCCACTCCCTCCACTGCCTTCGGCTGCTGTGCAATGAGGATGCTATCCCCGTCAACGCCGCTGCCACCACTGTGCACCCCACCACCACCACCACCACCACCTCCTCCTCCACCAGCAGCAACAGCAGCAGCAGCGGTAAACCACTCAGACTGAGCTCCTCCAAGTTGCCGATAAAAGTGCTTTTCTCGTATGACATTCGAGCTTCGAGTTGCTCCATTAATTGAGGAAGCAGTGGACAGAATATTAGAAGAAATCCAAGCCACTCTGTATGCACCAGAAGGACTGATAAGCAGGATACAGTGAGGATGCGGTGGGGGAGGGGTCCAGGGTAAGCATTTAGGAGACAATAACCGAGCAGACAGGATAATTATGCTAATAACTTGTCACTGCGGTCAAGATGCCGCTGATGATCACTGTAATAATCAGTGAAATAAATGGACACTTTGAAAGCTGAAAATCCTCTCAGTGTGACAGTTTCTCTAACTGATTAAAGAAAAACTGAAAAGGCAAGTGGAAAATAAACCCTCTGAAATCTGCAGTTATTAAACTCTATCACAGTAATTTACAGTTATTAAGCTTTTAATAGAGCGGCGAGATAGAGCGCAGTATTATGCGGTGTGTGCACAGCCTATGATTAGTGCTAGTTCAAGAATCTGCAACACGAGTGCTTCTTTTTTAACTCCCAAGTGTGCCAACATCTGTCCCAGCTTTGGTGAGCCGGCATAGTCCCTGCTCACCTCATCACATGTGTTTAATCTAGGGAATCTATACACTGGGTTGTCTAGTGCAGAAGGTAATAGTTACCAGAGCTGATGTGGGAGGGGCTTTTTCAAAGATAGGCTCCCAATAAAGTGAGAAGAGGCCCTTATTTAAAGGAGCGGCAACAGCTTGCTATTAATAACACACACAGAACAATGTTAAACGACTGTTTAATCTCACTGTCTGCTACCACCATCACCAATATAAAGACAATGAAAAAGCTGGAAATGATGAAGTTAAACAGATGAAAGATTCCAGTGCCGACCAATCTGAATACTGTGGAAAATAAACAACAAAGCAAGAATCGTGCACAGAGATATTTTGCGTTTGAGTCAGATGATCACTCTGATCAACCCAAAAACTGACTCAAAAACAGACATCTGAATCCGAACGCTGCTGTGACAATCCTCCATGCACATCTTCACAAATGCGAACTAGAAAAGCACTCAGAGAGCTCATACTTCCACCAAGGAGCTTCAGTCCACCCCCAACACAATCTCTCAATTCACATATTTTGTATGGAACGTTACAGATACAAATGTAATTACAGACAGTTCAAACATCCTACCGACAATGTGGCCTTCACCCCATCCGACCTAATGAACAGGTGCGGCCTCTCGCGCGGCATCTCCTAACAGCCTCCCAGCTTCTTAGACAACCGGAGATAAGAATGCCGGCCCAACCGTGCGTATGTCGCTCAGGAAGGAAAGAGAACTCCGTCATTGTCGCTGTCTGACGTGTCAAGCCCCAAAATGTCATGTGGTCAGAGAGGGTTACCCCAAAAACAAGAGTGCCCTCTGGTGGCTTTTAGAGTAAACCGCATTTAATTGTCCACCCGGTTACACTTACATTAAAAAAAATTCCTGGATCCAGACAGTGATCCGGATCAGTCCCAAAATTTCATCATTTGTTCCTTGTCTCATTTCACACATTTCCTGAAAATTACATCCAAATCCGTCCATTACTTTTTGAGTTATTTTGGACACAAACAAACAAAGAAACAAACATACCAACGCCGGCCATCATATAACCTCCTTGGTAGAGGTAAAAACATAAAAACAGAGGCAGGAAGCAGACCAATTATCACAGTCATTTGCAAAACATAATATTTTATGACATTTTGCAAGCGAGGGAGTTTGCAGTCACCGATCATCAGTGATATTTCTCGGTTCGTACACATTTTAGCTAATCAATAACCTTCTCACATAACAGCAATGGGGAACACAAGACGAGCACTGCAGCTGCTCTTTGAGATGTTAAATCATCAAGTGTGTCAAGACACAAAAAAGTCACAAAAGTCAGAACTAATTGACTCTTGCCAGTTTAGAGTCAAGAGTTTGATGAGGAAGTTCGCAAAAAAGGTTTACAAAAAGCTTGAAGTTTTTGGCAAATACGATCCAGACGTCCAGAGATTTAAACAGGTTAGAGTTTATCAAGTATTAAATTATTTTGCTTTGGCTTCTTTAAGTTTGTATTCACCACAAATCTTTGTTATCTCAGTGAAATGCTCTGAAACCAATGTACAGGTGGTGAGGGGAAAAACTGTGCTTAGCTTGTGGATTTTTCCATTAACCAATCTCATGAAATCCAGCGCTGTGTGACAGCTCAGACTTTGATCTCATTTAAGATTTAGCAAGAACTGATGCTTCTTTATCTGTCAGGCAACCCAAAAGAAACGTGTAACGTCCATTCAACCTCTTTTACATTAACTAGTTTTACTCTAAATGTGACAACAGCACTTCTACCATCTGTTTTGAGTTCTATTTCAATACAGCTTTGAGAGGCAAATTAAAGTGTGTACCAGCGGAAAGCAGCTGCAGTGTCTGCACCTAGATTCCCACCCTGCTCAGTATTCACCATACTGGCTCGAAGCTAATGGCGCAAAGAGTTCCACTCCACAATCGACTGCCATTAGTCTTTTTACAGATAAATATTGCAAAAGTGACACAGACTGTTATTGCTCCGTCCATTTATTAGGGTGAAGTGCATCATGGTTTGGTGTGCAGCTGTGACCAACATAGAAGGTGGTGGAAAGAGCAATGATGAAGCACTTAAAGCCGCTCTCCGTGCTCGTTCACTCGCACATCTTTACGCCGTTGATGGGAGCGGTACCAAAGGGGGGGCACGCTCACTGTGATTCAATTGCAACGGAGATTTCCTGTAACGCTAGGTTGCCTTCTCCCCGGAACAAACAGCACATCAGGAGCGGAGTGAAACACAGCAAACACAAAGAGCTTTATCTACAACCATCAGAAAAAAAAATCCATAAAGAAAGGTACAACACCGGGAACGAAGAGACAGGACAGCATTTTTAAAAGTCCTTCTATCCCTTATTGCATGCAGTAACTAACCTTATGGCACCACATGATAAAATGTTTATCTTAAATCAGAATGTGACAAAAGAAAGAATCAGCATCATGTTCAGTTTTGTTCTTTTCTTTCCCGGGATTGAAAGACAGGGCAGGGTGAAAGGGTGCCCCGTTCATTATTTATGAATATTGCTTTTCACTGTGTCAGCTCACTGCTTCGTTATTGATCCATAAAGCCGAGACTCACTGCACCATAGCACAGGGTCTCAGAGGAAGACATAACAACACAGGGCTTACAAGCTGCAGCTATAGGGAGCATCAAAATGAAACATCAGCACACCAGGTTGCCCGGCATATGACATGGCATGAATTCCACAATATTATTTGTCCTATGAATGAACGACCAGATTATTGACTACACAAATTCAGTGCAGTGTGCCCACAGAAATGATACTGTGTTGTATTGTTACTGTGTATTGACTGAGCAAAAGTGTAAGTTATCAACACTGTGTCCTACAAAAATCTGTTCTTCATTTTATGTGTGGAGAACTGTCAAAATCTGTTGATTCATTTACAAGAGGTCAAGTATGAAGGTTCTGCTTTATGCCATTAGATTTGTCCTTATTATGAAATAGATTTAAAAAAAAATAAGGCAGCTATATATTACTGTAGCATTTGCACTCGCTAAATGGTAGCATCAGCACTGGTCACTACCTGGAGCATCTCCTAAACAGGCCTGGGCCAGTTGAACGTGGCAGTGCTGGTTGAATTAGCAGTTAGCATTAGCATTTTGTTCAATGGTAGCATCGGCACTGGTCCCTACCTGAAGCATCTCTTAAACAGGCCTGGGCCAGTTGAACGTGGCAGTGCTGGTTGAATTAGCAGTTAGCATTTAGCAGTTAGCTCAATGGTGGCATTGGCACTGGTCACTGCCTGGAGGTTCTCCTAAACGGGCCTGAACCAGTTGAACGTGGCAGTGCTGGTTAAATTAGCAATTAGCTTTTAGCAGTTAGCTAAATGGTAGCATCGGCAATGCTCACTAGCTGAAGCATCTCCTAAACGGGCCTGAACCAGTTGAACGTGGCAGTGCTGGTTGAATTAGTAGTTAGCATTAGCATTTAGCAGCTAGCTCAATGGTGGCATTGGCACTGGTCACCACCTGGAGCATCTCCTCAACAGCCCTGGGTCAGTTGAACGTGGCAGTGCTGGTTGGATTGTGTAGGAGCAGTGTCAACTGGCCCTAGGGGGGTGACTCTGGGACGCCAGAGTTCACCTCCTAGCCTCGTGGAGGTGTTGTGGGACTAAGTAGGTGAAACACTGTTGAAGGAAGGTTTCCACCTGATGACCCCCAGAGACGTGTTAGGAATCACTGCTCACTGGTAGGTATAGAGACAGATTAGGGATCCTAGGTCCTTCACTGAGGATGAATCCTTTCTTTATGAGCACAAGTGTCTGGTGTTTAAACTAACTGTAATGTACTAGTAAGACAGCTTTAGAAATAAGAGCATAAAATAGATTTGATGATGTCCATCAGACACACATTCCATTATCTGGAATAAAACTAAGCAGAAGTCTGAAGGCCACTGCAGCCTTCTGCACTTGAAATTTAACTGGAGCCAAAAAGCAGCTCTGCCTATCCCCTGGATGTTGACATGATATGGACACAAAACGCTGTGTCACTGTTGTCTCATCTTCCATTGTGGACAAAATTGTGGCATCAATACACCACTTTCCCAAAATGCTAAAAACTACATGACTCATGCATTTAATTATACTTTTTTTTAATTTATTTACTTCCCCTCCCACTGTCAACTTCAATTGAAGAGACCAACCACTGGACGACCATGTGTCTCACTGTGTCAGGGGTCTGGGTTAGCAGCACTACAGACTGGCATGACAGGAAAAACTTCATAGAATGGAGGGCCAATCCTGTATAAAGCGAGAAAAGTAAGATAAAGCCCTCAAGATTTAAGCAGACTAGACATATAACATGATTCACTTTGGAGCTACGCAGATCCAAAAGCACCAGTCGGGGAGGAAGTGCTCAGATCCTTTACTTAAAAGGTCCCATATGGTGAAAAATCCATTTTTATTGTGTTTTGTGGCCGTTATAAACTTGGGAGGTGTGAAGCAGAAGCTGTTAAGATATTAAGACATTTATTTCTGCCCTTCCTCAAGACCTCCCACAACTAAATAGCCTCGCAGCTTTACAAGCCAAGGAGAATTTTACTGAGCCGCTACACATCAAGCTAAGGAACCAATATTCGTCCAGCTCAGACTTTGTATAATCCTGCCCCCTCGCTGCCCACCGCTTGCCAAGGTGAGCCATTCAAAATGAGCAGCTGCCTCAAAGGCCACCAGGTTTGTTTGCTTCTAGAGCTGCTTCTGCAAACTCTGAAATGCCTCAGCCACGAAAAAAAAAGCACATCAAACGTTCTGCTGCTGATTGCAAGACCGAACACAAGAGACTTCCCGGGATCTAAAGAGCTGAAGACCGAGTTAATTACTCTTCTTATTGATGGAAATGCCACCACAGCAACAGGGAAGTTAACTTGCTGTGTCGCTAATGTTGTTAGCATTACCATCAGCTCTGATTGTTTGTTTTAAATAAAGGTATAAATGCTGCAATGCAAAAATAGTGAATTATAAGGCAGGTTTTTACCTTTTAAAATGCCACTACAGTAATATATATGGAAGTATACACAAAAATGTTGAATAAAAAGCAGGACTTCATGTTGCAGTTGGTTGGGGTGGAGCTCAGTTTCAACTGTATTGTTTAGGGCTGCAACTCATGATTATATTATTCATTTTGTATGCATATCATGGTAACTTGACTGTTTAATTTTTAGAAAATAGCGAGTCCTAAGTGATTCCTCGATAATGCTTTTTTTCTTCAGAAAGTTGCTATAAATAAATAAAAACAAAAAAATAGTAAAAAGAAAAGGCAGCATGTCCTGACAGCTGATCAGATAAAAACATTTGTAATTTTTCCATGAAAAAAAGTAATATCTAAATGTTTCATCAATTGATTCGATATTAGTGACTGTTGGGTAGTGTAATCGAAAACAAACCATATGTTTGAAGCCTTATATATGTTCTATTTGTGAAAGTCTGACAGCTGAAGTGACCAGTAACAGGAACAGTTTTTAAAATTCAATATTTCCCTCTGAAATGTGCTCAAGACGACATGCCTGAAAAAAATACTCAAGTATATCCTACAGGGGTGGGACAAAACATTTATAAAGTGATATAATGCATCCCTCCTCGAGCGATATGAGCAGTGATACCCTGTATCCCAATATCGATATTTTAATTAATATAATAAGGCGCTCTAAACCCTTTCAGATTCCCCTGCCAGCTGCCATTTCCCCAGCGTCACTACTTAATGACTCCACACGGTGGCGTTTATTACATGAATGAGGGAGACTTGAGTGGAAATTAAATTGGCCCAAGAAGAGTTTGTACAGGTATAATGGAGGACAGCAACGCTACCGTAAGAGACGTCCCATCCACGTTTAAGTCCAAAGTGTGGACCCAATTGAGCTTTCATTGAGAGAACAAGCAAGCTGGACAAAGACTATATCATATGCAAGAATTGCCTCCCAAAAGTAAAGCACACAGGTAACACCACGAACATGCAAACCCACCTGCAACGCCACCATCCTGAACTCCTCACTGAGAAAGCGGCTGATGAAGCTAACGTTTCAAGTCAGCCTGAAGCCGTTAATACAGTGTTTAAAGAAAAGCCGCCAGCACTACAAGGCCCATCGCTAGGTTAATTTACAAGGACCTCCGCCCATACATTGTGGTCCAAAATGAGGGGTTTCAAAAAATGCTACAACACTGGAACCAAGGTATGAATATATCCAAGTTACAGATATGTTGATGTATCGTTATGTGACTGTCTTGCAATATATTGATTATCGCAGTATCGCTGTATCATGATAGTATCGGTATCGCCATGTATCATAAGATGCCCTGTGATTCCACCCCTAATATCTGACCTTAAACACTCCAAATTTGTATTCAAGAGCAGCACTTGGGTAAAAGTGCTTCCACATAGCATGCGAGACGTCATCTTCTGTCAAAGCTTTTAATGAACTCAAAGCGTAACTGAAATTCCCACATGTAAACAAAGACTATTTCAACTCAGCCAAGATAAACGTAGCTTTATAAAAATCAGTCGTCATCAAAGATCCATCATGTCGGCCGGCTGTACGTTAACACTGCTACCAGTCTGATAGAAATGTTGTGGTTCAAAGAAAACTACTGTAGCGCCACTCTGTTTCCTAAAGCTCAAACTCCATCCAGCTTATCTGTCCTGCTGGGAAAACCTCGTGCCATTATTCTTCATTAGTGAAAGATAACATTTATGGGTTTTCAGCCATGGAAAATGACTCCTGAACCACTTCCCAGACTGCGTGAGAGGCACAAATCCGACTGTTTTTTCCCTCCGATTCTAATAATACTAAGTCGGGGCATAAGCCGATACAATATCAGCGCTCATCTTCATTAATTCAAAGAAGGAAAGAATAGAGACAGAACAACTAAAACTGAAAGCACAGTTTTGTCACTTGCACCCCTATGTAATGCACAGACATTTGTAAGACTTTCTTTTTCCTTCCAGCAAAACAAAATGACTCATCTTCTATATTGCTGTTTTTACATTTTAAAGTCATGTAGCCCTGCCAATGTGGAGTCTACTGTGACTGCTGTCTGCCTATTAAATCTATAGTTTTCCCTTCATTGAGAAGACTGGTGCAGCCACTAACGACACATTAAGGTAGACCGTTGTGACCGGCGCCTAGAGGACAAAGTTATAAACTTTAATAATGTCATCATAATATTCCTCACCAATCTGCATGCCTTCCACCTCTAAAAAAAGGCCAAAAACACATTTTAAAAGAGCAAACTGATTTGGACGTGCCGACAAATAATTCCAGGGGGTAATCAAGAGGCAAATGTGTGAACAGGTCGCTAATGTTGTTCATCTTTTCAAACCAATTAGCGGTTGACACATTCAAGTGGGTTTGCAAATTACGTCCTCAATTATCCTGCAGCATCCAAATGTTGACACGCTGAAAGGAATAACACTGATGAAGTCAAATTGCACACCTTAACTTAGATCCTCGCTGTTGATGTCCTTTGTTGAGGTAAAATGATAGCACAAACATGCGTGAGTGTTTGTTTGCCGCTTTAAAAAGAAGGCTCAGCATGACCAAAGGATATCACAGAGCTTGCAGAGGGGCCTTTTTCTCTGAGTAGGCTGCACTCTAGTGGGCAAAGACTGGAAACTCAAGCAGGATACCATCTGACAGGATTATTCCTCAGTGCTTAAGACTTTGAAAGGCATCCTTAAGCACTTAGCAGAACGCTGTCAGTGAGGTTGAATCTCATCAGGCGAAACGGGAATGTGATGAGCTGCGACTCTTAACACTATTAAACCGAGCAGCGACACATGCATAATTAAATATCACAGAAATGATATTAAAAATAGATTTGACCATAAACGGAACTCCTCTGCAGGCATCGGGCCACAGTAAACAGCACCGGTTAAGTTACAACTTCCCGTCTCCCCAACACAGGGACAAAGTTGGACTTCCTGTTTTCATCAGGGTCACCAAAGCATGAATGACTAAGAAAGTCTTAGCCACACCCTTTTTAAAGTAACACAAGCGCTCAAACTAACACCCATTGGTTCTTGTTTGACATGCAATTTAACAACAGAAAAAACGGCAGCCTCAGAGTTGAATACTGTTGCAAACCTCATCACAATGCAAAGCTCTTAAACTGAAATAAAAACTGACACACAGGTCTTTAACCATACAGGATGTGGTTACTGTTAAGGCCATGGCTTTTCTTAAAATGCTGGGGCATATGTGTGACGTGGAGAATAACTTTTGTCCTTTAGTGTGAACAACCTGACAAGTTGTTTAAAGAAGACACATACGGCACCTCGATCGCTTTTGGCTTTTCCATCTGCTGCAGTTTATTTCAGCAGCGTTTCATCTGGAGCCGTGCGAATGCCCACAGATGAACATAAAAATTAACGGCGAACGAAATCCAGCCAGATTCGAAGCCGTTTAAACTTTCTGGACCTGTGAAATGTGCATCAGCAGCAACTTTGACTGTCCCTCGCCATCCTCCGTTATCAATTGTGTGTATGCTCTTCTCCGTAGCAGGCAAAAGGCCGTTCTGAATTATTTACAGAGAATGAGTGGGTGAGAGGTGTGGGACTGATTAGGGAGTGACACAGAGGAAAGCTAAATCTCAGTCCTTTTCAGCAGTCTGCTTAGGAAGCAGTTTCAAATTCAAATTTAAAGGACCTTTTCAGAAAACGGCAGCCGGGCACGTCTTCCTCCAGGAATTCTGCGATGTACTGTCACCTTTTAGCTGGAAGCTATTTGGCTTTTATTTAATGCATTCAAGCTAAAAAGGAAAGCTCTCTTCCAGGGAACGACGCAAGTTCGAACACATACGAGCGATCTGCTTTCATGGGACGGTCTTTCTTCTTCTGTAGAAATTATTCTCATTACAGAGTCCTACTTTGCGGGACAACCTTCCATTTAACAGACAAATTCACCATTCAAATAAAAGAGGTAATGTCTTGCCAGATTATAGCAGCTATACGCAGATAATTGTAAGAAAAAAGCCAGATAATAGCCATCCCTAAGATAACCTCGGTGATGATGGCTCTTGCTGAAGCTTTCTGTCCTCTGAAAAGTCTGAAAAGCGTTGGAGACACACAAGAAACTACATTTATAATCAGTTTTCTCAGACATCACCTTAAGTATTCCTGTCTGGAACAAAAGGAGACAGCACTGGGGGGTGGGGGGGACAAACAGGGAAGTTGCATTTGAAAATTCAACCCCAAACCAGCATCGTGAATTATTCAAACTCCATATCAAATGTCCTTTATCCGGTCCCTGAGACCGGAGTAACAGTTTTAGGGGGGAAGACAATGTTAACATTTTGACATTTGAGTGCCAGTCCACACTTTAAAAATGCAGCAGCGAGCCAAGCGAGCCACCGCTACGTGCTATCACTTTACCTTTAATTCACCGGCGCGTGCCTGCGATGAATTATTCAGGACTTGCGCCACACTCTTGGCTTTAAGGAAGAGTCCCCCTCACAGCTCTGAGCACTGAATATACAGAAAACACATTGGCTGTTTGCATCCTGCTAATAAACAGATATCTTTGACAGGCACACATGCATCAACCCCAAGACACACTAACACACTGTCAATACAACATCGAGGGCCGATGCTGATTATTGGTAATCAAGAAAGGCCGAGAACCGATATTGGGAACCAATATACACTGAATGTAATGTTTTAACAGCATGTGATAGCAAAAAACCTGTCATTCATTATTAGGCGTCTTCATTAATGAGGTCATTGCAACTGAATATGCAAAACAGAAATCGGACGGATGAAATTAGGAATGTTCTCAACTGGGATTGATCAGTTTGTCTCCTGCAGGTTTCTTTCTATTTTCACTTTTATTCCAGACTAAGGTACATAACTCTGCCAAGGAGGTTATGTGATGGCCGGCATTGGTTTGTTTGTTTGTGTGCAAAATAACTCAAAAAGTAATGGACGGATTTGGATGTAATTTTCAGGAAATATGTGAAATGGGACAAGGAAGAAATGATGAAATTTTGGGACTGATCCAGATCACCGTCTGGATCCAGGAATTTTTTAATGTAAGTGTAACCGGGTGGACAATTAAATGCAGTTTACTCTAAAAACCACCAGAGGGCACTCTTGTTTTTGGGGTAACCCCCTCTGACCACATGACATTTTGGGGCTCCACACGACAGACAGCGACAATGACGGAGTTCTCTTTCCTTCCTGAGCGACATACGCATGGTTGGGCTGACATTCTTATCTCCAGTTGTCTAAGAAGCTGGGAGGCTGTTAGGAGCTGCCGCGCCAGAGGCCGCGCCTGTTCATTAGGTCAGATGGGGTGAAGGCCGCATTGTTGGTAGGAAATTTGAACTGTATGTAATTACATTTGTATCTGTAACGTTCCATACAAAATATGTGAATTGGGAGATTTTGGTGGGGGTGAACTGAAGCTCCTTGGTGGAGGTATGCACTCTCTGAGTGCTTTTCCAGTTAGTTATTGTTATCCAGACTGTGTTTCAGGGTAATCTTCTAACCTAGCCAACAGCCTTAGCCGCTGTGAGAGGAGCATGCTTCCTGGTTTGCAGCAACAGACTGTGTTTCTCATTCACTTTTTGCAGTTTCTGCTTGTGACACATTTCTGAGTGACAACAGACAGAGAGAGGAGGCTGCATAGTAGTGCATTTAAATCATCGGTAATACTGATAATCGGAAAAATGCCAAATGTCAGCCACAATACCTGGCCAATAATCTGCCTTTCCCCAATACACATGATGTCTTCTCTAAAGGAAGACACACTGGATAATTCCATAAGTTTATGAATATATTTAACAAGGTTTCCAAGATTGATCCACAGAAACGTCCAACATAAACCTGTAAATCACGTAACTAATTTTACATCTGCACAACGCCTCTGCACACACCTTCATACAAACGGCCCACACACACACCTGGGACGCCTCAGAGCGAATCCACCTCCTGTTTGTTCATAACGGCCCCAACTACTTCCACCGAGTCTCGTGCTCAAGTGTGAAAGGTCCGCATCCTGCCTGAGACGCTGACAATGAAACGCAGGGCGGGGTCTTCCGCGCATGCACCGGGACAATCATTTTCTTGTCCTTCTTCACGTCTGAGGCCAGTTCCCCCCCCCCCAAATTCCATTAGACAGCACATCGTTCGAACAACCCTAAAAAACGGAGCTAAAGCAGACCAGGCTGAAAGATGTCACACGAATGAGGCTTTTGTTCCGATACATCTTCTGTCAGGTTTGTTACTTTTGGCCTGGCGAGTTTCCACATTCTGTTATAAAACAAGAACGTAAAGACTAGACAGCAATTATGAGAAGGAGACATCGGGGTTTTATCATGCCGAATATAGAGCTGAGTTTGATGTCAATCCAATTTATTTTTTTGTTTTAAATTACTTCAAACTGAATATATTTGAAAGCTCAGGCTCAGATGTTTTTTTCACTATTTTGGAAAAAGCTTTAGACATACACAACAGACATAATACTTATCCTTTTGCTTGACTGTGTGTTGAATCAAGACAATAACCTGATGAGTAATTAATAATGTAAACAACTTGCATGTAACAGTAGAGACTATATTATCTTTTACTACATCAGAGGCCAGAATAAAAGAGATCACCATCATCAGACTGGTGCCATTCTTAAAACAAGGAAAACAAGGCTTTAAAGCAGCCTCTGTGACATCACACTGGCGGCCTTATCCTTGATGTGCCCATTTCTAACGTTGTCCTTCTCATTTTCGACTCAGACAACGTTCCCTATAGGTTGAGAACCCTATTTATGGCGGCTGACGCCAAGGTGGAGTGGTTATGAATTCACTTGATAACAGACACTTACATGGAGAACATGTTGCTAGGAAACAGCTGAGCTCAAGCTTACATCCTATCAGCGGTTGACAATGCCAACAAACAACAAAACACTGAGATAAACTTGAGCCTGTTTTTCATGTTTGTGGATGTGCTTTGCAGAGTGTGAAACAGCAAAACAGCGTGTATATATATCAGCAAAAACACACTACCCTAGGAAACGCTAGCATCATCCTTTTTGTAATTTCTCTGCCTGTTTTGCCCGCTGTTTGTCTTGTATGTTTTATTGCCTGACAACACAATTCATATAATGCAAGAAGAGATACTACAAAGAGCACAATCTTAAGAATGTGCATACAAGCAACAAACAGAGAAAGGAACCCAGTTATAAATGTCGCCTATCTGCTGCCAGGTGCTGTATATTTTGCTCCTAAAATGCAAACACAATTTAACACACTGAGAGCAAAAGAGATTGTTTCTTTAATATCTCCGCACTGTGTGTATATATATGTACTCTCAACTCCTTCAAAACAACCCCAAAGCTCACTATTCTTGTGTGTAAGCCTGAGCGATAAGCACTTCACTGAGCACAAGCCACACACAAAAACTTCCCGACCCCCGAGAAGTTCGCACAAAGTCAGTGTTTACTTACAGTCCTCGCTGTCTGTCTTTGTTCAGGCCACAATTGGTCTTCTCCGCCGCAGGTCCTGCTCCGAGGGTTGATTCTTTCTGTGGACAAAAGAGAGACAGAGCTGTCAGCGCGGCAATCTCGGGGGTTGTCAAAGAGTTAACAAACCATGGGGCTGTCTGGAATACGAGAGGAGAAAGCAGGAGGGCCGGAGTAGTGAGATAAGAATGATGGGATTTCACAGTTTTAACTCCAAACCCCAGACAGATTCTTCAAAAGGTTTGCCAAAAAAAAGAAAGACTACAACAGAAAAATTCAACAACCTGGCCCAACGTACAACACCTGCATCGACATGTAACACTGAGTCACCGTCACAGATGATGCGTCAGTTCTTCCTCTTTCTCATCTGATGGGAAGCGAACGGGGGGCAGCTGCTGGCAACCAACTTAAAACTGGTTGCCGTATTTTTGCAACTTTAGAGTCAAACTAAAAATTTAATTCTCCTGATCTGTGTGAAAGGAAATCTTTACGTGTTTTTTCCATGTTTCAAAACAATATAAAAGCACCTTTTGTGATATTAGAGGGAAAGTGGTTGGCTGTTTCACACACCCTGAAGAAAAAGTTTGCAAAGCAGCAGCAACTGTTGCTTCAGCCCTCCATCTGTACGACTGCAGGATGTGTTCAGGCGCAGCGCCGAGTGTAGGTTGCCTACAGTTTGGCAACAGTCAGAAGTTACCAACTCTGAAACCACAGAACATGGGCTTGAAGAAAAATACTCCTCAGACCCCGTCCAGTGTTGGTAAAATGCAGTCGGGTGGATTAAATAAAGCAGGAGTGTATCTGTTCTGTCAGAATCTTGTGAGACAGCCGGGTTTTACAGAGCAGCTTAAACGCCTTCTGTGTGGACAAGCTGTAAGAGAAGTACAGACAACTGACATCAGCAGTAAATAACCCTAAAGCCGGCAAAAACTGATACAAGAGGCCTGTATAAGAGGCCTGTTATCAGCAGTTTAAACCAATAACATTTAACATGTGGTAAGAATCGTAGGTTGGTTTAATAATAATAGTAATAATCATCAAACCCTTGTTGATCCCCTCGGGGAAATTCCTTCCCTGCATTCGACCCATCCTCTTCATAGTTAACTATACATACTGGGAATGGCCGGGGAGCAGTCAGGGCTCAAGGGCTTTTGCTCAAGGGCCCAGAGTGGTGGTGACTCAACCAGGGACTCAAACCGGCCACTCACCGGTTACAAGTCCGCTTCACAAACCACTAGGCCGCCACTGCCCCCAATTTGCATTCTCCCCTGCAAGCTAGTTAGCCTTTCTTGCTAGCAATACAACTGGCTCTTACTTCTTGGCTGAGTGTGCAGCAGCATGTCCAGGGCATCACGAGTACTAAAAACACAAATGGGATGAAGCAGTGTCTAACAACATCAGTCCTTCTGCCATTTAGCTGCACTGACCAGACATCAGACCAATCAAAGTGACATGGAAAAGGGAGGCAATGCAGGAAAGTAAACAAACCGACCTGTTATTGGTTTTTACAAAATCAGAGTCCGTTAAAACACATCAATGATATGATTGTTTTAGCAAAATGTTAAACTCAGCTTGACTTTAAGCACCTGTCACCACTGGATAAGATCGGTTGAATCACATCAGATCAGTGAATGAGAAAGTGTGTACCAGTATAGCTGCTTGCACCCACGTCTCAGAGCCCCTGTGAGCTCTCTAACCCACTGTCCAACTGTTGAAATCCAACCTCAAATCAACTCCATGCAAAGTGTTCAACAGTGACTAGCTTTCTCCCGCACCCTGGGGTATAATTTTTCTACCGGCTCAAAACACAAAAGGTGTTTTAATCTGAGAATTGGAGCTGTCGTTTTCTAAGAATACACCTAAAAACATAATTAGACCCACTCGACTCCCCAGCAGCGTCGAGGAAACTGCCGTGTGTGCGGAGAGAAAGGAATAGCTGATGTAAACAAAGCAGGATATGGACACCGAGTTCTGGGAAATGAACAGATGCCCAGACAGGCTTTCCAGCTGTTTGACATTTGATAACTGTGAGACAGAAATACAGAGAACAGACAAACTCTACAATTCAGGATTGTAAAATGCTTCTTTTGTAATAAAGTGCAGCGCTGACGTTGCAGGGAAGAAAATGATTTATTGCGAAATGATGTTGCACAAAGCTACTGTTGGATGAATCCAGATGTGGAGAGAGGTTTGAGGCAGCTGAAGACAAATCCTTTCAGAGAGAGTTTAAAAAGTGAGCAAACTGTAGCTTAAAGGTCAACACAGCGAGTGAAGCGCCAAATATTAAGTCACGTCAGACGCTGTATGGATAACGAAAGGGGGAATCCAGTGAGGAGCACTGCAACGTGTACTGTAGGATATGCGTGGGTATTATACAGCATTCCATGAATAAATGAATATGTTGTAGGGATGTACAGATAAAAGACAGTCCTGATCCCATTCGGAGTGCTTTAAATAAATGTGGATTAACTCAGTGAAATAATCTCAATTTGCTTCACCTTATTTTTCACACAGTCGACTTGAGCCAAATACAGAAGGTGCTGATTCAAAACAATGAAGTCCACAAGCTTTTATTAGAGATTTAAGTGGATCAAAGTTTAAGTTTGAAGATGCATTAAGGAGAGCGGTGAAGTCAGGGTTCAATTTGGGTCATTTTTGACGTAGCCATCCAGCAATGAAAACATGCACGGTTTGAACCAGATACCGATTGTTGAGGAGCAGCCTGGGAAGAAAGCATCAACTAATGCAACATCAATACACACACAGAAATCTTCTATTTTTGCATGTCTGTCTCACGTAAATGTTTCAGATCATCAAACTAATTTTAATGTAAGACAAAGACAACCCAAGAAAACACAAAATGCAGTTTATAAATGAATGCTGTCCAGCCCATCTTGTCCGATGTAAAAAAAGTAATTGCCCCCTTAGCCAAATTTATTTGTCAGTTGGGGTCAATTTCACCATACACGTATGATTACTGCCAGGCTGGTTGGATCTAAACATCACTAAATAGAACCTGTCTGGTGTTGTGAAGCAGCTAAAGGGTCTCAAAAAGCAGCACATGATGCCACGTTCTAAAGAGATCCAAGAACAGATGAGGAACAAAGTCATTGACGTTCATCAGTCTGGAGGGTTACAAAGCCATTGCTGAGGCTCTGGGACTCCAGAGAACCTCAGTGAGAGACTTTATCCACAAATGGAGGAACATGGAACAGTGGTGAACCTTCCCAGGAGTGGACCAACCACCAACATGTCTCCAAGAGTCGATATCTGATCCAGGAGGTCACAAAAGAACCCAGACAAGCATTAAAAAATCTGCAGGCCTCACTTGCCTCAATTAAGGTCCGTCTACATGATTCCACAATAAGGAAGACTCTGGGAGAAAATGGATTCATTGGAGAGTTGCATCAAACCCCTACTGACCAAAAAGAACATAAAGGTCCGTCAAGAATTTGCAAAAATGCATCTGGATGAGCCCCAAGACTTTTCGGACAACATCCTGTGGACTGATGAGTCAAAGGTGGAACTTTTTGGAAGACATGGGTCCTTTACATCTGGTGTAAAGCTGATACTGCATTCCACCAGAAGAACATAATCTAATAATAATCTATAATCTAACCTTTATTGATCCCCTTGAGGAAATTCCTTCTCTGCATTTGACTCATCCTGTTCATAGTTAACCTTCCTACTAGGAGCAGTGGGCTGCCGTGGTGCAGCGCTCATGGAGCAGTCAGGGGGTTAAGGGCCTTGCTCAAGGGCCCACAGTGGTTGAGACTGGGACAAGCGGTCGCTCTCACTTTCCCACCTCAACGTTTTACCAGTCTGGGGACTCGAACCAGCAACCCAGCAGTTACAAGTTCGCTTCACAAACCACCAGGCCACCACTGCACACACCAGAAGGGAAATATGGTGGTGGTAGTGTGATGGTTTTCAATAAACCTTTGATAAATCATCATTTGAAACTGCATTTTGTGTTGTGTGGTTTATCTCTGTCTAATATTCAATAAATATAAATATTAGTTTGAGGATTTGGAACATTTAAATGAGAGAAATATGCAAAAATAGAGGATTTCTGTAGGGGGGCAAATACTTTTCACAGCACTGTACAGGACAAACACTACTGAGCTCTGTCAGCTCGTCAAAAAGGCCCAAAACTGAAGCGTTGAGTGCTGCCTCCAAGGTGCTGCAGAGGCCTCGTGGTCGGGATGTGGTGGGTTGTGTGCCATGTGGCTGTAGAATGCCCGGTTTAACTTTTTATGAGTTCATAACCCTTCCTCTCTCCACATGTTTCACATCTGTATCTCTTCTGTCGCTATCTGATAAAAGCAAAATGCCAAAAACATAATCAGAAAAGGTTCCAAGGTGAACTAGCGCTCAGCCAGAGCCACTCTTGTTTGTGATAAAACTGGGCCATAACGGCGAGCTAGCTTCCTAAAAAACACCTTTTTAATTTGGACCCAAAGCTCTGCCACTTCTGTTTTGCCTACACAAGCCACATGCTCGCCAACTCCTGTGTGCCCAGGAACAAAATAAGCCAACTTTAAACTCCTCTATCCGGGGGATAACCGAGAGCTTTCTAGGAAAAGTTCTGAATGTTCCTCAGAGGGCTCCCAGTGAAGTAAGCACAGAGGTTACAGATGTTCGCAACTTCGGTCTGGATCAGCTGTGTCTGGATGTGCCAAATAAAATGAGTCCACATGGAGGAATGCAACTGCCGGGTTTCCTGGCCCCGGTTCAGTTTGAGTAACTCTGGTCAAAATATGAGAGAGAGGCACGGAGTTATGCAACAGTTTTAAGAGAACAAAATCACTGTCCTATTTCAAAACATGTTCTCTCTGAACAAAGAAGACAACAAAGGTGTTTCAGCATGTCGACGCATTTGTGTTTGCATTAATTTAAAGAAAGAAGCATTTGATCAGCCTGTCTTTCAGCTGCCTGGCGCCGTGATTCAACTTTATTAAAAGTCAGTATTTCATTCCTCCTCACTCTTTTACATAAAATGTAACTTTGTTATTATTACATAACAAACCAGCAAATGAATAGCGAACGTTACGTAACCAGAATAACTTGGAGATGCAGCAAAATACTGTTACTTAAGTTGCACCAACTTAATAGCAGTTGGTAGGAGCAGATCGTGAAGTGCTGTAAATTATTTGATGTGAATGGGTTCCACTTTCATTGTGCTGGTGGTGAATTTTACCTGTATAAGGTAGGAACCTTTGTGTCCAGGCAGGATTTCCTACCAGAAGGGGACAAGCCAGTTTTTGACCGCCGGACGGCAAAAGTTACTTGAAAATGTTTGTCTGGTGATATGCAATTTGAAGGGTCTTGTGATATAAAATAAATATTCTGCATCGAAAAGCGAAAACACTTGGACTTTAATTAATCTGATCAGGTAACGACGCACGTCTATTAAGGTTTCCTGTTGGATTCCCTCAGTGGCTTAAAGCTTGGCCTCTACACAGTTAATACTAGGGATGCACCATAATGCCAGTTTCAACCGATACCGACAATCGATAATTTTATACTTCTTGCAGCCGATAACTGATAATGTCAACCGATATTTCTTTACTTAATTAACTGTAATTTGAGTCCAAATTCACGTCCTACTATAATTCTGACCCATACAAATAAATAGAACCATTGAGTAGAGCATAAACTGCGAGAGAAATGTAGGGCTGGTCCGAATAGCAACATCTGTGCTCCGGATCCTCGGCACGGCAGCGTTAGGCGGCACGTATGACTATTCGAATATCAAAACTATTATCCAAATACCACCACAACCAACGAATATTCAGATATTCGAATATTCGGGACCAGCCCTAGTGAAATGCAAACAAAGTCCACACTGGTCAGTGCCACGCCATGCTGCTTGTTTTCTCTGCCCGCGCAGTCTGATGACATCACAGACATGCGACAGCACCGTCGAGGAGGGGAGGGGTTGAGGAGCCAGGCATGAGCACAAACCACAACACACAGACCAACGGCAAAAACCAAGATTCACAGTCTTTATTATTATCGGGTCGTTTTATCGGCTGATTTTTTTATTATCGAACTTATCGGTGTGACGTCATAATTGCCAATATTGACCGATAATTATCGGGCGCCGATATCGTGCACCCAAGTTAATACCATAATTGCAGTAATTTTTAAGTTTTTGCTGAACTTTATGCGACATTTGTATGAGTCATGACTAAAACGAAAAAGGGAAGGTACAGACTGAGACTCTGTCATCAACACTTCAATTAAATAAGGACCTAAAGATACAGCAGCCGTAACTGTTTAGACTTCATCATCAAATAAAGAAGGTTAAACAGCCTGATAACTCCTAAAATTAGAAACTATTAGCTGCATGTTAAATATTTTCAACAGCTAATCAAACTGTAGATCACAAAACAGACACAATCATGTCCACTGCATCTTAATTTAATTTACCAAACACATTGTATATTGTAGACGTTAAACTGTGCATACAACCCTTGACAGGTGTTACAAGGGTTTTTTTAATTCCCACTGCAGGTGTGAACTTTGAGCCTCGTCTGGTTGACGCGCTCTCACGCAGCACTGCTGAAGCCTCTTACAGATTATTAATAAAACAGGTCTCGTCTAGTTACATCGGACCCGAGCTGGAGACATGAATCATTCCACGGTTTGTCAGCATTTAGATTTGGTTCCAACTTCTGTGGTTTTCGGTGAATGAAAAACCGCGGATGATGCATTAGTGAGAAGCGAAAGGGGAAGGGGTTCTCAATGAGGAGAAACTCTCCGACCCACAGGGGAATCTTTAAATTTGCAACATTCACTTGGCTCCAATTCATCAACTTTGTTCGTATGTCAGCTCGCGACTTGCTCTCAGGATGTACGCTGGGGATGGGCCCGGCTCCATGAAAGTCAGTGAAATGTCTGGAGCAGCTGCAAACTAGCCAGCAGTACAAAGAGAATGAAAGACACTTCATAAATCACTGCTGGAATGCAGCCTCATTTCCTCTGCGACCCCACCTTCTCAACAGCGTCTTCCTTCAAGTCCAGGAGCTTTCTGCACCGAGCGGCTGAGATCTGGCCATCACACTCATGACACAATTTGCAGCAGAACGTCTCAACAGCTTTTCCTGCAGGAAGCTCACTAGCATTTCAGTCATGCAGAGCAGACACCGCAAAAAAACAGAAACGAACGAAGGAGCTAAAACCAATAACAGAGGAGGAGCGTGCAGGTTTGGAGCGGCTGTCAGTTCAGAGAAGATAAACGCTACTCCAATAAAGAAAAATCAGCTCAAGCCTTTGCAGGCGTCGCTCCCAACTATTTGCTTCGAGGCTCAGACGGGATTTTCAAAACCTTAAAGCCCATCTCCTCTCTGTGCTATAAATGAACTTAAATTAGCAGCTGGATAGCTCAGCGACTAACATCCCTGACCTTGGCATGGGAGACTGGTGGTTCAAATCCCCCGTCTGCCTACCTATGTACGTCGCTTTGGATAAAAGTGTCTGCTAAATTAAATTGGAGAATTGTAACTGACACTGAAGCTCACAACACATCAGTGCAAGTTGAAAACCTCTAAAATACAATGAATGCAATGCAATCAGCAATCCAGACTACATCCATTTGGTTCTTAAATATACTAATCTGACGTTACAATACATAAAACCCTATCGGCACACAGTACATTTTTTTCTCAATCTTACAATTTAGCGTTACAAATTTGAATGCGATACCTTGTGTTGACACAACTGGCTTCACATCAGCATTCAGCAGGCAGATAAAGTGCAGCAAAAGTCTTCGAACAAACAAGCAATGATCCCAGTGAACAAATGAAAAGCAGGCCTTCCCTGCAGGGGATTTATAAATGCGACCTTTGGCCAATTTCACACCACAGCGAACTGCAGTAAAATCAGAATTACCTTAAAAATAGCTGAATATCTGAGGCTGCACTGAGACAAACGTGAATCAGGCCCCTTTAAGAGATGTACTCATTATCATTTTATTATTTATTTAAGAGAAAAAGGGGGGGGGGGGCATTGCATGTTAATGAACATTTAAACAAATGTAAATATGCCAGATTATAGCCCAGGGCTAATTTCCTATCCGTAGACCCCCCCCCCACCCCGGGCAGGTTGATGTTATAAAACACAGAATACGTAAAGACACATAGACACTATACAGGTGAACAACACAGGCAGCAGAGACGTACAAATACAGAGAGAGCTGCGCACAGATAATAAACATGTGAAGCAGAAAAGAAACAGTGAAGAAGAACCCAGATGATCTGGATTGCATGTTGTCCTATTGCACAACGCCCCATTTTTATTAGAGATTAACGCACATGTTGCCTCTGTTGCACTGATTTATTACTCCCGTCCCTTCATCTGATGGCAACCGAATGCGTCGTCTTCACGTCTAAATGAAGACGACAGTGTAACAGCCATTACCAGGTCACACAAGTGGCCTGCTTCAGGTTGTATGAAGTGATTCGGGAAAGGCCTTTTGCACGTTTCAGCACCAATACCGGTCGAAAAGCATCTAAGAGAACAAAATGCTAAAATCTCAACACACATTTCTCACTTTGCCTTACAATTTCACGTCTATTACAAACTGAAATGTTCATAAAGATCTAACTTGAAGACAGACACTAATGAATAATGAATGTTATCCGACAAAACCTTAACAGAAGCTTGTTGCTTCCAGCTGTTCGTAGGAGTCTTCCCTCCGAGTTCATTAAACACCTGCAGCACCAGACAGCAGCACTATAAGAGCACCACATGAGCATTTCCAAAGCGAGAGAGCTGCATGCATTTGCGTACATAGAACAGCAGCAGTAATTTAATCAGTTACTAATAATTACAAATCACAATCTGCAAATCACTTGTTACATTGCAACTGTCCTCAACTCCATCACGGTTGTCAGGATACTTTTATTTTACTTTCAGCTAAGCAGTTGTTATGCTCATCTTATCACACTATCATCACACAGGGACAGAATTACCAGTGTTCAAAGAATTATAAATAGTAGCAGGTTATTAAAGAATACATACATATCTTAATAATCTATAATGTTTTTGACACACACTGTGCTTTTGCTCTGAGTTTGGCTCTAACCTTTTCATTTTCCAGTCCTTTAGTGGACCTTTAATGAGAGGTTGCACTGAACTTTACATGCATTATATCACAATTCTTATTTCCTCCACATCCTTTTTCCCTGGTCCTGTATTATTATATAGTGTTGACGCTTGAATAAGAGTCTCGTATCGCCACGTACAGTGTGTGTTACAGAAAAATCCACAGGCGGCCAGACGTGTTCTTGGAGAGCAGAGTAAGAGGTGTTTCATCCCAGAGGAAATCATGAGGAGCCTAAATGGCAACGTGCTGCTGCCATGGAAACGCTGACAAGCCAACAGGTGCCATGACTTTGAGTATCAGCAGAATACTCTAACAGAGAGCAGCCGTCGAGTGCCCTTACACTGGTGTGGGTTAAGTACATAAATCTTGGATGCTGCATTATGTCACAGCGCTGATGCAAGTAAGATAGTTTCTGTTATTTTTCAGCAAGTTAATTGTGAACCTCTTTTTTCCCAAAGGAAAGCCACATACATCATTACGCTTATTTAGTATTTATACGACACAGGCCAAAACTGAGTCAATGTATACAAAAATATATACAAAAATTAAAGAAAATGAAGGAATTGCTTGATTCAAACTGCCAAATTGAATGACAAATCAAACAGATCCTGCATAGAAACACACAGTCGCAGCACTATTTCAGTTTATTGATTAGTTGTCATTTTTGGTTGCAGCTGCCTTAAATGTGAGGATCTGAGGCTTTTCTTTTACAAACATGTGAACTGAACACCTTTGGTTTTGACAGAACAAAACATTTGAACACTGAGGCTTTGGGGAAACATTCAACAGACGAAAAAATTAACTAAGAAGATAGTGGGAAGATTAGCCTACGATGAAAAGCATCATTAGCTGCAGCTGTAGAAGCCGCTGTTCAGTGGTTTATGCAGGATGTTAGTTGAGGCATATAAGGAAATTATTTCTGTAGCTCTGTGAATTCTAATGACATTTTAAGGGGCAATCTGTTACACAAATATGAACAAGAAAAGTAGCCACTAAATTCTTTGGAGGATGTGAACATGTGTCTTGAATATCTTGATAAATAATTAGTAATAATTATTCAATAATAATAATTACTCCTATACTACACCTTTGTATCACACTGAATAAAATGTGTATGCATGTAACTTTCACTGACATAATGACTCCTACTGGTTTGTGAAGCGAACTTGTAACCGGAAGGTCGCTGGTTCGAATCCCCAGACTGGCAAGAGGCTGAGGTGTGGGCCTCTTGAGACTGTGAGCCCTTGAGCAAGGCCCTTAAAGCCCTGACTGCTCCCGAGGCACTGCACCGTGGCAGCCCACTGCTCCCAGTATGTATAGTTAAGGTTATCTATGAATAGAATGAGTCAAATGCAGAGAAGGAATCCACCCAAGGGGATCAATAAAAGGTGAAATTATTAACAAACATCAACAAGTTGCTGAGTCCTTTCTTCTTCTAAAGTTCCACAGCTGCTATAAAATGCTGCAAGGCAACAATGCAATTCAAATTCAAGTGTACATTTTAGCCCGAGGCTAAGCAGAACAAAAGAAAATGCTTTCAGAGGTACTAAAGAGGAAAAAAAGGCAGTAGAAAAATCAGCAAAAAAAGAGCAGCAGAAATAGCTTCCTACAAGATATAGAAGGGGACAAACCTGTCAGTCGAGGGACTGCACAGGGGCTCTGCGAGAGCTTGCCTGTGCTCGGGTGTAGGGGGTACAAAGTGTTATCTGCAGCTCCGCAGACCTTCCTCTTTGAAGTGTCGCTGAGCCACCGACTGAGCCAGGGACAGAGAAGGTGGCAGGCAGGCTGGAGGAAAATGCAGAGAAAAACAACAAAGGTAAGAAAACATCTGAGGCGCGGAAAACAGCAGAGAAATAAAACGTGCCTGCTAACGTTTATCTCGTGGTGTAAAAAATGCACCCAAACACCTTTTACAACGATTTTGTTTGGAGCAGAGCTTAAACTTTGGGGTCAGACAGCACACGCGACATTGTTTGTTTGCTTTTTTTTTAATGTCTCGTTTAGGGCGGCCATCTTTCCTTTCGGAGATTAATGAAGAAAGCATATGGTGGCCATGTGTTGGGAGAACGAATGCCTGCGAGGTTGGAGGAGGGATGTACACGGGAAACAAGTGGACGGCGAGGAAAGTGAATCGACAGACTGTTTTCCCTGCTCTCTCTGTTCACTGAAACTCTCCCTCAAGGATTATCCTCTCTAATAGACTTAAAGGCACTTTAACTGAGCTGCCAGCTGCCTGTGTCCCCCGGCGGAAAGCCACCCAGGTCAAGTCTTAGGGAGGATATCCTACCATGACAATGCAACACATTCCTATAGTGCCTTGAATTCACAGTTCATGCGCTCAAACTTATTAATTAGTGCAATATCAGGAATTAGGAGGAGAAAATAAATAACTTAAAATTAATGTGCATGTGATAGGTTAGAGCATGTAGTAAAAGTTATGTGAACAACTGTAATAAATAGTTGTGCTTTTGAGAACATTATGTATGTGACAGGTTAAAAGATAATGATATGTTGGTTAAAATATTATAATTCATGATTGTTGTCATGGTATACTATGTTTAAAAACAGATGAGTTAAAAAAGGTTATTGAAAATGTATGTTAAAATTACAGAACAGAGTTAAAAGTAGTAAAAATGTGTGTTGATTAAGAGTTAAATAATTAATGGTTGATTTCATGTTGTTTATCTAAGTCGTTACTGTTTACGTTATGCCATGATTGAAGGATCGGTGATGTCCCATTGTACCTCAATCGGTTAAGGCTGGCACACACTACAGGATTTCTCAAAACCTCACAGATTTAGAGACCACACACTTGAAGATAACAAAAGACAGATCGTGAAAGATCTCTCTCTTCTGATGTTACAGTGTGTGGTGTTCACTACAGAGCGAACCACACTATGAGATTCTAAACCGATCCTTCAGCAGACTATCAGGTTCTTCACGCTCAGTATTCCAAATCTCGCGTAGTCAAATGTGACTTCAGTGTAAACAAACATGATGGAATAACAGCGCTACAAAAAATGACGTCACTAACGACGTTCCTTTTTTCATTAACGAGCAATCTAACTGATTACTCTTCCCATCATTATAACTCCGTTACTGTTGCTGCCAAAAATGTGACGCGTTACTAGAATTAATCGTTAGTGCAGATTAATCCATCATCATGATTAATCTGATTACAATTTTTAGCGAAGGTAACTCTGCTTGTTTGTTTTTACTTCCTCTTCCGTCAGTCAGCTGAGTCAGCTCGCGTTCTGATTGGTTTAAATCTGGTACACGTGACATCACACACTGTGCGTGCTCGGCTTCTCTCGGAGGAAACCCCCACACACTACAGGCTTTCTAGTCGCAAATATTAAACATGGTCATTATCTCTCCTTCCGAGAGGATCGGAACGGACAAAATCACTCTTAACACACCACAGGAAAATCAGACACCATGTCGTTTGCAAACATCCGACAATCGGGCCTTTGCTGGCTTTGATCGTAAGGAGGAGATCGGGACAAAAATCGGCCCGATTATCCTGTAGTGTGACTATTTCTCCCCATTTTCAAGGTTTGTTGGGTCTTGACAAGTGTAATGTATTTGTGATATAGTGCTAACATGTTTGGAGTATCAGAAACGTGTTTGTGTTGTACTTTGAGTGAGGTACATGCTAGTTTTGTCGAATGAAAATGAGCGCGCACATGCTAGTAAAACTCTCGGTTGCTAGCAAAGCGCAGTCTGTAGTCGCCACGTGTGTTCTGTAAATTTTGTATGCATTTACGCATTTGTGGTTTATGCTTTTGCACAGTTTTCATGCTGTTAGAATTAATATTTTTTGTAGATATTGTTTCAAGGGTAAAGAATGTTTTTTGAGATTTGGCTGCTAATAAATTCCAGCCAAGTCCTGGTTAAGGAACGCACACTGAATCACAGCTGTGACTGTTTCTCCCCATTTTCAGGGGCGTAACATACATCTACACTTGAAATGGTAATTAAGATTATAGTCCATTCTCAGTGTGTGAATAAAGACTAGTAATAGACAGTGAAGAGAGACCAAAAAAATCGCATCAAGTAAAAAATATAAAACATTTCCTGGTTCTTCCTTCTTCTTTTTGACAATTTGGCTGCTTTGAGTTTCAACCTGTTGATCACACAAGACATCTGAGCCTTAAAAACAGAGTAGTAATGAGCATTAGGAGAAGATCCAACTTAATCGGCATTTAAAATAACGGGAGCCCTAACTCACACCTCTGTTTAAGTTTGTATTTGAGAGCGACTGCAAGCGTGACCAGAGCAGAACAGACAGCCTCCACAGCAACTCTGATTCTGATAAACAGTAAATAATTCATCCAGGAGGAGGAGGATGCAGGGACTGTGTAATCTACATAACTCTGAATTGCACCGTTTGAAGCCAGCTTCTGTGCCGCACAACACCGTGAGGAAAAAAAGCTTTTCAGTTCATAAAAACGGATTCAGCCCTCAGACAGACTAATTACAGTGTTTAAGACTTACTTTCCACAAACTGTTATAGTGGTTTTTGGATATGGAGACACTGAATATTATCACGGTAAATGCCTATCATAAAGCACACATTAACGCGCTCCAACATCACATTTTACTGGTCTCATAATGTGGAAACAATATTAAGGGCCGGCAACGAGGTCCGTGCCAAACACCTGTGTGGCAGGAAAAGACGAGGACGGGATGCTGCAGTGAATGCGGCTTGTTCTTTTTCTTGAATAAACTGAATTTGGAAATGAATTATTAGACGTTGGTTCTCCATCTTTGGGTGTAGAGACCCATTTTCCTTCACGACATCTAATCATGCACTCATTTAGACACGCACTACTTGGGTTACTGCCTTGAGTTTATTCATTCTGACCTCTTTCGGGTTGATGAAATAACGGCTAATTACTAAATGGTGGCAATTCAATGCTTGGATTTACATGTGCAGGTAGAACTACTGGAACAATTGGACAATCAAGTGTTGGTATAAATCAAGTACTATTGTGTTTATGACAGCAATCAGTGTTTTCTGATCTACAGTGATCCCCCGTCTATCGCGGGGGTTAGGTTCCAGAACCACAGTGCGAAGCAGCAACGTTATATTTATTTTATTGTTTATATACATTTTTAAGCTTTATAAACCCTCCCCACACTGTTATGAACCTTTCCCACACTCTTATAAACACTTCCTATGCTTTTAAACACTTTCTGCACTCTTAAACCTACGTAATTTTGACAACTTATGAAACTCTTCCTCTACCGCTTGGGTTCGGTGCCGGAAGCCTTAGAAGACGCGGAACGTTTGATTGACATCATAGGTATAAATTCAATTTATTATGAAAATTTCACGGAGTTGCACAGTGGCTCGGTGGTTAGCAGCGTCGCCTCACAGCTAGAAGATCCCTGGTTCGCGTCCCGGTTAGGACGCCTGGGATCCTTCTGTGTGGAGTTTGCATGTTCTCCCTGTGCAGCGTGGGTTTTCACCGGGTTCTCCAGCTTCCTCCCACAGTCCAAAAACATGCTGAGGTTAACTGATGATTCTAAATTGTCCATAGGTGTGAATGAGAGTATGCTTGTTTGTCTCTATATGTAGCCCTGTGATAGGCTGGCGACCTGTTCAGGATGACCCCTGTTTTCACCCTGAGTCGACTGGGATAGGCTCCAGCCCCCCGCGACCCTACAGAGGATTAAGCGGTGTATAGATAAAGGATGGATACATATGGCGAGAGACTACTGTATTTTCCTTTCTGTCCTCATGTTCACCTAAAGCAATGGCTGCCCTGAGCTTTTCATCATTTTAACCTCTTCATCCAGTAAGTCATTCTGCCAAAATCAGCCTAAACTCCCTAACCACAAAACAAATCACTCACACAGAATAATCACATAACTTTGGTGACAATCCTTTTTCCTGTAATGTGCAAAAGCTAATTTAGCTGATAAACCACAGATCTGTCAACTAATGACCCAAGAAGAGACGGCTCCGATTGTGATGAGCTCAACAGTCCCTGAGCAGGAAGCTGAAAAAATGTATTTGAGACCATATTTTGTAAATACGGCAAGACGGCCATTAATCAGAGAGGTTTTTTTTGGATTAGAGTTGTGGAACCGTTTCAGAGGAATCCTGCAGGAGTTTGGACTGACTGTGTGGAGCAAACACAAGGAAGACAAGATGGCTTCCTGCAGCAACTTTTTAAGGTCCATTTCTCAAAAGTTTAGCTCCCCGCTACCACAGCACCAGATGACTGAGAGCACTCTAGGTCATCTCTGAACTCAAAACTTGAAGTAACATAATCAACAGAGAAGAAAACCACAAACTTTGTGACCACAAGTGCAACTGCAGGCTTAGCAAACTTGTAAAGAAGTCTGTCAGGGCCCTCTCGGACTACGAGACAGTGGGAGATCTCTGACCGGGCGTGTAAGAGAAGCCTCCATTCACAAAGACAGCCGTTTCCATGCCAACGGGACCTCTGCTGGGAGAGGCCTCCTTTCAAACAGTTTTCATGCTGCACCTCTGCTGCAGTCTCGGAGAAGGGCTGGTGGGCATTTGAGAGGGAATGAGTTGTGGGTGGCGGTGAAGAGATGCAATTGTGTTAAGGCGAGATGGAAAAGGTCTGAGTTGAAAGCCCCAAAGCCTTAATGCAGCCTGTGATAGGAAATTACACCGAGGCTGGACAGCTCTGTGTGCAGGGAACTCACCAAGATCCCTCTCCGATGTACACTCTGACAAATGAGAAACTTATGTGTGCAGCCCATCTACTTGCAATAATGCTGCTACCGACAATTATTTTGATTCCCAACTAACTCACCCGCAAAGTGGCAAAATAAGAAGACAGAAACATGTCAGCAAGAGATTTTACTACACTGTTGATACTGGGATAATCATCAGTTTACTAGATTAACTGTCAATAAAGAACACACAAGACTGCTCCATTGTAATGCTGGATTTATAAGTAGGTAGGCCTTGGTTTGTTGGGTACTTAATTCCATATTTTAGCCAAAAGTAGGGATCCGCAATAATATCGGTGTCTGATAATTATTGGCTAATATTGGCAATTATGACGTCATTCCAGTAATTCCGATAATAAAAAAAATCAGTCGATAAAATGACCTGAATATTCAAATATACGAATATTCATTTGTAGTGGTGGTATTCGGATAATAATTTTGATATTCAAATAGTTGTGCGCGCCGTCGCTGGGTGCTGCCGAGCGCTGCTGAACGCCACCGAGCACCACCAAGTGTGGCTGAGTGCGCCCTAGCAATGCCGAGCGTCACCAAGGCTCTAAAACGCCGCTGTAGTTGTAAAAGCGGACTTGCCAACTTCGGTGTCACGCTCCGGTGTTGTGTCCCGTCCCCTCCCCCGGACACGAACTCAATCGGTTGACATTATCAGTTATAGGCTACAAGAAGTATAAAACTATCGATTATCAGTATCGGTTGAAACTGGCATTATCGTGCACCCCTAGCCAAAAGCAGACAAAAAAAATGCCACGTTATTTTCTGCATAGCGGAAGTTTTAGCCACCATCAGAAGGAAAATCAGTGGCGAGCAATAATAGAAATTCTACATTTTTACCACTTTTGTTCATTGGGATTTAATTTCCCAAAGCATAATAGGCATGTTTGTTTATCAAATGGTCAGGAATCAAAATAAACTGCACAGATCTCACAAATAAAGTGACAGACTTATTGCCTTTACTGCACAAGGAGCAATGAAGCAAAGTAAAAAACAAATTCAGCTTAAAGAAACAAGATATAATGCGTTATTTATTGAGCTTTAGATCTAAAGTTTAGTACCGCTGGACAGAGCCAGGCTTGCTATTTCCCTCCGGTTTCCAGTGTTTATGTAATATTAAACTAACCTGCTGGTCAGCTTCGTATTTAGGATACAGACATACAACTGGTCATCAAACTCTCTGTAAGAAAACAAAGAAGCATATTTCCCAAAAGGTCCAGCAGATTAGTTAATGCATTTTGCAAAACTGTAGCCTGTCTGTGCCTATAACGTCAGCGTGTTTATGTAGAACCCACACCTCTAGTTTCAGCACCGGGAAGCGACCGAGACACGTCGGCAATGGGAGAACGAGCCTGGCTGTTAAATTGTGCTTGTTCAGCACCGCAAAAGGAGAAACAAAGAAAGTGTTCCTCCTAGGAGAGCACAAAGCCAGACTCTCCTCCATTCTCCCATCTGTATTTTAACACATCTTTGGCAGACGACAATACAGTCTGCCACACTATAATTTCGGACAATAATATATCTTGACTTCTTTTGTCCCCGGCTGCCACTTCCTCTTGGCCCTGCACTGTGTCACCTAGCGTTCACACCACAGCCCACATCAAAGCAATATGCCTGGGAGATTTCTCCCTGTGTTCATTAACCAGCTCAGAGCTACATGGCACAACACTGAATTATTAACATGCTCCTTGTGCCTCACAGATACAGAGCACAGGGCCATTCATAACTGCCGAGCACACCCATACTCTGCTTGCAAATCTCCACTAAAACCTCAGGGTGAATTCAAACTTGGAAAGTAAGCACATAGAGGAGCCGCAGAACAGAGAGAGATCATCACACAATCAATGACAGTATTATAGGCTGAGGAAATGGAAGACGTAGGGATGCAACAAATCAAGCACGATGACTCAGATTGTTGTCTGGTAAAGTGAGTCAAGACTGTATCCTGCATTTGCTGTAGCATCGACCACACTGACATGTTAACCTGCTTATAAATAACAGTAAGAGCAAGAAACGACGTCAGTGTAGTTGGTTACATCGGCTTAATGCTGCGGCTTTTTCTGATATTTTCCTCTTCATAAACTTTACAACACCACAGTTTCCTTCCAGCGTTTAACCCCAAAGCATCTCTGAAGCATCTCTCAACCTCCCATAGCTTCAAACTGGCCCAGGTGAGACAAAGCTATGATGCTACTGCAAAAAGCTAACGTGCTATTAGCATGCCTCACATTCATGTGGCAACGTGGTTAGCAGAAGCTAAATCAGGGACAGTCAAGCCCAGGCAGCACACCAGTAAAAGACCGCAGAACATCTGATATCAGGCCACAAGGAAAGAAACTGATTTCACAAAAATGCTAGAATAAATGCTGCGCGACTTTGTAAGCTGTTTTTCAGCAACTTGGCTGAGTCTGTCTGTCTGTGCTGCATTTCTCATCATTACTCCCTGTGTGCTGCGTTTCCATTACTGCTGCAACAAGCTGGCTAAGCTGCTTGTTAAAGCTCAAAAGAAGAGGAGGCAGTGGAGATAAAAGCCGTAATGTGTTGTAATTTCTGAACATTTGACCTTATTATAGCCTAACCTTTGCTTCAATTACGCCCTGTTGCCTTCAGTGTTGTTGCCCCTTGTTGCCACAAAGTCCTACTTGATTTCTTAAGCTAAACTCTTCATGAGATTTCCTAGAGATGGGAGATCCCTCTTGGACCTCCCCACAGAAAAGCCCTTTAATTTCCTCTTCCCCTTGATCTCACTTTCCCTCCACAGTGCCTCTGCCCACACACAGCACTGACGGCAAACTGGACTTCTTCTGAGTCCACTCCCCCCCACTATTTCTGCTTCTCCCCTTCATGCTTATTAAAAGTTTTATTTCCTTCTCCAGTTCCCTGTTTACTTACGCCGCTAAATAAGTCTGCACAAACTACACACCACACACTCCCCGTGTCTGCCGTCTCTTCTCGCCGATTCCACCACATCTACCTTTGATCCTCCCTCAGCTCTCTGTCCTCATCTGTCCTCAACATCTGTCTGAATTTGTTGAATTGGACGTAAATGATTCACTCAGCTGAGCAACTCAAACGCTCAATAAACACTTCCTGCTTCGAGCCTGTCCTCTAAATTTAAACCTGGCAGCTACAACATCCACTTGAAAATGTAACCCCACAGACTAATACTGACTTGTACTAGTCTTTCTACCTGGAAGAAGTCTTAAAACTCATCTTGACCAGCAGACCTCACCTTTACCTTCAGTCCTTGCCCCTGTCTATCCTTCGAGGACTGTGGATGCTCTTCAAACTACCACTGTGAATCATTAAGTTCCCCCAGTCCAGCCGATGTCATGAACAACTCATTATCTTCTTGTTCCACTTCTGACCAAATGTGCCAGTGTCTGTCATTGAACAACATTCTGGGTCCCAAAGAGCCTGGAAACCTGCCCATTCTAATCAGACCGCACTCATTGCGCTACCAAAGCCCTCCACTTCAACACAGAAGCTTCTCTCTTCAGTCCTCATGCTTGTAGTCCTCGTCACGGTCTCTGGCCAGATGGTCCTCGCCATGCTTGTTGACCTGGGGTTTTCCCAGTGCATAACACGAATCACCTACACTGCCCTTCTCTGATGAAGACATGCCTCGTGTCAAAACACTTGTTAGTACACCTTATTAACAAGCCCCTGCTATGTCTGGGTGCACCAGGTCTCATCATTTTGTCTGCCGAGGCACTGGTTTGAGTTCAGAGTTGGCCGATACGCAGATATCCCTCCATCATTAGCATGCATTCAGTGAAAACAACCCCGTATTTAAACAGTGAAAGTGGCAGTGAGCGAGAAGGATTATCAGACAACAAAACCCCACTCGGCCGTTCGTAACGCTCCGAGGCAGGAGTTTTACAAATCTGGAAGTTTATCAAGACTGTGATTTATATTTTGACGCAGCTATCATGAGGTAAACAGAAACTCGATATTTGTATTTACGGTGCAGCGGCTAGCTGGATGACATCAAGTCATGGCTCCAGAGTGCGACTAAACGCTTTCATTGGTCGCACCAGCGCACCCGACATCCAGTAGGTCTGTCCCTGCATTAGTTTTTCCTACACATTCAACAAAGATCCATCCCTAAGAAATGCAGTTTGTGAGTATGTGTGAAATCACAAACTGTACTCCACAACAATAAAACATAACAGTAATTCCAAATGAAAAGAACTATTGATTGTTTTTGTCATCAAGAAAAATGTTGTTGAACAGCCCAACCGAGATCCTACATCACCATCAGAGGCCAGAGCTGGAGGATTCGGTTTCATACATGCACAGCAGCTCATATCTTCGTACTCCACGCGTGCACACCGCTGCCCTTGACACAGATTTTTTTGCGCTGCATGCACGAGTCCAGAGGGGCTCCTCCCGAAGATTCTCACGGGCTTGAGGAAAAGGGCTGAGCAAATAGTCATTCTCAAATCAAAACCACAATTTGAAGCAACGCAATCAGCAAATCTCAAACGCAGCAATTTACGACATCCATCATGCAGCGTAGCTTGACCCAGAGCTTAAACCGCCATGGCAACGGTCTAACAAATCCATGCCGTCCTCCTGGTGCAGCAGGCTTTTGATCGTACCTCGTGTGGTGATGCCGCATGATGTGATTTAAATCTGTCATACAGCGACTTCTGAACTGAAGCTTGATATTACAAACCAACATGCCACAAATCAAACAGCAAGATCTGTCCAAAAGATGTGCCATTAAGTAGTTCCCCATGTTGTTTAGCCCTGCTGGGAAGATGGCAGAACTTACATCACGGAGACCCTCACACATTCGCTGAAAGTATAACACTGGCCTAAGAAGAACACAGTATTACCGACGTTCCAAGTCACATTCCAGCCAAGAACTTTTACTGCACGCTTCTTGTTTGCCTTTTCAATCTGCTGTCAATAAAGAACAAAATGTCACCAAACAACCTCAAACAAAAATGTGCAAATCTGTTCCCTACCCGCAACAACTGCGCTGGCAGTCACAAGGGCTGCAGCGCAAAGGGAAAAGCTTTCACATGGTAGCAGTTCCCCATTTTCCCCAATAACCCAAGATTACATGATATGTTTCATAACTGGGTAACACCGAGGGGAATGATGCGGTTGCCTACAGGAAACGCTTATCTGCAATTATTAGTCTCACTCAAGCATATTGGTTGCATAAGTGCTTCTGTTTTTAACACGAAAAAGTTCACTGTGAAGCTGCTAAGTTCAGTCTTGCCCACAACAACGCAGGTCACCTGAACACTGCCTGCTGTCTTCACGTTCAGTCAGCACAAGCTCCAAAGACGGGAAACCTCGGTGTCCATATGCGACTGGTTTTAGGAAAGCCCTGGGGTCTGTAACACAGCAACAGTCAGGAGTGTGGGAATGTGAAGCTTTCTGCAAACAAACTCTAGGATGCCCCCCCTCTCTCTCTCTTTCTTTCTCTCCTCAAGGCCTTGCAGCAATAATCATAGGAAGAAAATGGCATCTCATCACCACGATCCCTCAAAATATGCCATTCTTGTCTTGACACTGGCAGCATATCTTTGTACCTGTATTCTCTAATCCTCACAATACCTCAGCCATACAGAGGGAGCAGCATGTGTCTGATGCATTCAGCTGAAGGGTTCAATAACTGGTCAGAGAGGATACATAGAGGACATTCTGACTCTATAGAGTTATAGATAGTAAAAAAAAACCTTGTAGCCGTTTAGTCTGCAGATAGTGACCTGCCTCTACGCTGCCTTAGAAGAGCTGCCAAACAGCAACCTGTTCAAGGCCAGAGAAGACAGAATTAAAACTCTCTTCACAAAGCATCTGTGTGCGATTATCACTATTAATTTGTTTAGTTAATCAGTTCTGCAGCCTGGCTTTCAAAAGGCCGTGTGGTGCAGCAAAAGCCACACAGTCTGTAATCATCGGCCTTTTATCATGGAAACTTTTTTGTTGGGGAACATTCATCACGCTAGGATGGAAAGCCATCAATCACTGGACCACGACCAGACCAACAGCGCTGAGAAACGACGAGGTAAATGGTCTAATTTATTTTTCTCCAAGCAAACTTATCAAACATTCATACTCAGTAACACGTCTGAGTATTTTATGCTTTTCCTGGCCTTAAAAAAATAAAATATATTTGGTCTTTTGATCAGATAACGAGTCATTTGAAGACGTTCCTTTAGCCCAAATTTTGAGGCATTTTATAGACTTAACAATTAGTCGATTCACCGAGAAAATAATGCACAAATGAGCTGAAATCAACAGCAACAAGTCCCCAAACCTAGTACACAAACAAATATTCCTAAATTTGTCACCCTTGCGCCGAAGTCAGTGAAGCTACTTAGCAGCCTACATGACGCTAAGTATTATCATGTTGGGTTTACAGCCATTTAAAGGAGAAACTAAAGAGGCTGAACTCCACAAAACTCCTATCTGTTGGCTCTACATCACATAAACAAACTCATTTCCAGTGACCGTGACCAACATGTTGTCCTTAACGGATCTCTGCTATCATCTTGGACATGCCTGCATACTGTACATAGTGTATACGACACTTTATCAAGGACAAAGTCAGAGTCTGTATTCGCACAGACTCATTTGACACGGAGTAATACCATTACAGATACATTAGAGCTAAACACCAAGCATGTCAAACCACAATAAGTGACATTTCCGGTTGCAAACCTGCAAGTGTTGCTGGCTGTACAGACCACTTCATCCGTTATATAAATGCCACCCAAAGTATATTTCTACACAGCCAAGTACTTACAATTTACACAATAATACCAGAAAATAACCCCTGTATAACCCACTGCAAATCAATACAACAGGCCTGAAATAAACCCTTGTATTATGAAGCTTGTCGTGCTCAGCTTTTGTTGACACTGTGTCAGAGATGCTGTATTCAATTCTATTCACAGAAAGTCGTCTTTTAAGAAACTGAAGTAGCCGAAGATGGAGTTTGACAGGGAAGCAGTACAATGTGTATTGACATTGTGTCAACGCTTCTGCAGTGTGGCTCTGTGAACTGCAGAAAGGAGCGTATCACTGTTGTTGCGCTTTTGCAATCTATGTGATAGAAAATGCTTTTACAGTTCGCCCCAAGTGTATCGTGTACAGGGCGTAAATCTTAGTTGACACAGTCCTGAAAAGACTTCGCCCCAAAAGACAACCGAGAGAAAAACTGGGATCTTCCCTTCCCTCTTATTACATCTCTCACACAGAACTTCAGGACAACCGCTGCAACCTTTTCAATCACAACAGATTTTTCAGTTCTGGTATCCTGTGTTGTTTTCCACTGAATGTACGGTGAATGTACTTCTTGGAGGCTTAACGATTCCCTTCAGACACTGTAACTATATACATTTTAGCTTTATTTTAGACACAAACCTACAGATCAAATCACCCTGATGTTTTTATTTAGTTTGGCCATTCTGTTCAATCAAATCGTCAAACCGACCACAGCGGGCTAATCGAGGAGGAGTCTCCACACCACGCGACTACTTCAATCAGGAGCAAAGGCAGCATGGAGTCAGCAGCCACCGACGACAACAAGCTCACAACTGGAGGACAAATACACGGAGGGTAACAACCTCTTACCGGTCTGTTGGTGTCTTACGGAAAATCAATGCACAGGCTCCGATCACAGCACGGCACAGGCGGTCTGAACATTTGAAAATGTGGCACAGATGTGGGGGGCCAGGAAATTATTTCTAAACAAAATGCTCCAAGGACAGAACTTCATGCACTTATGATAATTCAACTTTAACAGGGTTTTGTGCTTCTTGTAGTTGTAATAGAACACAACATCTGCAAAAATCTGCTTTAGTATGAAGGTCAGGTCATTACAGTAAAGCCTCGAAGTAAACCGAGTAGTAGTTCTCATAAGTCAGGCCTCTATTGTTGGCTCATTATAGGATAGCTTTTTAACCAACTAGAGCGTTATGTAGTAATCTAACAGTCTGTCTTCACAGGTTCACACATCACAACAAATCAGTGGGTTCATTCACTCTTGTCTGACCACATTTAAATCCTCACGCTGGTCATCAGTTACCTCTATGTTACAGATATAACTGCTTTTATTCTGGCTACTTTATGAAGAATAAACTCAGACCTGAGAAGTCACATGAATGCAGTTGAGCTGTTGGTCCAGAACCGCATTCAGATGGTTTAAAGGATGTGGCTGTGCGTCTCAGTCAATGTGTGTCATTTGACCCGACCTCACAAACCTCTGTCCACACTGAGTTTCATGTGGGCCTGACTCTTTTCTGAACTGTCTTAGACATTCGAGATGGTTATTTATTTCTAGACTGATACAACTAGAAAAAGAAATAAGAGAGAATCATGATGTGGAGAGAAGTGAGACTAATACTCTATTTTGGACTTATGTAACGTAGTGCTATTCAGCTGTTCAGCAGTAATATGTAATGAATACACACCCACAGTTTTGGCTATCCTTCAATATGAAGAAATGGGGTCAAACTTGGGTTGAAAGTGGGTGCGCTCTAATAGTATTCCAGTTATGTATAGCTCATGTAAACATCACATCCTAGTATCAGAGACCTCAGTAAGATCTTATCCTTGTTTTCAAAAATGTGCTACTTGGATTGTACAAACAGAAATCTGGACACAGTGGCCTGAAAATACCTTATCTAAGTTTGTAATCATTATCCATCAGGAGCCCAGGTGCACACATATATCAAGTTATGTTGTGTGTGTTTAACAAAAACCAGAACAAACGACAAAATAATGAGGTATGTGATGAAATACAAGTAAAAGTCTGACATCAGTAATGCAGAAGATAAAGTGTATTGTCAATGTGGTTCAACCTCTGCTGCTGAGGTAACTCAGTAGAAACAGAAATAACTAATTTGCTGGATGTCAAAGAGTCAGAGACATGCCTGTTCTATGAAAACATTTGGTCCACGATATTTACAGCTAGTCAGTGAGTGTAGACTAAACAATAGAAATGCCACCACAAAGTGGTCGCAGAAGTTGAATCAACAACTTTCTCTGGACAAAATGAGAACATTATAACACTTGTCAAGGTGGTATCTTGTAGGAATGTTGTATTTGGAGCCTTGACTTTCACTAGATGTCTGTAATAAACTGGCTGTAAATAGGAGACGGATACTTTGTCCAGCTGATCCTGTGCTGCTCAGCTACATCTTCCTTCTCTGAGAATAATGAACTGCTACAAAAAAATCTCAAGTCAACCTTCCAACAGTGGTTGTTGTTGTTGTCCTATAAATTCTGTCGCACCTGTAACTGACAAGAATGTTTAAATGCAGCTAACTTTACAGAACTAATGTAAATGTAGTCTTTATGGGGTTTGTTAACATTCTGGACATAGAATCCTGAAAATCAGAGTAAACCGAGCTGCTAAACTAAACGTACACCTCTCTTCCATCCACTCTGTGTGTTGTGTTTGTGTCCTTTCTACACCTCATGTGTGAACGGCAAGTCTAAATTTGGCCTCGGGTGTATTTGTCAGGTGGAAGTGGAGATTGCATGGCTCAGGTACTGCGAGTCTGGCTACATCTGGATCATACTATTCATATTTGTTTACAATCTATAACTTTGACATCCTGCCGTCAATACTGTTTACCAAGCTAGTCTGTTCTGGACGAGGGATCCCTCCTCTGCTGCTTGTTCTTTTTACTGTTCTTAATCAAGGCTCTGTGATTAGCGGGTGTTCAATGCTGTGCACATTGCAAAACTTTAATTTAGCATATTTGGTAACTGCAGTGGACGATATTTATATATAAAAAAGTCTTTGCTATGATCAACAAAAGTGAAATCCCCACTTCTCAAGTTTAAGCGCGTTGCTTTGTAATCATGGTGCATGAGCAGAAAACTCCTCGCAATGTCTCTATAGATTTTCAGTCGTCCAGGTCACAGTAACACCAAGAGCTTCAGTAAAAAGCAACGAGCCTTCCCTTAAGAACCAAACAGAGTTAGTTTTTTACTGAAGCTCCGAGGAGAAACTCTTCGCACTTTGCAGCGTTTGGCTCAGTTTGTGCAGCTTGTTAAAAAGGCAAAGTGCTGGCGGGGAAGTTCGCCAAAACAGCCAACAAACTCGACCAAGTTCAAACTGTGCAGCGCGTACAGCAACCGCGAGCTAAATCTGCCAACTGTAACTTTTTAAAGAGCGCTAACATCAACAGAAGTGCGATAAGTTGGCTAGCGTTAGCAATGCTAGCGGCTAGCTAACGAGTTAGCTGGCTAATGCTAGGCCCTCTCCAATGCTTCACTACTGAAACATTTCACAGTTGTTATCTTGCAATTTGTAATAGAAGACTGTACTTACCTCGGAAATGTGGTGAACAAAGACAGCAGGCCTCTCCGGCGATTCCTTCAGATCGGGTATCCAAACTGAGATATCCTTTGGAGCTTGAAGAAGCTAACGCTGGAGCCTCCGATGAGGTATCTTGGTTTCCCACCAGCAGCAGTCAGTTTGCACCTGACTAACAGCAGCTAGCACGTTAGCACGATCAGCTAACTAGCCTCTACAGGGCAGACTGCAAGCCAAGTTCGTGTAATGTTAGCTGGCTAGTAAAACACAGCTAACGTTAGCTCCTCTGTCAAACTGACAAGTGTGTTGGTCGACCCATTGGCTCGGTTCTCCTACTGGACGACGTATGATGTCCTCCGATCTGTTACACGAGGAAAAACACACCCGCTGAGACCAGGCAGCGTGTCAGTTGTGAGTGATTCGCCGTTCACAAGCTCCTCAACCAGCGTCAGGTTTGTTCGTCTCCTGCTCTCCACCGACTGGAGAGAGTGGCTGTCGCGGCATGATGACGCCACGTTTTTGTTTGCTCCTGGGCGCTTGAATGGGACGTAACAATAGACTCCCTGGATGACATCCATGTGAATAAAATACAAAGGGCTGAACTTAACAGACGAACTACAGACGTCTTAAACATAATGACATTTACGTAAAAAATATAAAAAAAATAATAAGCTACGAAATCACAATTGAAAAACAAATAATCCGTTTTAAAGTTTTTTCATGTTTTTTTTTTTAAAAAAACAAAGCATGAAGTAAAAATATTGGTAATACAATAAGCATGTTTAAATCCTATTAATGACCTCAATAAACTATTACAATAGATGAATCCTCTTGAAGTGTTGTTATTGTTGTTGTTTTGCCTAGCACCAGTGTGCAACACAAGTTTTTTAAAGGCACCTCACACTGTGATGTCAAGACATTACAATATTATAGCCTATTATAATAAGACCCAACAAATCCAACAATTCCCTTTAATGCCCAATATGTTTTTATTAAATGAGTGGAAATTATTGAGTGAAATAATTCTACAATAGACATAAAATATTTTCAAATTGGAAACCTAATTTGTCTTAATAGTAGTAGCAGTAGTAATAGTAGTAATAGTAGTAATAGCCTCTTTATTAAATTTTAAATGTTTCTATAATTGCATTTTAAAGTAGTCATATCAAGAACATCTACAATTGAGATGCAGTTTGAATACCAGATGCCTTCATATCCAGTGGTCTATGCTTTTCAAACCATCTGTAATGAATTTTAAGTAATGCAAAATGCATAGGTGCACTGGGAAATTATACATCAGCAAGACTGTGAGTATAAATTTGTCCATTATCTTTAAACTGATAGATGTAAATCTGGTGCCATAATAAAAAAAGTAAAAAAATAGCATTTGCATCACAATCATTCATAGCATGAGCCATCTCAAGGCACTTCATGTAAGAAGTCAAGACCGTTCAGTGTTATATCACAGAAAGAAACCCTGCAAATTCAACAGTGGGAGGAAAATAAACAGAAGTAAACACCAAGTAATTTTCACACAAAGAGGCAATTCAAAGTGCTTAATATGAGGCGAAGAAAAAAAGTGAAAAGTGAAAGAAAATTTTAAAAACAATTGAATGGAATGATTGATTAAAAATAGCTGAGAAATTTGTGCAGGTTATTTAAGAATAAAAAAAAATACATAATGAATTATGTAAATGTCCAATGTGTCTTTTTATCATATAAGTGACAGTGATAAGTAGCACAGGTCTACAAATAGATGTAAAAATATATCAATAGAGTGAAATAATTAACCATAATAGTAGTAGTAGTAGTAGTGGCACTTGTATAATGTTTAAATGTCAAATGGAAACTGAAAATATATCTGGATTGATAAAGTTTTGAGGGGAGAAAATAGCGCAGGGTGGGAGTGACTCCAAATCCAAATTTGCATGGTGTGTCATAAATCATGCACGCTGAAAAGCTAGACCTAATTCTTTCCAGCATATTGAGCCTCATTTATTCAAAGGCAAAAAAAAAAGCTATTGTGGATTAGTGTGTTTCTGCTGCTGCTGCTGCTCAAGTTAGCCCTGCAGTGCCAGCTATGGTTAGCTTTGGCTCATGGTCATTTTCATGCCCCGTATCTGGATCCTCCAGGGAGAGTCTGAAAGCCTGAGATATCACTAAGCACCAAACATGTGATCCTGAGAAGTGTGGAATTGAGACTGGCATCCGGTCAATGAAGAGTGAAAAGCACACCCTGGAAACAAAGGACGACTGTAAATATCCACACTTTGCCACTAAATGCTCCCCACTGAGGGCTTGAAAGCTGCTGCAGCCATATTTGCCTTATGAAAACTGCTCCACTAACTGAGTCCCCCACAGAAATCTGAACCACAGTCTGGAATTTTCTATTAGTGTTTCTCTGCCTGCTCTTGTGGCCATTTTCTAAATGTAACAAATCTATATGTTTCCAGACCCAGAATGTGGATTTTCAGATTGTTGCAGTAACTCAGTACTTCCACAAATACACACTTCAAACACTTCAAACTGAAAACTATACTGATACTATATTTACTTTATATTTTATATTGTGTTTTTATTTCACATGGAAATAACCACAGTGACTTCTACAATAGCTACTGTTGACTTCAGCACTTTTCTGTACAGTCAGAGTCGACCCTGCCCAATGTGGTGCCCTTGGTGAGACTTTATATGACGCCCCCCTTCATCGGTGATTTACATCCGCTTACAAAAGAAATCAAAGCATTGTTTTGTAGTAATATTAATTGGGCATTGCTTTACATTTTAATCAATGTGAGCTTTTCCATTTTAAGAGTAAATAGTAATAACTACTTTTAATATAATTGTATTAAAGGTGAAATTTCTCTCGATTTAGTGGCGCCCCCTGGAGGCCACGGCGCCATTAGCATTTGCCTATATTGCCTACTGGGCGAGCAGGCTCTGTGTACAGCTAACTGTTTTATATTGTGTACAATGGTCTGATGATGTGCTTAATGTTGCTAATGTTGTAACGTAGTGTTGGTCGTTTTTAACTCTATTGTACCAAGCAGGGGCTGCACGGTGGCTTGGTTGTTAGCAGCGTCACCTCACAGCTAGAAGATCCCCGGTTCGCGTCCCGGTTAGGACCCCCTGGATCTTTCTGTGTGGAGTTTGCATGTTCTCTGTTTGCAGCGTGGGTTTTCACCGGGTGCTCCAGCTTCCTCCCACAGTCCAAAAACATGCTGAGGTTAACTGATTATTCGAAATTGTCCTTAGGTGCGAATGAGAGTGTGCTTGGTTGTCTGTCTCTATGTGGCCCAGAGATAGACTGGTGACCTGTCCAAGGTGTCCCCTTTGCCTGAGTCGGCTGGGATAGACTCCAGCACCCCAACAACCATACAGAGGATTAACCACTGTATAGATAATGGATGGATGGATGGATGCACCAAGCAGGGGTGGCGGCCTTCATCCCATCCGACCTAATGAACAGACGCGGCCTCCAGCGCAGCAGCTCCTAACAGCCTCCCAGCTTCTCAGACAACCGGAGATAAGAATGCCGGCCCAACCGTGCGTATGTCGCTCAGGAAGGAAAGGAACTTCGTCATTGTTGCTGTCTGTCGCGTGGAGACCCAAAATGTCCTGTGATCACAGGGGGTTACCCCAAAAACAAGAGTGTCCTCTGGTGGCTTTTAGAGTAAACCGCATTTAATTGTCCACCCGGTTACACTTATTTAAAAGAAAATTCCTGGATCGAGACGGTGATCCGGATCAGTCCCAAAATGTCATCATTTGTTCATTGTCCCATTACACATATTTCCTGATAATTTCATCCAACCCCATCTATTATTTTTTCGAGTTATTTTGCACACAAACAAACAAACAAACAAACCAATGCCGGCCATCACATAACCTCCTTGGCGGAGGTAATAAAGGCTTTCTAAATTTTGACATCTGACATTAGCTGTAAAATATTGCTGTTGCCTTTTTTTGTTTAGTTTGTGTTCCTAAAAAGCTGGTAAATGCCTCAGAGTTTCCCTGATGGATGAATAAAACAGTGGTTTCCAGCCTTTATGGCTTGTGACCACTTAGCATAAAGTCAGATTTACTTGTGAGCCCTCATCACAGGTTGTGGTCTGACCATCAGCATGAGTTATGGAAGTTTCAATAAAAGTGGGATTTGTCATCTTGAATTGCTGCATTTAAAGGATTTAAATAGATATTACTCTACTAGAAAACGACTCAAGAGACAAGAGGTGATTTTTCTTAAGACCCCTTGAGAGGCCCTTGAGAACCACAGTGCTAAAAGCGTCTAAGAGGCTTCTCCTCTCCATTGAGAATTAAATTAGATTCTCTTCATTCATTTATGTATTGCTTATTTTCTTGCCTTGATGATAGTCAGAATTATGTGAACCAAGTCAAAAAGTATTAGAATTTATCTATAAAAACCCAACCAAGTGTGACCTTTAATTAAAAATGTACATTTGCATTCCCCAAATCTCCATGAAAATACAGAGGGCTTTAAATCTGTGTCCTCTGTGGTGGCTACAACCTTGGCTGGTGTCCAAATAGCGTGAGAAGCAATCCGAAGAAGTTTTATCTTGTTCAAATTGTTCATCTCAACATTAAAGAACCGAAGTCAAAAACAATTGTCAACTAAGACTTGTGTAGTGACACAAACACACCCAGATCCCTGGTGTGTTCTATGTTTCCCACTCAAACATTGCCCAAGGATGGCTGAATGTGATGATTGCGACAGACGGACGACGCTCTGCAACATCACAGCTCTTGAAGGCAAACAAACACGGATGCTGGTGCGGCTGTGAAATGTAGCTGATAGAGTGTGACAGGCAGCAACAGTGCCTGCTGGGTAGACAGCGATTCAGTCGACAAAGCTTGGTAAATTCAGGGAGACGGGTCACAGGAAATATGATGTTATGAATGTGTCCTCTAGGGGATTACATCACATCTCAGTTCACCGTGACAGACATGGCTCTAAGAGATGCCTTTAATCAGAGACACAAACACACCTGTCCTCCCATATACCAGTGGATGAAGGTACTTGGTGTGAGATAGTTTTGCTACTTGCTGAGATAGAAGTCAGATGAAAGTGACTCAAGTTACAGCCTCAGCTTTCTCAGGCAGTGCATTGCTGATTACATAATGTTTGCCAGAGTCATGTTTGGTGAGAAGCTTTGCTGTTGTGTTTACATACAAACCAGTTTATCTATAATCTGATTCCGCCTCATACAAACTCTACACCTGCTGCTGTAGCACATCTACACTATATTGTCAAAAGTATTGGGACGTCTGCCTTTACACACCCATGAACTTTAATGACGTCCCATCCTTAATCTGTAGGGTTTAATATGGAGTTGGCCCACCCTTTGCAGCTATAACAACCTCAAATCTACTGGGAAGGCTTTCCACAAGGTTTAGGAATTTAGAATTTTTGACCATTCTTCCAGAAGCACATTTGTGAGGTCAGGCACCAGAGGGCCTTGCTCTCAGTCTCCACTCTAATACCCCTTTCACACTGAACTAGTTCCAGAGCTAGTTTGGAGCCTGAGCCTGACTTAGCACCAGTTCTTTGTGTTTCCACCACCTAAGCACCGGCTCCAGGTTCTATAAACTGATGCTTAGCAAACACCAACTCTTTGCTGGGCCAGAGCCAAGAACCAAGTAAGTCAGGGGCTGGAGGCGGGGTTATGGTGACCAACGATCACCGGTGGAAACACAGAACTGCCATTTTAAAAAGAACAGTTGAGCAACTCGTGTTTAATTTTGTTGTAGTTCTTTTTTTTTTAAACAGCTGAAAATGGACGCTAAACTCAAACAGCAGTGGTAGTAGGAAGAGACTCAGTGCTTCCTGGCACTATGGGTTGCACATTCAATGGCGTGGCTCCAACTTGGCTCCTTGCCAATGGAAAAGTAAACCAGTTCTTAGGAGGAATGAGATCTAACACCAGCACCGAACTAGCGCCTGGTTCTTCTTGGTGAAAAAGGGTATAATTCAACCCAAAGGTGTTCTGTCGGGTTGAGGTCAGGACTCTGTGCAGGCCAGTCAAGTTCCTCCACACCAAACTGGCTCATCCATGTCTTTATTTACCTTGCTTTGTGCACTGGTGAGGAGTCATGTTAAAACAGGAAGGGGCCATCCCCAAACTGTTCCCACAAAATTGGGAGCATCCAAAATGTCTCGGTTTGCTGAAGCATTAAGAGTTCCTTTCACAAATGTTTGTAGGAGCAGTCTGCAAGCCTAGGTGCTTGATTTTATACACCTGTGGAAGTGTTTGGAACACCTGAATTCAATTATTTGGCTAATACTTTGGGCAATATAGTGTATCTGAAAGTACTGTTCAAGCCAAGACAAGCTTACACTGTAACGATACAGGCATAACAATGATCTTTTATTCCAAAAAATGAATCTGGAAAAAGGTTTGCACAGGGCAGTTAATTTAAAAGCAGGGCTGCAACTTACATTTTCCTATTATATTATTTTATCAGTTAATTCATGACATAGTGAAAAGGGCCAGAGTCTGAGTAATACGATAAGATCGCACATCTCTAAGAACATTAAGCTTAGAGTCATGTAAGACAAAGAGCTGCAGTAAATCCTCACATGTGAGAAGCCTGCACCAGGAAATGTTTGGCATCTTTTCTTTAAAAAATGATTTAAATGATTATTTTCCTGGCAGTGCACTGGTGGATAATACACCCAGTGATTTCAGCTTTATTAAAAAGTAAAGCAAATAGAAAAGCTTGCAACAATCTAGGACACAGAGCCACAAAAGACATTATACTAGTCAAGAATGCAAAACTATGGGTGAAAGTCAAATAATATAATATATATTTTTAAAGGACATTTAAATATGATAATCGGGATTCAGTTACTCAGTTACTCTTCAGTTTGAAGCCTGAAGCAAATCCACAATCTCTGCCGGACAATCTCAGTACACAGGGTTCTGTTTCTATATCGTTTGTGATCTTATTTAGAGACTGTAAAAGTCTGACTAAAACACTCCACTGTGACGCTGCATTATTCCAATACTACCAAGTAAAAGCAGGCTTTGTTTATCTGTGTAAGCATTCGCTCAGTGCTTATTTCAGTGTTGGTTGGTCTATATGAAAATGTTGTCTCGCCGTCTGGAAATCTGATCGGAAAGAGAACGAGCAGAAGCAGGAAAATCCAGCGAGAGACTCAAAATTTCTCATTTGTATTCACTGGTCTGCATGGACTGTCTGTCCTTGCTCCCCCAGACCTTCCTCTGGTATGAATCCCGTCAGCTTTTCGCAACAAGTGTCCGTCAGACATGCAGAGCTCAAAGAGGAAACCAGCCGAGGCTCATCTGTGGATTTACAGCAGCAGACAAAGGAGCTGAGACAGGGTGACAGAAGCACATGTTGGACTGAGCTTTGACCTGCTGTTTTATATATAAAATTACACCGTTTTAAACTGGTTTGAGGGACTTAAATGTACCTTCAAATGCTTTTACTCACATCAAATTGAAGACGTTGAGACGTGCATGGATGGAATATCCATAAAATTATGTTTTATGTTTATAAGACACCAGATTCACCAAGACACAGAGTCACAATGGCAGCTGTGTGAGGTTGAGCTAAATGCTAACATTACACACTGGCATACTCACAGTAGTGAATAGGGAAGTTGGAACATAGAGCTGTGGAAACATAGGGAAGTTGGAAAATAGGGATGTGGGAACATAGGAATGTGGGAACATGGGGATGTTGAACATAAGGCTGTGGGAACATAGGGCTGACCCCTCATGTTTAGCATGTTAGCATGGGAAAATCGGAGCTAATTGGCCATAAGTAACAAAGTTGAGGCTGATGGATTTGATCTGTGTCACAAAGCAGTTTAGTATTTCAAAAGAAACTAAATCAACCATGATAAAAACTTCTGAATCACCAAAGTTGCACAGTAGTTGTTGAGACATTTCACTCAGAACCGTAAATGTGAACTTCATGATGGTAGCAGAGTACATCTGGGGTACATCTTCTGGGCACCATGAACGTCTGCATGAAATTGTGAGCAAATTTATGGTGTAGATGTCGACATATTTCCAAGGATAGATAGAAGGTTTGAGCTGTTGGTGGTGCTACAGTAAAAATGAACAGATCACCAAACTCTTTAGGGGTTCATCCTGTGAGGACCTTGAATATTTGAGGTGAATTTCAAGGCAAACAGAAGTAATTTCGCTAAAATCCAGACTAAACTTCAGCAACAAAGCCGTTTTTTTCTACATTTTGTGGGGATCCATCCTCCAGATCTCCATGAAAGGTGATATTTCTATTCCAAAATGAAAGACCAAAGAAAGGGCATCATAATTTTATCAGGAGGCTTTATTTATTGAAATTTTAATAAAAGCTTCATCAGCAAAACAACAACAACACGAGTGCCTGATATGAAATATTTACAAAAAGGCATTCCATGAAAAAAAATATCTTTAGGCATACAGTACTCTCATATTTACAGTGCAACATCCTGCACAATACTGAATGACACGTAAAGGAAGCAGAGCTCACGTTTAGATCACTGTTAGGACTGAGATTCAACACTTTCAAGGCAAAAAAAACGGAAACAAAACATCTGAGGATGGAAACTACCGAGTCGGAGAGCTATTATCTGAGGTGGGATATGCATCTTATCAGTCGCGGATTTTTTACAAAGCTCTTTCAGTGATGGGCAATAATTTATCAAAAGCCTCAGAAACAGCAGACTTCTCTATTCAGGCTCTGTGATTTGAAAGAAAAACACTTTCTCCATAAATTCTAAGCAGCTCAGCGCAGGCATTAAAATTAAAAAATATTAACGGTCTTCTCAGTCATGCATGGCCACAGCCCTGAGTAGGATGTTTCCCCATTAAAGAGTCACATAGCGCGATACAACAAGCTGAGGAAAAGCCATCACGACACACTATGAGCAGCCATATCAGCGAGGATGGAGGAAGATATCGATCTGACTTTGTGTTGACTCTTTAACAGTATGAATCTGCAGAACAGGAAACGTTTGGTGACTACCAGATTGAGTTTTTTAGGTTTTAATGTGACATTGTTCACCCTGGCTGAGACATAAAAACACTGTAAATGTGCCTGTATAGCAGGTAAACACGTTCAAAAACAGGCAAAACCAGTTCGACTATCAGGTGCTGCATTTAAAAAAGCTTTCAGATTCATTTTTATAGCGGATTGTTTTAATATAAAAACCAAAATAATGTTTGTGAGTGTCCTTTAGGTGTTGTGGTGTTGTTTCCTGACCATCAGATGAGCTCCTGTGGCAGCGAATTGTTGCTGAGAGGTCTGGAGATCTGAGTTGGTGATAGTGCATCGATGACTGTGTGTCCTTGTTTACCGGGAGAGCATCCTTTAACCTGCAGACATGGAATCATAGGAGGGAAAGAGACAGTGTCAAAGTCAGAGGTCAGTCTGCTTGTCAGTCTGTAGATATAGCCCCTTGACGCCTGAATTTATTTAAAATTATATAAAAATTCTTATTTGTGTTTTTGTTTTCTAGTTGATGTTAAATTAAGTGGAGCTTGTTAATTTGTCTATAGCACGTATAATAGATATAAAGGTCTAATGCAACAGGTATTAATAGCAATTTTTTTTTATTGACGCCACAAATGCCATTCAAACCGGTTCTAAGAGAAACCAGTGCTTGCAAAAGGTTCCTAGGTATGTACTGAATATACACGAACCAGCATTGGGGGAATCCATACGCTATCTCGGCTGCAGCGGTACGTTGCAAATTTGCCGGCGTTAAGGGGTTAAGTGGTAAAACTGGCTATTATTGGTTCGGGTTAACCAATCAGACTAAAGGAAAAGAGCGCCAGGCCTGCCATACAGCTTGTTGAGTTAAGGTGCAGGTCACCAGCAGCGGTTGTGAGTTTGAGTCTGGTTCATGACCCTTTGCTGCATGTCTCTCTCTTCAATACCCCCTTTCACCTTGTCTCTTCTACTATCAGTAAAAAGGAAAAAAAATCCCTAAAAAATACTTACAAAAAAGATAGAAACGAGTGCCGTTGGGTCAAAAAGTTTGAAATACAACTTTCAACTAAATAAGTTCCTTTTCCCGCTCACATTTACTGACAGCGCTGTTTGTAGGGTGATGGTTTTTTTGGGGTTTTTTTGTGAGAAACAGATAAAACCATGACGAAGACCACAAATAACAATCGCAGACAAGAACACATAAAAAAGAAAAACCAACAACAACAAAAACTAGATTTTTCCAGTGATTGATGTGGATGATGTTTCGAGTTTTCCAGTCATGAAGATAGTCTTCTTGGCGATGGCTAGAGCTGTGAGAACAAGTTTGAAGTTTATTGTTTTATTGTTAAGTGTCGTGAGGCCCCCTAGCAGGCAAAGTGAAGGGCATAAAGGGATGTGGCAGTCTTGTAGGGTGTTGTTAACACAGCGTCATTAAAGAATCACCAGGGACACACCAGACTTGTGAATGCGGCAACGACAACCTCAACACAACCTACGCTTTTACCTCTGGTGCTGAGATACACAGCGATGGACCCACACACAAACCAAACAAGGCAGTGAAAGCTAGCCAACTGATTTAAGAGCTGCTTTTGATATTTATCCTGCTACTTCTATGTGTTACTGGTCAGTCCACAAATGTGCTGCTCTGGTTCGCTCTCGTCGGCTTTGTTGTCCAGCTGCAGCTACAAACCGAATGCGGCCTTCCCAGCATCAAACTGCAGGGAGACGATGTTAACAACTAGCTGGTGGATGTAATGGAGCATTTAGCAGTTAAAGAGAGAAATTTTCCCCCAGGAGTTGGCACGGAGCGCGACAGCTGAGAGGAGAGTGAGTATTGGATCTGCATTCATCAGGTGGACAGAAACACGGCTCCAGATGAGGCTCTCTGTGCAAATAAATATCTGAAATGTTCCCCACAACAACTTAAGAATGTCAGGATTAATTAATGCAGCATTCAGTAAATAATGGTACAAACTCAATTTAGAGGAAAGCATTTTTCTTTCTAGAGTCGCTTCCCTGCTCTTCAGCTTCTTTCCCATGCAAAAAGATTGGTAGGTTTCAAAATCCTGTGCCTCGGCTGCAGTGGAATTTCACAGGTCTGACAAACACAGCACAGCTGCTGCAGTAGATGGCATCACATTGTGCAACCGCAGCGGCAGCAACATCACATTTACTTCTGTTTTGAGATCTCTTGTGTAACCGGCCGAGTGCCTCCCTGTCAAATGAGAGCACCCTCCAGCCCTCGCGCCGCTTTTGGTAATAAAACCCTGAGAAACAGCGGCGCGCAAATGATGTTGGTCAACGGTTAGCCGAGTGGACCCTGACCTCGCCTTCCAGTAAAGGAGACTATTCCAGGGTTAAGTTGCATCACACTTCCATGCATGCCTGTTGTAATCGCTAGCAGATGTTAGAAGTGTTTGTGCTGTCAGACAGTACCATGTGTAATTACGACAGGGTCACAGATCGTCAGGCCATACTGAAACCAGCTGGTGCATCACAACAAACAGAGGCTGGCACAGAAGAATAGGGGGGGAAAGTGTTTGAAATGACGGCCTATTACCCTCTGATCCGTGTTGTGTTGGCATCAATGTGCAACAGCCTGTGTGCGATTTGTTAGTTGCAAGGCTTGTTGTGTACGCCAATAAACATTTAGGTCTTTTTTTTTGGAGTCAGGTCGTCACAAGAGGGCTGCCTTCACACCTGTAGGGACATGTCACCAGGTGTTCTTTTGCTATACAGATAAGTTCTCATGCAGTGACGGTTTAGTCATCAGCATTGCCAAACAAGCTCTAAAAGTAACAAAGGGCATATTGAAAAGAGGTTTAAGACATTGTTAACTAAATAAATCACATATCTTCAGTCATACTATAACTGAAAGTGATAGAAATTATTGTTAAGTCTGTGAGTAAGACTTAATAATACTCACGGAGAAGGCAGTTATGTTTGTTTGGAGTCCTCTGCATCTCCACCTGCAACAAACAAACCAGACAAAGACATGAGATTAATCATATATTCACTAAACCTTCACTAGTGTCAACCTGCAAACTTATTTTTGCAACCCATGCAGTAAAAATGACTGGTGTAAATGCACATGGGGGGCATAATTAGCTGCTGCATGTTTATGTCGTACAGAGCAACAGGGACCTCTGCTGGACAAACTCTAACACGTCACTGTGGGAAAAGTTCCTGGAAAAATGTCAGTTTATTAGGTACACCTGAATAAAAGTAGCGCAGTCAAATACAACAGAGCAGCAATAATTTCCACCTTCATAAACTACCAAACCGTCATTGAGGACCAGTATGTTGCTGTTGTATTAAACTACATGGCTTTTTTGTTTGGCGACAGAAACCTACTGTCTTTTTTCATCCATTGGTCCAACTCCTCCATTTCCAGTTCCAGCACAGAGGGCACGTCTTCTTCAAACATCGGCCTGGAGGACACAAACGAGCCCAAGAGTCACGTCAGCAAAAAGTTTAAATGCTTCTGGCGCTGTTTTCATTCTGCTGCTGATAGGAGCTTCTCATCAGTGGAGGAAGAAGTAATCAGATCCTTTACTGAAGTAAATGTAACAGTACAACAGTGCAAAACTACTACAAGTTAAACTCCTACAAGAAAGCTTAGGTAAAAGTACATGTACAAGTATTGATTGCAAAATATAGTTAAAGTTTGGTCCCTGACTGATATATTATGACATCAGTAGATTATTAATAGTGAATCATCAGTGTGTCTGCAGCGTGTTACTGGTGGAGCTAGTTTGAACTACTTCATATACAGTTTCATGTACAAAGACAGGTGATAAAACCTGAGGTGTCATAAGATGATTCATAAAAAAAACTGACGTGGAAAGTATTGTATTTCATTATGAAATGGTGTTGAAAGCATCATAATTTTCTCTGATATGTAGTGGAAGTATAAAGAAGTATAACATGTACTGTATTTAACTTCAGTTCTTAAGTTTTCACTACTGCCATTAATAAATATATTGTATGTATTCATCTTTTTGTAAAAACTGATGGACATCTTTTATCTTCTGCTATTTTTAGGTAGCCTATCTGTTTGTTGATTTGTTCCAGCTAATTGCTACTAAGCTAGCAGCTAATGCGTCCCTCATACAACATTTGCTAACTGTTAGTTAACTCACTGTTGGGTATTATAAAGCAATTATATTATATCATATTAGAAAGTTATAAAGTATATTTTATTATAAAATGGAGTCGAAAGTATTACATTTTTTTCTGAAATATAGTGGAAGTATAACATGGAAAAACTCAAGGAAAGTACAAGTACCTTAAAATTGTACTTAAATTGTACAGTTCTTCAGTACTCAGGCTACATTTCTCTACTGCCACTAATAAATATATTCAACTTTTTGTAAATACTGATGGACATCTTTTATTTCTTTTATCTTCTGCTGTTTTTAAGTATCTGTTCAGTTGATTTGTTACTGCTAATTACTGCTAGCTAGCAGTTCACTAAAGTGTCGCATGTACAACATTTGCTAATTGTTAGCTAGCTTACTGTTGGGTAGCCTATTATATTTTATCATACAGTATTATATTTCATTATAAAGTTATAAAGTATATTTTATTATAAAGTTTCTTCTGCTGTTTTTGGGTATCTGTTTTGTTGACTTTACTGCTAATTACTACCAAGCTAGCTAATGCGTCAATTACACAACATTTGCTAACTGTTAGCTAACTTACTGTTGGGTTTTATATTTTATCATAGAGTATTGTATTTTATTTTGAAGTTATGAAGTATATTTTATTATATAGTATCTTCTGCTATTTTTGGGTATCTGTTTTATTGATTTACTGCTAATGCGTCGTTTGTACAACAGTTGTGAACTGTTAGCTAACTGATTGTTGGGCTAGCGCTAGCTTCTGTACCTAACATGGTGACTTAATTTAGTTTTCTTCTTCTTGGCATGAAAGACAGTATACAGACAGCATATTAGCATTAATGTGGCTAATTTGGCAGCTTTGTGAGCTCTCCTTGTTATTGTGCTAATTAATTTTTATCGTGCTTTTGATCCCACGCTTGTTTCATGGCATCTCATCCTCTCTGGTGTGTAATTCCAATCATTAATATTCGCTGCTGTTTTCACTGTTGCTTCCAGTGAAAACCTCAAAGGCAAGCTGATGTTTTTAACCTTTAATGGAGGCTCGCTGAGCTTAGCTGAGTATGCGCACTGTAGCCTAATGTTTTATTAACTTCCATCCATCCTTTTTAATATAGGAGAATAGCAATCTGTTGTAGTTTAACACAACAGAAAGGAGGTTTTGAAACCACCAAGTACGACTAGGACAAAATGATTAAGACCGGAGTCATAGATCAAAAACCCAAGTCAGAAATGAGTCACACATCTGTGACACGTAGAGTTAATAAAGTTATTGACGGTGTTTGCGGATTGTTGTGCAACTCTTTTGAAAGGGCTTATTGGCAAAGTTATGGCCAACATTTTGGGCGCCATATCCTCTTGGACACAAACGATTTCTTAGAATGTTGAAGTTGTGGACATTTAAGTTCCTGGTTACAGTCCCATCTTCCAGCAGCCTGGTCTTATCTTTCTAATTTAATTTAAGGCTGTCATGTCATTTGAATAAAGTTGAATTCTAATGGTGGTCGCACTGTCTGATCATTGGCCTTTAAAGCCACACCTGACCAGGGTTTGAATGAACTCAGTGGTTGAGGATTAGTCACCTGTTGAACATCTCAAAACCTTTTTGTGCACAAATAATAAGATTAAACCCCTTTTCACTGTTTTTTTTTCTGAGTCAGAAAAGAAGATCGTTTGTCACGCTGCCTGCTGCTAATGCTTGAAGTGTGGCTTCTGCTTTCAGTGGCAGAAACAATACAGATGAAAAACATATGATAACACAGCACCAGACAGGGAACAGGAAATTGCACGCTGAGACCAAACTCTTGCAAAACACCGGGCGCTGAGATAACGCATGTGTCTTCTGCATGATCGCCAACAGAGAAGATCACGTGATTAAATTCTCAGAACTTACATCGGCACCTTCTCCGTGCTGGATCCGTCCAAATATGGATCTTCTTTGCTGAGCTCTGTGAGGAGAGAACAGGGTGGAAGTTTAAATGCGGTATAAATGCACCTCATCTGTAGCTTAAAAGATCCAGAAGATAAATATGTTGAGGTTTAATGTAGACGTTAAGAACAGACAAGGCTAAAGACAGTCAAACTTAAAACTTCAGCTGCTCTATGCTACAAAATAAAATACAAAGTGCATTTAAGCCACACAGAGAGTTTTAGTGTTATCCATCAAAAGCACATTTGAAGCAGAAAATAGTTATAAGAGCTGTTTTCAATGCTTTTAACACCCAGAAACCACAACATGCACTTGGACCCGGAGTTAGATGTAGGTTTTTTGATGACATGGGAGACCTGATTCTTCAAACTGTCTCCTCTCGTGACAAACACACCTTGACTTCTCGCATTTTTGTTCCACCTGCGGTTGATGAAAATACCACAAACGATCATGCCGATGATTACGACCACCAGCACCACGGGAATGAGGATGATGATGGGACTCAAACCCTCTTCCTCTTCCGGTGCACCGGTCCAGTCTGTAACGTTGGGGTACTCAGTAGTTATTGATGCACTGTCTGTGGAAGCAGAGCAGCTGATCAGTCATTGATTCAAACAGGGTCCAGTAAGGTTTGGTGCTTGTCTAACAGATGAGGTGGATTACATTTCCTTTAGCCCAGTGATTAGAACAAGTATAAAGGTGTTGATTTATACATTTATAATAACCCAGACACATTACTGTGCTCGCATGTTGGTCTGACATACCACTAGGCGGTTCGTCTCCTGAGCTGTGGTCTCCTGTGTCCTCCTCAACTGCAAACAACAAGAAATCATCCAAATGTCTTCTCTCCACTGGATGAACTACAAGAAGTGACTGAACATTTTTAAAAGCAGAAGAAAAGCTGCTGTGGCCTCACCTGGGTCTGGTTCGGTTTCTACGAGGGAGGGGGTTGTTGCTGAAACGGAATCAGAGACAGTTGGGAAAATCAGATTTACATTTACAGCAAGTAAAACTAAAAAGTATACACATACATAGATATATACACCAATCAGCCACAACATTAAAACCACTGACAGGTGAATAACATTGATCATATTGGTACTATGTGGTGTTCTGATGGAAAACCTTCAAACCGTGTTGATCAGACTTAGACACCCAAATAAACATTGTCCAACAACAAACACACTCCCTCATGCTAATGGAAATCCCAAATATCACTGGATGAAAACGCACCCCACCACATGGAAACAACATCAACCAATCAGGAACATGTGGAGGAACATGACAATGGTCCAAGATGTTGAGTTGACCTCCAAACTTCCTACACCCCATTCTGATCAAGCATCAACAGGATGCAGTGGAACAAGTTGGATTGACAGAGGCCCCACTGCACAAGCCAGAGTACCCAAAGGATCCAGTGCCCTGGTTCCAGACCTCATAGGACCCCCTGAGAGGTCCTCTAGTCCAGTGGTTCTCAACTGGTCCAACCTCAGGACCCACTATGTCTCCATTAATAACGGTCGTGACCCAAATTGGTGAAGTTTGCTGTTCCTGTTAACAAATTAAGGTTTATTTTGGTGGAGTCTCAACACATTTTGATACAACTTAGGAAAATTTTGGCTTATTTATTTGCTCATTTTGGTATATTTGGACGCTTTTGCCACGTTTTTGGGCATATTTAGGCCCATTTTGACAGATTCTGAGCACATTTTGGGTCATTTTTTGGCACATTTTAGCATAAATTTCTCCAATAAGCCAAATATAGAGTTAATAGTGGGCAACTACTGGTGTCACCACCACTAAATATCCTGCTACTGAAAGCAAACTGTGTCATAAGAAACACGTCCTTTAAAATAAAATACTTTATACCACTACTTTTTTTGGGGGCGCATGCTTCTGCGACCCTCTAAAAATGGCTTCGCGACCCACTTTTGGGTCCCGACCCACCACTTGAGAACCACTGCTCTAGTCCATGCCCAATGGTTCAGAGCATTTTTGAACACATAAGGGGGACCAACACAATATTAGGCAGGTGGTCATGATGTTATGCCTAATTGTTGTATATGTATATATATATACACATCTAAAAAGTATGTGGACAACCAAACACGTTGCATTGAGGCTTAATGTGGTTTTCGAACATCTCATTCCAAAAACAACAATATATAAAATGCTACTATGACTTCTTCCTCCTACTGGGAAAATAAACAGGCCGGTTTAAATGTATGACCGAAGTGCTTTTCCTACCAGATCATTTAGTAAAAATGGTCGTACATTATTACAAAACATTCATTACAAGTAGAACTTCTGCTTTCAGGAGGAGTACAAAATGTACTTTGGAAATCAAAAGTCAGACTTGGCCATTTGACTTTATTAGATATGTGCACAAGAAGCATTTTATTGTTGTCGCTACTCAAAGTCGAGCCAGTCTCAGCTGTACAGTCAGTTAACTCGGGTCACAAGATAAATCTGAGTGTTTGACAGGAAAGAACGGAGGAATAAAATAATTCAAGGCCATTTCTTTCATGTTATTTAAATTGTTTATTCCTTTGTTCTGGAGCCAATTCTAAAATACCTTTGGATAATAGTACAAATGGGGAAAGGTCAGCACAGTTGAGCACAACCGAAGCCGTCCTTTTTTGAGAGTCACAAAAAGATAGTTAATGTTGAGTTGAACAAAGCGCAGTACATGACGGGGAACTTCAAGTGCTGGATTTAAGTGTGCCAAAGCATAAACAATGAAGCACACTTATTACTATTCCTCGGGCTTATTCTTATAGATTCTTCTGACACGGTTTTCGGCACCTAATTCCTCCCACAGCTTGTGAAAACCCACATAGATCATACATTGAAATGTGCGACTCGACTGGGAGTGGTGTGCTATGGCTTTTGGTAGCGATTTACCATACGGGTTTTTAGGGAATTCATTTAAAAAAAGGGATAAAAAAAAACCCCAACTGTCGGCCATCTTTGGAACCCTGTAGCTTTTGTATATTTTACAGTAGAAACCTTATTCATTGTTTAAACGGGTCACAAGATCATGAAAGGCTTTCTTCTAAATCTGAGTTTTGACGTCTTCAATCGTCTTTATGCAAATCCAGAATTTTCTTTCGGAGTGGGTCACGTCAAGTGTCACTGCTATCTACACTAACTGTCTGGACCTTAGTACCTACTACCTAAATGTGCATTTTACATTTATTTACTAAGTAGTAAAAGACGGTACAATTTCGTTGCAAATCGGAATGGCAATTAAGATATTCTGCTCTGCTGAAAAGGCGGGAATCACCACAGCAACCAGTGACTGACAGGTGATTGGCTGACTGATGCTGCACGAAGAAAGAAGGACTTCAAACATGGCTGCCTCCATCAGACACGCTTGTTGTTGTCGTGGCTCTATAGGCAGCTTTAAGGCGAACCAAAAATCCAGACCAGTATCAATAAACCACAGCGTGTTTAGTGACTTCATTGTCCATATTACTGTTCCTCGGACTAATTATAATGGGATTTAATAATAATAATAATAATAATAATAATAATAATAATAATAATAATAATAAAGTTATTTGTATAGTGCCTTTCATACAAGGTTTGCAGCTCAAGGTGCTTTACAACAAAGAAACATCCTCAATATTACGAGGTAAGAACACTTAAAATATGAAAAAATACTGTAAAAATTCAGTTTTACCACCCCAACATTGCACAAAAGAACATCCATCCATCCATCCATCATCTGTACACCGCTTAATCCTCTGTAGGGTCGTGGGGGGCTGGAGTCTATCCCAACCGACTCAGGTGAAGGCAGGTGACACCCTGGACAGGTCTCCAGCCTATCACAGGGCTACACATAGAGACAGACAACCAAGCACACTCTCATTCACACCTACGGACAATTTAGAATAATTAATTAACCTCAGCATGTTTTTGGACTGTGGGAGGAAGCCGGAGTACCCACGCTAGGAGAACAGACAAACTCCACACAGGAGTCCTAACGGGGACGCGAACCAGGGATCTCCTAGCTGTGAGGTGACGCTGCTAACCACCGAGCCACCATACAGGCCGAGGGAGAATCAAGACCTTCTAGAACACAGGCTGGGCTCCAGCCAAACTGTAGCGTATTTCTTCAAACCATGTCATTTAACCACCTCTTAAAACAAGGGGTTGAGGGTGACTTCCACTCCCGCAATATGACTCGTTTTGCACCAACCAGACCGAACGCGAGGGCCTTTTGGAATGCTTTTGCAAGAGTCAAGGTATGTACAGAACAGCCAAGGATCACCGATAAACCATGGGGGAGCAGTTTTATAAAAATTAAAAATACTATCCCAAAAAATCCTAAGCTCAGGGCAGGCCCCAAAAAAAGATGACCAATGTTAGAGCCCAATATGTAACAACGACCTGAAATGTAACAACCACCCGAATTGTTATAAAACAAAATGTAATAAAACCCAAAATGTAATAACTGGTCGATAATGTAACAAAGTTACATTTCAGATTGTTGTTACATATCGGGCTCTAGTACAGCTGCGTTTGTGGGATGGCTGCTGGTGAGGGGTTGGTTTAATGGATAAAGGATTGGCGTCAATGATATGATGTTAAAATAAAGGAAACAACAATATTCTTACAATTACAGCAAGAAAACACTACTTTTGAGATCAAATTAATACATTCCACTTATGAGTTTATTATACTTATTTACAGTATTTACAGTCTATTCTGACATACTCCAAGACTATGTGGGAGGCACTTTCTTAAACATGATAGTCCAGCTTTTCTTGCATCCCTAACCCTCACCCTAACCCTAACCATAATTAAAAGACGTCTGTCTTTAAGATTTATATTGCATTGTATTGTTTTTATTGTTTTTTGTTATTGTCCTGGTAGAATTATTGTTTGTCCTAGGACAATCAGCAATTATCCTGGATCGCGATTTCTTCTGTGACATTTATATATATGTGTATATATATATATATATATATATATATATACATATATATATATGTATGTATATGACAGGGGCATTTGTGTATGACACTACACTCTACATTGAAGCAATAAGCCCTATAATCCAGAAATTACTGACTCACTCGCTGATGTAATAAAATTATTACACTATTACAGGAAAAATATTTTGCCAGCCCCATGATGTAATAACAGACCCAAAATATAACAAGTTGTTTCATTTTGTAACAAGTTGTTACATTTTGGGCAAAAAAGTTTTTATGTTTTGGGCTCAGCATCTTGTTAAATTATCGACCAGTTACTACATTTTGGGTTTTATTACATTTTGTTTTATAACAATTCAGGTTGCTGATACATTTCAGGTCGTTGTTACATATCGGGCTCTAACAGACCAAGCGTCCCGTTGGCGGAGGTGGGAGATACAGTGCTTTTCAGTTTGGTCTTAGAAAAATGAAGGCGATGAATGACGAGTTGAAGTCTGGCATTGAGGGAGCGATTCTTCATCCTGCCTAAAGCACCCGACCACAGCTCATCTGGAATGTCCTCACCAACGTCATTAACCCAAGCCTCTTTAGCATGAGAGGAAGGGGCTTCAGACTGGATTGACATGTTCAGCTCTCAATACTCTGAACTACTGCATTCAATAGAGGGAAATCACACTTGGTGAGCCTTTTTTACATATGAGAGGAAACTGAAAACAGGATGTCACAGTTGTCTTGGCCACGCATTGCAACGCTGTTTTAATCTCACCAAGACTTTTAGTTGGTTAAAGTTAAAAAAGAAGAAAGTAACATGGAAACAGAACATAGAAAAACAATTAACAGAGTACATTAAATATGAATACACAGTGAGCTAGTGCTTTATTTTTCTCACCTGGGAAATCTTCTGCAGCAACGTCATCTGCCGGTTCAGCCGCCGGCGCCTCGTCTTCTGTCCCAGGTTCAGGTTCAGGATCTCCTCCGTCATAGTCGTCGCAAAGCACTGCAATCCAACACCTGTCATTACTTCATGCCCCTGCACTGCCACGTCATTTAAAAAGGAAGGTGAAACTTCCAAGGTAAAGCTTCACGGCAAGGGCGAAACACACGTGCGGTTTCACGTGGAGGGTTTCGAAAACAACATCAGCATCAGGGAGGGCAGATCACACAGGAAGCGCACACTTCTGTCTTCATGATTTCATTAACGGTTGCAGCAGAAATCAGAACTGTTGCCAAACTCCCGCACCGGACAGAGGAGGCGAGGATGTGGCAACTTGTTCCCGGCAGAAGTTTGTCAATGAACATGTCACGTTGTCAGTGAATGTCTCTCTCTGATTCTGCATTTTCACGCAAAACAGAAAAAGAATGTGACTTTGAAAGGCGCTTCTATCTGATTGGGACGTCTGCTTGGGTCATTTAAAAGCTGGAAAACCAGATTCCTTTGAAATGCAGGAGGGATTCAGTTTCTAAACATGGCCTAGTTTGGACCAAAAGTGGATTAAAGTCACTGAAATCAACATTTAAACAGCCCCCAAGCCCAACAATACCCTCTTTATGCTGTTTCTGGTGTTTTTTAATCATCTATAAAAGCAATAAAAGCTCTTTAAATGTCTCCGTATCAGGAATAAACGCTCTGTGCTTTCCATCAAGCGGTAGCGTGTGCTGCCACAGAGTTAGAAAGGTAGACTGAGGAACAAAAGCGAGAGCAGGGAGGCGACAGGAGAGGGCAGAGAGCCGCTTCATCTCAATTCGGCGAGTTAAGAGGTTAAAGTCTTACCTGTGCCGCTCAGAGAGGTCAGCAGCAGCAGCAGCAGCAGCAGCAGAGGGGTCTTCAGCCGGGGGCCTCTCATTCTAGTGCCATTGTGCGCCCGCTTCCTTCTGTACTGTCACAGCATCACACTTCCTGATCTGACTTAACATGTTAAATGGTAGGAAAGGGGAAAAAAAGCCTCTCTCTCTCTCTCTCTCTCTCTCACATACACACCCTCAGACTCGGGCAGATAACTCACTCGGATGTGATGCAATCAGCTGTGTGCTTGTAGCCACAAGTCTGACGGCTCCTCGCTGCAGCACAATCGCATTCCTGCCGGTTAGGTATGCAGCTCTGCGGAGCGAGGGGGAAAGCTGAACTAACTTTGAGCAAGCAAAAACTGTTTGTGCGAGCTCGGCGGGTGCCAGCTGGCCGGGCGTCTGCTGAGAAAACGTGTCACCTGACGACCGACGGCGTCAAACAACCTGCTGCAGAGCTCCAGACTTGCTGCCTGTTGATCTGCCTGTGGAGACGAGCTCCAACAGGACCCTCCGCTGTGGTAAAATGCAGATCATGCATCCGAGGGTCATGCTGTTGTGATTATCTATGCGCTGTGGTAGTCCGCTGGCCTACTTTCAAAAGACTACAATTTGTGTCTTCATCTGGAGATGTAATGTGTCTCAACACGACGGCTGGAGTTTGTGGTCGCGATCGACTGTGACTGTTATCAGTACATCAACAAGGGCAAGCAAAATATCCTACTGCAGTATTTCTTTTGAATACTGGAGACTTTTACTGGCCTAAAGGAAGTTGGGCAACATCTTATGACTCATAGATGAGAAATATGATTAAAGTAATCCAATGCTGCACGGTAGAATTTAACTATTGTGGACATAACTCTAAAACAAGTGTCCTGCCAGCAGATCTGTGAGGTTGTAGTTCAGTGTTTGGAGCCAAGTGGACCATTAGAATGACAACATGCAGGTGCAGCTTTTGCTACATTCACTGTCTTGGTTTAGTGAGTTAGCATGCCAGCATTTGTTAAACAGAATTAAAATCAGCTTGAAACGAGTGCATGTACAAGGAATCTGAACACACGTGCATTTAAACAAGGCTGAAAAATGTCTTTAGCTACTATGGACAGCTGTAGATAAAAGAGAGCTTCTTTAAAAGTGGACCAAAAGTTTAGTGGAAGCTACGGAAGCCCTGAACGACCATGGTTCAACTTCATTTTTTCGCTCCGTTTTCTCGTCGTAATGACATAATTTTGTCGTTATAATGCGATAACAAAATCATGTTGTCATGTTGTAATAACAACAAAATGATCTCGTTTTCTCGAGAAACCAGAGCGAAAACATTTAAGCTGAATCATTTAGGGCTTCCGTAGGAAACTGTGCTGGAATAAAAACAATAAATAAATAAATACGGGTTATTAAAACTTTATCTACAGTGCATATACATGGTTTTTTTTCTTACCCCGCTTGGAAGCTTTCCCCCCTTTTTTAATCTTTTTTTTAAGATTTATTTTTTGGCTTTTCATGCCTTCATGGGACAGGACAGTGGATAGACCAGGAAACAGGAGAGAGTGGGGAAGGACATGCGGTAAATGGCCGAGGTTGGACTCGAACCCGGCACAGCCGCTACGCCTCTGCATGTGGGTCACGCGACATAACTCTAGGCTGTTGGGGCGCCCCGCGTTTTTCCTTTTTATTCCGTTACAGCATTGAATCATGGTCTTTTTCATTCAGCCTTATTGACAAGAAATACACATAAAGACTCTTTCATGTCAAAGTGAATTTAACTGAATGTTGAAAAATGATAAAGGAGGTCATACAATACTTTTTCTACATGGGTAGATGGATGACGGTGCAATCGAGTTGAGAGCAACGTTCAATTCAGTTTTATTCATATAGCCATATTTATAACATATGTCATCTCATAGCGCTTAACATAGAAAGGAAGAACAGAAAACAGAAAACCCAACAATCCAAAGTTGCATTTGGATTCCCTCAGAGCAGCAGCCAGCAACGGTGGGAAGGAACCAAAAAACCCAGAGGATAAGGAAGGGGGAAAAAAAAAACTCTGTCAGAACCAGGCTCAGGGAAGGCGGCCATCTGCCTCGACTGGTTGGGTTGGGAGTGGGGATGGGGGGGGGGAGGGGATAGCAGGAGAGGTTGGGGTGGGGATGGCAGGACAGCAGGTGGTGAGGTCAGTGACGTGGAGCTCCAAATCCAGAGACATCCACGGAGAGAACAAGCACAGAGTTAGTGATATGTAATGGTGATATATAGCAGTATAGAGAGACGAGAGGAGCCCAGAGCATCATGGGAATTCCCCAGCAATCTAAACCTATAGCAGCATAACTAAGAGACAGCCCAGGTGATCCTGAGCAGCCCTATAAGCTTTAGAGTTGGTGACATATAAATAGCAACGGATATATAATTTGCAGTATCTTAGTTCAGAGTGAGGGAGTCAAGGTTTAGAGTTACACAAAGTACAACTGTTAGTTTTAAAGGTGTCTGCTTATATCCCAACTGACTGGACAAACCGGATGCTGAACATGTTGTACATAAACCGATAAAGGATCTTCAGGGTTATTAGAATTGATTATGGTTAAATAGTGCAGAATGTAAAAACTGTGTAAAAAATGACAAAGTATTTCTCTTTGATTCACACAGGAAACCATCTCTATTACATAAACCTCTAAGTTCTACAAAACAGCTACCAGAAGCTTACACAACATGTGTTTTTTAGGAGAAACAACTGATATAAATATAAATATAAAGGGCGTGATCTTATTTTGTGACGACATCAATGGGAAAAGACTTAAAACTCTTTGTGCTGAGAAAACCCAAAACCAAATCACATTTTTCTAAAGAGTAATCTGTTTTATGGTGCTTGTGTGTGAGAGAGGAGCCGGCTTATAATGTGACATGTTTATATCTGCAACTGTTCGCTCTGCCTCAAAGGATTTCATTCATCTACGGAGTCATACGATCCGAGTTGGTCTGTAACTCTCTTCAGAAGATGTACAGTTGTGACGACAGCTTTGTGATAACAGAACTTGTACTTTACTTGTGCTTTACTTGTATTTCCATTTTATGCTACTTAGTGATCCTTCTCCATCACATTTATTTCATAGTAAGTCATTTTCAGAGACAACATGAACCAAAACTGCAGTGAACTTTTAAAATACAAGGCAGAGATTAAATCAGGGGTTTTTCTGATCCGTTCTAAAGGAGTTGTGCTGGTTGATGCCCCCCATCATGTCTCAGATGTCTGTGAACAGTTCCCAGAAAAAGGTAATTCTAAATGTCATGGAAATATCTTGCATAGTTTTAATTATGTGACACGTTTGGACTGTTTATTATAAAATAGATCTTGGCTCCAAATTTTTTTAGTATTTCAAAAGAAAAACTAAATTTAAAAAATCCCAAAAAGAGGCAACAGAAAAGTGGAGCAGAACTTTATTTCCTTCTTTCGTCTCCCATTAATCATCTCATGACCAGATTTAACTTGTCTAAGCTTGGAAACACTGGATTTAACTGCAATGTAAAGTAGTAGAAACTAGCTCTGCCTCAACCAGCTACAAACTGCTGTCTGGTGATGCATCAGGATTCACAATCTAATAACAAAACAAAAGTCAGTCTCCACTGTCGAGACGCTTCAGAGACAGTTTAGCTGCTTTTAAAATGCTGCCATGTCAGGCGCTCAGAGTTCTCCTGCCTCATATCTGAGTTTTGGAACACATAAAACAGGCAAAGCCTGCGGTGCAGGAGGAGCCAGACTGGTCTCAACTGGTCCCACTGGAGAAGTTTGAACTGGACTGATGAGGATCCTTGTCTGACTACCCCCGTGGAGACGATCATCTGTCAGTAAACTGTGCTCTGTTTTACTCTCATTTGTCTGTCTCACATTCTGCTCACCGAATATCTAATCATAGATCGTACTGAGTTTGTAACACACTTTGTAATGAGTGTTTAAAAATGAATCTGTGTATTTGCTCCACACACACAAACACAAACACAGCTGTAGTTAATGATAAACTGCCAAAACATCAGTAACTGCTTTTCAGTTTAAAAACGCCGACATAAAAACTGCCCTCTGTTCATTTTTAAATAAATCACAGCTCAACCTTTTCTCCCATCACAAAGAAGGGCTTTAAAGTTTTTAGTATTTCAGAAGGACAATAGTGCTATTTATAAAAAAACAACATCAAAAACTCTTAGCAGCTGTTGTGTGACATCGCTTCTTTACCAGAAGTGTGCATCTCATTTTTAATGATTTAACTCACTTTAAAAATATTGTGTCAAAGGGTTTTATATATTGTAAACTGAGGTAAGAGACCTCCCTCAAAGACAATGTCTATTTTCTTATCAAATATTTTCAGTATCAATATAATAAGTACACAAGAAGGATGGACAAATTTAGAGGCTAATTAATGCAAAATGTTGAAAACAAGGAACATCTACGCCTGTGACCTGGGGTGAACTCTTACCTCATGAGGCATATTAATTAATTTATATCTTCTACTTATTCCTAATATTAACTTTAATTTCAGATTGTAGGCAAAAATCTTACTCTTCCAGTTACACACATTACAAAACGTATTATTATGTTTTTTTTGCTATATATGTTAGTATATAGATATTTTGTTGCTAAGTAAATAATAATAATAATAATAATAATAATTTTACAGTTTTACAATTTTACACCAGTGTATCTCAAAAACACTTCCTCCAAGTTCCTTCACTGAGTTTTCAAAATGAACACACGCTTCTATACTGGGGTCTAAACTTCTTTTTGTCTCTCAAAGCGCCTCAACTTCAAGCTGTAATTACAAACGTCACTTAGTTTAAACATCGCTTCTGCTTTGTGACACACTGAGAGCGGATCCTGTTTATTTTCTCCGCAACACTGTCGGACATAATTCGGTGACGGACCTCTTCCGCTTCCGGTCCGGTTGTCAACAGAGTGGCTCCACGCGTGTTTTCGGTCAGTGAAGATGGTAAGACTGCCGTGCTGTGGGTTTCTGTGTGTGTAAAAATTAATAAACATATTTATATCAATAACCTGCGTGATTTAAAGTCCTGCTGGTTGTTTTGTGTTTTTGTTTTTTAGCCGAAGAATCAGAAAGGAAAAGCGGCGGAGAAAGTCGTTCATCCGTACAGCAGGAAAGCTGCGTATCTGGCCCGAGAGGAGATCAGACTGAAGAAGAAAGAAAAGTGTGTGGATGAGAAATAAAACACAGCTAAACAAATCTACTTAAAGATAGAAATATAGAGAAATAAGCTGTCTGCACTGAGTTCGCCAGTGACGTTAATGTTTATTTTGAGTCACATGTAGCTGCTCCATGTGAGAATACAAGATGACTGAGGCAAAGTTAATCCTCACATTGGAGTGTTATTGTAAAATCCACCCATATTTCCACCATATTTCCAAGTAAAAACAACCATTGATATGCCAAAAGTGATTATTCACTCTGGTTTGGGAACTTCCTTTAGTATTGACACTGTTGATTTCACATGGTGTCTTGCAACTAACGATTAAATTGATTGTTAGTTATTTTCTTGAGTGGCTTTGAATGTCAGATAATGGTGAAAAATGCTGATCGATGTTTCTCAAAGCCCATGATGATGTCCTTTAATGTCTTTTTTTTGTCTACAACCCAAAGATATTCAGTCTATTGTCTTAAATAAGAAAAGAGAAGCTGGAATCGCAGCATTAGCCTCTTTTTTAACAGGCAATTAATTTCATAATTGAAAGCTAATTGATTAGTTGACTAATTCAGCTTTATATTGCAACATGGATGAATGTTTGGTTTACTTTCATTGAGCTGGTTTCTCTGCTGCTGCTACAGGCAGAAGACCGAGAAAGCAACGCGGCTGACCAACACCGGTAAGACTGTTTATCCTTCACATTAATGTGTTATAAGAACCCAGACACATTTTTCTTTAAGGGAAAATTATGCTGGATATAAAACAGACTAGATGGACGACATAGAACACGTGTATGATGTTATTTTGGGAAGTCGCCCCCTAGTGTCCAAGATAATGTTACATACATGTCACATTGGGCATTTAAAGAAAATTTATTATAGATCATTTGTGTTATTTGAATATAAATCCACCTGACAGTTTCTTCTTTAGAAACACAGAGTTGCTTTTTTATTTGCATTTTCACAACATAAATCATAAATACTTCTTTGTTAATGAGATTTAGCAAAAATGTTTTACTCTAATTTGTTTTAGAGGAATTGCTGTTGCACATAAATACAGTAAACATAAGACATGGTGCAAAAACAAAACACTGAAGGGAACCTGAAAGATTTTATTATCCACACCATGTGTTTACTTTATTTTTCTTTGTTTATATTTGTTTCAAATGAACCACAGAAAAAATACATTGATACAAATTAACTGATTGAGCTTAAATATTTGAGCAACTCATTGTTATTTTTCTTATTGTGACAAATACGTCTCATGGTATTTCTTAGGCTGAAGGCCTGATGTGACGTATGAGCGACTTTTACTAAACTTGTTCTATATCTATTTGTGTAAGGAATGTGATCACAACAGCCTAAATGTGATCTTGGGCGTGTTATTGAAGGATTATAATTGTTACATGGGTTGAAATTTACCTTTGCTGTCAAAAAACAAGCTTTTTAAATTAGCAGGTTTCCTCCCAGGTGCTCACCACCATGTTGGAAGTGATGTCATGTGGACAGCAGTTCACTTCCTGTCACATGACTTCACCAGTATGTTAAGTGGACGTCACTTTGAGATTTAAAGTGTGTGCGACACCTGTGTCACCGTGGGTCCTTGTGGGTTAAACTAATATGAGATTACAGCTGATTAAAGTCTCTCTTCTTGTTTCCGGCTCTCTAATCGCAGGTGAGAGGCTGCTGTGGTTTCAGAGCCAGCTGGATCCAACGAAGACGACTTACACAAGAAAAGATGCCTGTGACATTATTGAAAGGTCTAAAACTGAGTTGACGTTGAGTTTGTTTTTGCCACTCATCATTTCAAGTCGGGCTGCACGGTATTTTGTTTCTGCACTGACGCTGTGATGTGCACAATATGCATACATCACATTGCAGGAAGTGTGATGCGAAGCAAGAGAGGTTGTACTGTAACTTTCTTTTTGCTTCTTTACTCTAAAGGAAAACTCACAGGGTTCTCATTTCCATGACTGATCTACAAAAGAAAGTCCTTCTGATAGAACATAATTTATTCTGATTTAAGGGTTCAGAGTTCGTCTACATGCAGACTCCACATGTGCACAGCAAGATTAGCGAGAGACGGGAGAGAAACAGCATCAGTCGTATGGAAATATTTCAGCTACAGAAGTGATGACACTGACAGAAGATTGGTGCTCAGTGTGTCACACCACATGAGACAGTGTGACTAAGTTGTTTGAGCGTTTGGCACAGCTCCAGATCTGAATGCTTTCCAAAACAAAAAATATTTCGGATGCCTTTTCTAGTGTTACACAGTTTTTCCAATGTTTTTGTTGTTAGTTTTTTTCTTTGCAGATGCTGTTTTCTAAAAAAAAAAACAGCACCCCAAACATTCTTGAATGACAAATTCTTTCCAAACACTTATTCAAGTCATTAAGTGATCATTTCTTTTATTTTTCATATCGCAAAAAAACCCCCACAACATTGCAATGCAGGTTTTCTTCCTCAATATCGTGCAGCCCTGATTTAGAGTTTGAAAAGCTTAAAAATATTTACAATTATGCAAAATGTGGAAAAATAGAATGCATTTTGTTGCGTCCAGGTTCTTTAATTTAGTGAGAGATTATGTTGTTATTTATATAAAGTTCATGCACCGATCAGCCACAACATTAAAACCACTGACAGGTGAAGTGAATAACATTGATCATATTGGTACTATGTGGTGTTCTGATGGAAAACCTTGGATTTTCCCAAATGTCACTGGCAGGAAAATGCACCCCACCACATGGAAACAACATCAACCAATCAGGAACATGTTGATATGACTTCCAAACTTCCTACACCTCATTCTGATCAAGCATCAACAGGATGCAGTGGAACAAGTTTGATTGACAGAGGCCCCACTGCACAAGCCAGAGTACCCAAAGGATCTAGTGCCAACGTCCCATAGGACACCCTGAGAGGTCCTCTTGTCCATGCCCAATGGTTCAGAGCATTTTGGACCACATAAGGGGGACCAACACAATATTAGGCAGGTGGTCATAATGTTATGGCTGATCTGTGTATATATAATTTCTCTCACGTTGTCTTCTGAATGTTCTAGCATGTGGTGCCCTGTTGTTTTGTGACCTGATGTATTTTTTTTGTTGTACATGTTCAGATACCTCCACAGATTCGATTCAGAACTGGAGCAGATCGAGCTCATGAACGGCATCAAAGGTCGGCAGGGTCGTCTCCACGGCGCCAGAGAGGCTGCCATCAAACAGACCGTTGAGCGAGAGCGGGCGCAGTACGAGGGCGCCGGGTTCGGTGAGTCCTCTTCCTGTAAAATGCAGACATTTAGTGTTGGAAAATCCCTCCTGACGCTCGGCTGTGTTTCCCTCAGAGATCCCAGACATCATCAACGCGAAGCATCTGAAAACATTCAGGTGAGTTGATGGAGTGAAGTGTTCGACTCCGCTGTAAACCTGTGAATTGTTGCATCACATAAAAAAAATTCTGTCCTGTTTTTCAGTAAAATACAGATTTTAAAAAAGCCTCAAAATGCTGATATGTCAGTGTGAAAAATGTGAAGATTTGATGATGTGCTTTTACTTTGGCAGAGAGTGGACTGGAGATCTGAAGAAGCTTCCAAATATTAAACTGCGGAAGGTTTCCAACAAAGGTCTGGACGCAAAGAACGACGGAGAAGAGAAGGACGAGGCTGAAGACGATCTCGAGGAAGATGAGGATGAAGGTGATCTGGATGATGAGCAGGTGGACGACATGGTGCTGATGTCGGACTCTTAGTGAGACCTGCTAAGTGGATCTGGACTTGAGACCGACCTTGAACTAAGACTTGCATAGAAATAGTGTGAGAAGACACTGCTACTCCATGTCTGTCCAGAAGGTGGCGCCAAACCCTCAGACGGAAAAGTACAATGTGCTCAGACTGGCCTCCTTTTAAATTGTTGTTGCTTAGTAACATGACAGCAGCCTTCGGAGGGGTTCTACATTCATGGTTTATTGCACAAACAAATACGTGTTGTATGTAACCTGAATGTTCCATCGTATCCAATCAGATAGAAAAAAAAGATTTGGACAGTGATGTTGCTGTGGATCGAGGACACGGAGGAAGCTGAATTTTCCGTGATGTGCCGGGGACACTGGTAAAAAAAAAAAACCCAAATTAAACCAGTAGAAAAGTGGACACGTGTAAACAAGAGTCGCCTTTAGGAGGTCAAATTGAGATCTAATGTAAAAACATTAAGGGATGGCAACACCGAAATCTCTAGTTACATCACTGTTTGAATAGCGGGCCTCCGGAGCAGGACCTCACAAAGCTGCAAACTGTCCCGACAAAACATCATTAACACCTGGGCTAGTTGAGATTTTCTATTATAACAAATTACTAAACTCTCTTATGATAATAAATAACTTTTTTCCAAAATATCACATCGTTCGATTTCAGACTCGGCTAAAGATTTTGTTTGGATAATTGTTTCTCTACTGATAACGTCTGATTCTTTGGTGTCTGAAGACCTGATTGTCCAGAAGGAGAGTCAGTATGCTTCAATCAAAGTGCTTGTCAGATTGTCTCAGCAGCATCTTGAATCTAGGTTACAAACCACTTTATGTAGTGAAAAAGTCTCTCTCCAGCTCCTGAACTCTGCACTCAAACACCCGTTTTCCCCTTTCTTGTCCCGTCTCGGTCAGGACGCTCCTGTACGAGAGATTTCTCATCTCATCGAGACTTTTGCTGGTTTATTTTTAAAATAAAGTGCAGCAACTTAAATGCTTTTGAGGAGAGACTGTGCGTCCGTTACAGCATGAGATGCACCTCCAGACGTCTGCATCTTTAGTTTCTGGTGCATTGTCTCTTCAGCCTTCACACAGACGATGTCTTGCTCGTTAGAAAACACGCTTGAACATGCAAATGAGAGAGACGAGTGGAGTTTAACGGCTACACTAAGTGTAAAGTGAAGCAGTCTAATTGGTCCTTATTACGAAATGCTAAAAATAAAGAAAGCAACACAGCAGATTTAAATGTACTGTTGAATGCAACTCCAGTGAATATGTGAGGCTCTGAGACGTGATCTGAGGGGATTCGCTTCACACAGCACAGCGGCTGTTGACAGAACCTTTGTTGCGTGTTTATTCCCCGTATATCCGACTACTATCGTTGCTAAGACAAAATAAATACAGAGTGTGTGGTTACTGACTGTAGTTCATCAAGCCTCGCTTCTCATTCATAGCAGCTACAACCGTTTTGCTGTCCAACCTTCATTTGAAGCATACTGAGACCTTTAAATAATAGCATCCACAGGGTGTTCACAACGTTAACTCACATCAGTGCATGGTTGAGAAAGTGCATACAGGAATAAAATGGTGTCAGGATACCACATAGCTAAAGTCTTTACATGCTCTCTTTGCTGATGGCTTTATTTTCTGATTCCTTGACTCGTCTCTCCGCGTTCTTCCACAGTTCTTTCTTTCTTTCACATCACTGCAGCCCTTCTGCCTTCAGCTTCTCCTGGATCACCGAAGGACTTGTTCAGTTCTGTCACTTTAAATCCGTCCGTCGCGTCTCAAGATCAGCAGTCACCGAGATGAGAGCGACATGAAAACTCTGCACGAGTCTAAATCACACCGTGCTCACGCCAGCTTGTGCTGTTGGATGAGCAGAGCGTGATTCAGCACTCTGATCGGAGCGGGAGAGGAGGGTCAGTCAGACGGGGTTGTGCGCCGGCGCCACCGCGGCCTCCACGGACATGTCGGAGTCCATCAGCGCCTCCGGAGCCGGGACGGGGCCCGGGCTGACCGGGACCTCCACGGTGTCGTGCCTGCCGTTGGCGAGGGCGCTGGGCCGGGCCTGAGGGTTGTGCAGGTCTTTCTCGGGGCAGTTCTGCACAGTGATGATGCGGTTGAAGGCCTTGAGGCGGCGCCACAGCTGCATGTAGACTTTACACTGGATGTACATGAAGATGAGGCCGCCTGTGAAGCCTATGGCCACCACGATCAGCTTGGTCCAGAAGGGCCACTCCAGCACACCTGAGGACACACACACACACACAGCTGTCAGTCAACCTGCAGGACGTGTGAAGGATCATGATGGTGGTGTGAGAGCTGTGCTTACCCTGCGGTGTATAGTACTTCAGAAGAGAAACTCTCCATAAGTCGTCTGCAATCAAGAGTGAGTGTAATTTCTCTTTACTTGTACCGTCTCTGAAGATCTATGCTGTTATTTATCATCTGGGGTGTTGATACTTAATACCCAAAATGATAAATAATAGCATCTAGAGTATTAATATTTAATAACATGCAGTATGTGGAGTGTTTTTTTCCACATACTGCATCCATGTTTTATGCTTCTAATCTTACGTCCTACGTTTAATCACAACACAACACACACCATCACTGAATGCAACCATGGATGTACAGAAACACTCACTCGGGGATCTATTTTCACCTTTAACAAAGATTTGAAGGACAGCATATCGAAGCTAGATCAGTCTGTAACTCGTCAGTCGAAACACCTGCTCTAGCCCCACAATTAAATCACACCACCTTCACATCAACTGAAACCCTCTTCCCCTTACAGGCTCTGGCGTAAGTCGATTTAACCATAACACGTTACTCATCTTCCAGGCGGTTGACACTCGTGATGAACTCCCAACGTCTGAACCCCTTTCACTTCCTCTACAGTTAGCTTTACGAGTTTCTTTTTCCAAGAAGACGCTGCACCTTCTGTGTGTGAACTAGGCGTTGGTCTTTCCGCTCTTGAATCCTGGAATTACCACAGAGATGTCACGTCTTTAGGTCCAACCATCCTCAACTGTCACGACTGCTTGTTGATAATAAACCGTGCTTCTACGGCGACATGACATGATAGCCTGGTCTGTAGTAATGTGAAGGTGATGTGATTTGTAGCAAAACAGCTAAAACATGCCATGATGGGTTGCGGGTAGCTACAAAAATAACTGAATGTTCTTTTTGAGAGTCATTGATGGAGCAGCTATTTCTTAATATGATGCAATTCAAGTCTTTCAATTAAACTCTAAAAGTACAAACTCATCTCTGTGCAATCTTTCAAGAACATCGAAGACCTCTAAAATCTACGTTTTTACTCAGGAGCTGGATGTCCAATGTGCAGAGGGACACCAATGGACGACCGTCACAGTTCAAAACTCGTTTTACTAGATTTAGATCAGGGGTGTCAAACATATGGATGACTTTGCAAAGTGCAAAAATTACAGAGAGACATTAAATGCAATTTTTCTAATAAAAGTAACTATTTTAAATTTGTCCGTTGCACTGCCACAACTTTTTTATACATCGACAAGGCAGGTGGATAATCTAACCTTCTTCCTTAATAGTTCCCACTTTGGGAGCGTGTCGATGTTCCCACATCCCTATGTTCCCACATCCCTATGTTCCCACATCCCTATGTTCCCACAGCCCTATATTCCCACAGCCCTATCTTCCCACAGCCCTATGTTCCCACAGCCCTATCTTCCCACAGCCCTATGTTCCCACAGCCCTATGTTCTCACATCCCTATGTTCCCACATCCCTATGTTCCCACAGCCCTATGTTCCCACAGCACTATGTTCCCACAGCCCTATGCTCCCACAGCCCTATGTTCCCACATCCCTATGCTCCCACAGCCCTATGTTCCCACAGCCCTATGTTCTCACATCCCTATGCTCCCACATCCCTATGCTCCCACAGCCCTATGTTCCCACAGCCCTATGTTCTCACATCCCTATGTTCCCACAGCCCTATGCTCCCACAGCCCTATCTTCCCACAGCCCTATGTTCCCACAGCCCTATGTTCTCACATCCCTATGTTCCCACATCCCTATGTTCCCACAGCCCTATGTTCCCACAGCACTATGCTCCCACAGCCCTATGTTCCCACATCCCTATGCTCCCACAGCCCTATGTTCCCACAGCCCTATGTTCTCACATCCCTATGTTCCCACATCCCTATGCTCCCACAGCCCTATGTTCCCACAGCCCTATGTTCCCACATCCCTATGTTCCCACAGCCCTATGTTCCCACAGCCCTATGCTCCCACAGCCCTATGTTCCCACAGCCCTATGTTCCCACAGCCCTATGTTCCCACAGCCCTATGTTCCCAAAGCCCTATGTTCCCACAGCACTATGTTCCCACAGCACTATGCTCCCACAGCCCTATGTTCTCACATCCTTATGTTCCCACAGCCCTATGTTCCCAAAGCCCTATGTTCCCACAGCACTATGTTCCCACAGCACTATGCTCCCACAGCCCTATGTTCTCACATCGCTATGTTCCCACAGTCCTATTTTCCCACAGCCCTATGTTCCCAAAGCCCTATGTTCCCACAGCACTATGCTCCTACAGCCCTATGCTCCCACATCCCTATGTTCCCACAGCACTATGTTCTCACATCCCAATGTTCCCACAGCCCTATGTTCCCACATCCCTATGTTCCCACAGCCCTATGTTCCCACATCGCTATGCTTCCATAGCTCTGTGTTCCCACAGCCCTTATGTGGGAACACAGGGATGCGGGAACATAATGCTGTGGGAGCATTGGGTTGTGGAACCATAGGGTTGTGGGAACATTGGGATGTGGGAACATTGGGATGTGGGAACATAGGGATGTGGGAACATAGGGCTGACCCTCCTCCACTTTAGTTCGTATGGTGTGGTATCGTGTCAGTTCAGGTGGTCAGAATTACTGCACACAACTTTAAATAATTTGCTATATCTTGACGAGTCATTTTGATCACAGAGTAAAACACTAGATCATTCGGTTTCAGATGCCTGAGACTAAACGTTTTGTGCCTTTGCAGATACACTGTGATCTGTGAGTTGTGATGCACATGTGAGAACGATAAACTGAGGCATGATATTGTTGAAATTTCAGGTCGTTCATAACATTTTGTAAAAAGATAGTTCATCAAATGTGAACGTTTTCAGAATTTACTTTTTGCACTTAAACAAAGGGAAAGATTTGTCATTATTTAGAGGTTATAATGCTGTGATTTTTACTGGTCTGTTCCACTTGAGATCAAATCAGGCTGCATGTAACACTAAAATGAGTTTGACACCTCTGGTCTAGACGAAACAAGTGAACAACAAGTGACTACACATGAAATTCATCTTCGCAGAACCAGAGACAGACAGGTGTGAAGTTCAACAGGTAACCTATGGAGTTTTGACCACTGTGGGGCGCTGTAGAGTTATGTTGTGAGTGAATTATCCGTAATATCACATGCTGTGCCGGCATGCACATGGATTGGATGCTGATAGACATAACATTAAAACACTGCATTGACTTAATTATACTAGCAATGAGGAACTGAGTACAATCCTAGCAAAGGTTTATAAACGCTTAGGAAACTGGCATTTGTGTGTGACGGCAGGTGTGAAGGCCTTTACATGTTTCTGGTGCCAGAACTTTAGAGACGTTAATGGAGAGGTGTGCAGGATATAGTAACATCTACTGGTGAGGATGCAGATTTCAGCCAGTTCAACACTCCTCACCTTCCAAGCACAGGTGAACCTACACTGGCAGCTACAAACACAAAAGTCCCTCTCCAAAGCTGGTGCTTGGTTTGTCTGTTCTGAGCTACTGTAGAAACATGGCAGTGCAACATGTTGGACGAGGACCTGCCCCCCTTATAGATATATGCCGATAAGTAGGGATGCTCGATAATATCGGCGTCTGATAATTATCAGTTAATATCGGCAAATATGACGTCATACCGATAATTCGGACAATAAAAAAATCAGCCGATAAAATGACCTGATAATAATAAAGACTTTGAGTCTTGGTTTTTGCCGTTGGTCTGTGTGTTGTGGTTTGTGCTCATGCCTGGCTCCTCAACCCCTCCCCTCCCCGACGGTACTGTCGCATGTGTGTGATGTCATAACACTGTGCGGGCAGAGAAAACAAGCAGCATGGCGTGGCACTGACCAGTGTGGACTTTCTTTACCGTGTCTGAAGAAGACATTTCACGAGGGCTGGTTCCAAATATTGCGATATCAGAATAATCGTTGGTTGTGGTGGTATTCGGATAATAATTTTGATATGCAAATAGTGTTTCCTGTTCTTTCTTACAATGTTAAGCGCTTTGTGACGACCTGTGTTGTAAATATGCGCTATATAAATAAAACTGAATTGAACTGAATTGAAAAAATAGTCATATGTGCCGCCGCGCACCGGCGAATGCTACCGAGCATTGCCGAGGCTGTAGTATGCCGCCGGGCGCAGCAAAGTGCGGCCAAGCGTGGCCAAGTGTGGTCAAGCGTCGCCAAGGCTCTAGTACGCTGCTGAGGGTCTAGAACGCCGTGGTAGTTGTAATAGCGGACCTGCCAACTCCAGTGTCACACCCCCTCTTTCCCCAGACACCGCGGCACGAACCCAGTTGGTTAACATTATCGGTTATCGGCTGCAAGAAGTATAAAATTATCGATATCGGTTGAAATTGGCATTATCGAGCATCCCTACTGATAAGGCATAACATTATGACCACCTGCTTTAAACTCTTCAGTCTTCATGCAGCTATGCAGACCAGTCATTACATCTTGCGACTCCCACTAGATGGCTGAAATTTCTGCACCTTTTCGACACCACCGCAATTTCGCCAAAACAGTTTGAAGCAGACAGCAGGGAACCGTAAGTAGGAAATGGATGATCTGTCAGGCTACATTGCTGTTTCTTAGCGTGAGGTCCCAGCACAATGCCTTCATTACGGATATAAGCATTCTCCTAGAAGCGGGGCGAAGATTATGTGGGAATTTTGCTCCACTTTTACTGTTCGGAGCTTCAGTTGACTCACTCCAATTAATTTGTTTACTTCCTAAGGTTTCTGATTTTCTGACATTTTCCTTTGCATTTTATTGCAATGTGTCCGTGACATGTCATGAAGGTTGCCACACTGTAAAAAGGTAAAGAAATGGCACCAAAAACACTGTGAAATAGTAGTATTTCTCTGATTTTCTATCTTTAAAATGTATTTTCTAGCCCCAATGTTAAATGAAATCATGCGTATTTCTTTTTCAAAGTTTGACGAAGGATATTTAGCTGTAAAAAACAATCAAATCTCCTATAATATGTACACCGATCAGGCAGAACATTATAACCACCTGCCTAATATTGTGTTGGTCCAAAATACTCTGAACCATTGGGCATGGACAAGAGGACCTCTCAGGGTGTCCTATGGGGTCTGGAACCAGGATGTTGGATCCTTTGGGTGCTCTGGCTTGTGCAGCAGGGCCTCTGTCAATCCAACTTGTTCCACTGCATCCTGTTGATGCTTGATCAAAATGGGCTGTAGGAAGTTTGGAGGTCACATCAACATGTTGGGCCAGAACACCACATAGTACCAATATGATCAATGTTATTCACTTCACCTGTCAGTGGTCATAATGTTGGGGATGATCGGTGTATAAGGGGCTAGATATATCGATTTTCAGCTTTCTAATTTCTAATAATAGATCCCCCTAAATCCTACACGATCAACCTTCAAGAAAGACTCATATCCTTTTCGTCAGCAAATGTTTATCACACAGGAAGCCCTCTACTTGCTGCAGTCTGTCTGAATGAATGAGCGTGGACACAACAGCTGCTCACTGGTTCTCTTAGGGCGACACTCCAGTGCCATTAATCTTGTGTGCTGCTCAGTGTCGCTCTGCATCTCAAAGCGAATGAAAGAATTTCAACGGGGTTACTGTGGAGAATATAAAAGACGATGCTGTCTGATCTCAAACGATACATGCATCTGGAGAGAAATGTGTCGCTCAGCTGCGAATGAAAACCTGTGCTGCATGTGGCCACGGCAGGATGTCTGTCAACCACAAAGGGGATGATAAAAAGAAATACCGCTGCGGTTACTAATAATAATGTTCGTGAAAGAGGCCGAGACACGTGTTTGACAGCGTGTTTCAATGAGAGTGTGAACAAGCCACCACAGGGTGCCATTACCACTGAGGTTATTCTGTTGTTAAAGGTTTCAGACTTCACTCTGCGTGTCTCTGGTTTGTGAGTGGAGGGGGGAGAGGGGAAAGTACTGACCGTTCTTCCCGAGTCTGATCTCTTCAGCGGTTCTCTTGACCAGAATGTAGACTGACCACAACATACACATTATTGCTATCAGGTGAAACAACACTGAGCAGAAGATCTTTCTCCTCTCACTCTTCGACATCTGTAGCTTCTCCCACTGGAAGACAGAGGGACGGGGACAGAGAGGGGATAAGAGAAGGAAAGAAATCATAACTGCACCCTGACAAACCTTTAGGAGTGTGTGCACACCTTGCGTAAAGGTTTGAGCTTCGTCTCCATGATGAAGTCAAATTTGCAGAGTTCACAGCAGCGAGTGTCTGAGGACTTGATCCACTGGTTGAGACATGCCTGATGCACAAAGCTCAGGCTCCCCGTGCAGCGACAAGGCATTATCAACGGGCACTCGTCATCCCCCTCACAGTGGCAGATCCTGCACGCAAAACACAAAAGATCGAGAAACGTTAGCAAGAAAGTTTTAGGGACTGTCTGTCTTGTTTTAACTTCTTCTGTCTGTCTGATTTTTTTTTAGATGACAGAGCTGAACTTGATGCATGATCACGGCCGTGTACGAACACACACTGACCTGCAGACCTCCAGCTCAGAGTCATCAGAGTAAGGTCGAGGTGTGTTCCCATTCGCACCGCAGTGTTTCTGTGGTGTGGGCACTGACATGTCCCCACCTCCTGACCCCTTTTCCTGGTAATTCTTGGTGATGAGCTCCTCGCCGTCCTCCGGCAACGAGGAGCTTCCTCTTGGGCTCCGTGACTTGTGGCTCTTCTTCTCCTTATCCCTGCTGTGTGATCTCTCCCTCTGTGAAACATGGTCGTCTCTCTTCGTTGAGGTCCTGTTGTTGTGGCGCTTCTTAAGGCCCCCGCTGTCCTCCACCAGAGGCTGGTTCTCCTTCCCTTCGTCCGAGCCCACCGACTGCAGCTCCATGATCTCTTCCTTGTCTTTACGCCCGTTCATTACATCCCTCTCCCGGCTGCTCCCGCTGCGGCGGCGAGCTCTTCGGGCTTTCTCTTTGCTCCAGCTGCGGGCCTCGCGCCACGCCTCGTCCTCAGAGGAGGAGTCGGACTGCGGCACGCCTGATGAGCGGAGGCGAGACGGACGCTCCCTCCGGTTCTTCAAGGAGACCTCCCTCTTCTCCCCGACCTCGCTGCGGTCCGAGCTGAGGCTGCGGTCGCTCTGCTCGTGCTTGGCGTTGGTTTCCACGCAGTCGAAGGTGGTGCAGCTGCTCCTCTTGCGGCGGTGGCGGCGCTTCACGTGCTTCTTCTGGGCCTGAGCCGTGGAGCCCAGGTTTGTGCTGGTGACTGTCATGGCAGAGGAGACGTGTGCGTGTTTGCTGTGTTTGTGTGACTCAGAGGCATCCTCCTCTACGCGGGTCAGCTGGCCAGAACTAAACACACACACACAAACACACACACACAGAAACACACACAAAGATGGAGATGAGGAAAAAATAAGTTGAAATGAGATGGAAAGACATGAATATGATGTTAACTAAACAAATGGGCTGAAACCTGATTGTCATCTGTGGAACAAACTTCCCAAACACCTGAGGTCTGCTGAAATGGTCACCACAGCTTTCTCTGACTAATAATCCTTGTTCTTAATTATCCATTCTTGTATTTAAAACACACTTTTATTGGTTTTAAGTCATGTTTTATCTCCATCTCTAATGCTTTAAGTTTAATGTCCTAATATCTTGTATTTATTCTGTTGTTTTAATGTAATTTCAGTGTTCCTTTCCAAATGTATCTCCATGCCTCTGTAAAGCACCTTGAGTTGCCTTGTGTATGAATAATGCTACACAAGTAAACTTGCCTTGTGTGCAATTAAGGGGTCCGTTCATTTAATTTACTACAAAAGAATAAACTTATAGTAGTTTGTAGCTAAGCAGGTAGTTGTTCTTATAGTGTCTCAGGTTTTTAAATGTCTATCTCTTGGAGGTAAACAGAATTTTTAACATTACCTTTAAATCTCAACAGCACCATCCCAAGTGGTCTCATTAAACTACTGCAAAGGAGCTTCTTCAGGAGGAAATAGCTTGAATACTGGTCAAGGCTTTGGATTAACGTGAGCGGTTTGTTGACAGAAACGCTGCAGCTGTGCAACTCAAATGTGGCGCTTCAGTGTTTGAGCTCCGAATCCCATTCACCTGGAGTGAAGGTACAAACATGTCCAAGCCGCAATGAATAAGACGTGAACCTTCTGCAGCGGTAGATAAATAAGTAAGTTGGAAAAATATAGTTGTGGTTTTACTTATTTTATTTACTATTGGGATTCAGGTGCTGGTTGTTTCCCATACAATTCAGTCATTTCTTCTAGTAATGTGGAAACCTTCAGGTTGTTTGCTCTTTTGCTGAACAGCTTCCTGAAGATGCTGGTTGTAGGAGAGACACTGTTTGCCAACTTTAACTGTTCACGGTGAAATTACTTCCCCTACAAAACAAACAAATGGATAATATGAAACAGAATTAAGCTAAACAATCAAACAGGCAAGTGAATACGCAGTGAACTGAGGGTGTGAAGGACAAATGGAGGTCCAAGCACTCGCACGCATCGCATCCGTCGGACGGCGCCTCCCTGCAGCCACGAGGCCAAAGGACCGAGCCCGTCAGCACGACAACCACCAGTGAGAATAATAAACTGAGGGATCCTGCTTCTGCAATCAGTCATCTTCCTCTCATTGATTGCACTGTGGGAGGACCAGTGGATTTCAGCATCCATTTTAAGTTTGTTATGCCCTCGGGGTGAGGCAGACCACACTAATTCAGTCTCCCACTCAGCGGCGAACACACTTTAAACTGTGCATGTTGTTATCACAGAGAGAGAGAGCTCCGGCTGCTCCTGGCTTTAGGAAGGACGATGGTGTAGATGTCTGCAGGTACTCACGGAACGTCTTCTCAGGTTCTTGGTAACACGTGAAGAGGCAGCTGTCTTACCTGCATATGTCCTGAGAAGACGGGGTTATCGATGTCCTGGAGGCTGTGGCAGGTCCTGCTGTAGAGTTGCTGGCCTGCAACGACCAACATCCTCTATTTAGCTCCCAAGTTAGCATCACAAACGGTGCCATGAGTGTTTTTTGGTTATTACTTGATACCAACTGGTGACAGCACTGGGAAATAAAGCTGAAACTTCTCCACATAATCTGCATAGTGCAAAATCTTATTCTTACAGTGTAATTAAAACATATTAATTACCATGTTCCTCATTAAACATTAAATATCAGCTAAGTTTGGTCCACCTTCATCTATTATATCATCATTTTCCCTCCTTGGATGACAACAGATGACTTCTCCTGCACTGGAAAAATGTATGTTTGCTTCTTTATAATCCATCATGCTCATTTAGTTGCTGCACAGGTGGACAAAAACGCCTGTTAGAAGCAAAATTTTTAAGAATTTAGACCCACGTCTCACCTTGTCTTTATTCCAAACCCTAATAATTCCCTAACTTGCTGCCAGGTGGCACAGTCGTAGCATTCTGGCACTCCTATTTTTTGTTCATTTTGCTCCCACAAGCTGCAATAATGTTTATTAATTAGTAAAAATTATATAACGTGTGCCTATTCTTCCATTTTCACTTTTTAATTACACGGTAAGAAGAGGGACCTGCAATGGTTTTCACAGAGTTGTTTTCCCCCAGTACTGTGCCCCAGTATTTACAGGAATACAACATATGATGTAGTAGAACTCAGGCTGAATTGTACCCACATTCACGAGCCAGTAGGTATTTCAGCTGATTCTTACATCTAAATAACACTGTAAATTGCAGGCCGTGTTTTGAAGTGTTTCTGGTTATTCAATGTCAAAAGCACTCCAAAAAGTCAAGCCTACAGCTCCGGCAGATTCCAGCTTCACAAAGCTTTTTGTGGCGGATATTTCAGCAAAAAAGCTTCCACATCTAGCAGCCACGGAGGAACAGTAGCTTGACTAATATAAATTCAGTGTTCTGTACTTCCCTTTTCACCTCAGATTTGGTTTCCACCAACCTCTGAGAATAGTATCTGAGCCCTGTGCTGCTGGTTCTGACGGGATTGATGGTGTTTTTTATATTAAAAATGCTGCTTACTGCTGCAAAAACCTGACCTGAGAGTGGTTGTAAATCCAAAACAATTAGCCAAACGATGCTAATGAACTCAAACGACGTGTTGAGCTTCAAGTGGTTATTATCTGTAGATTTGTTGCTGTAACAAAAACCCTTTTGATTAATAGTGAGAATAATTATATCAATAAGTAAAGCCTGAAGCATAATTTAGCATCCTGGGAGTCATACAACCAAGTGTACTGACCAACCTTATATCAATGTTTTCCTAACACTAGTGCGTTAGCAGACAGCCTCACCACATTCTTGCACATCAGGCTCTGCTCGGATAAACAGTGCTCCCATACACTATGAACTGTGACCTTGATTTGGGCCCCATTAGCTGTGATATTCAGCCGTTACCTTGGAGATGTTGCTGGATCGACTCCCTGAGCGCCCAGGTGCCTTCCTCCCCTGCGGGGAGAAGGAGAGACGGAAAATTGTTAGAGTCCAAGAACGCCGGGTCGGATGAGATGCTCAATCTGCCGCGCAACACCAGATACAACGATACAATGATACTGAAACAACACTTTACTGCACTCGTGTCAACTGCAGCGAAGGGCTCAGTCATAATAGTCATAAGATTTCAGTGGGATTCGTTACAGAGCTGCGATGATCAATGAAATGGCAAATTGGGAAGGTTGTGGCTTCAGGTAAAAATCATGTAGAGCGGCAAGTCTTCATTTATGAATGGTGCTGTGAGGTCTTGGCCATTATATTTACAGTACTGAGGTTATTCTCTATAATTAACGCTCTAGGGTCTCAGCCTTAATATGCATTATAGTCACGTAAAGTAGTATTTTTTGCAGGGTTTTAATCCCTATTATGTAAATTACTCAGGTAAAACCTCATCCAAAGTAACACAATAGGGTCTTGACCTCAATATTTAGGCTTGTTAGGTTCATTTCATAACAGCGATCATAATCCTTTTTACTGGAGGGCACTCTGATGCAATGGGTGTATATATATATATATCTTGACCTAGCTATTTTATCTTGTTATGTTGCATGCTTGGTCTTGTTTACTTGTCTAATTTGACATTTGTTTTATTGTACAGCACTTTCAATCAAACTAATTTCTCATTCAACTCAGTTTTCCACATCAGAAACTGTGCAACAACACGGTTAACTTTCCAAACTAGATGCTCAGCTGTGAGCTCTCCTACGAAGGCCTTGAACAGTAAGTGAAACTTAAGAAACATGGGTGCAAACTAGGCAAGTTATGCCTAAACTTTGCAATAAAATCTATGATGTTAGAATGAAACTAAGCAGCTTTTAGCAGCAGCTGATTCTCCGGTATTGAGTGTGGACTGGTCCAGCGTCAGAAGTCATGCGCAGCCACATGTCCTTGCTCTTTCATTGTGACCTGAGCTAAAGCCGGCCAATCCTATTACCTGGTTGCCTGCACAAGATGCTGCTCTGCAATGTGTCGCTATTTAAAGTCAACTTAAGGCACTTTTTCTAGAGCTTTTCCAAGAGCGCTGACGGTCTGACCTCAACTGCGAGACCTTGAACTGAACCGAAAGACACCTGTGGCCAGTTTCCCTTACCAGTAGGAAGTTTTGTGTGGGAGCAGCACTGGTAAACCCCCATGAAAAACAAGAACACCTTCCATGGTATATGAATCATATGTCAGGTAGTTTCCACAGGATATGTAGCTCTGATTTAAATCACGACATACTGTGGTTTATTCTCAGGAAAACCACCAGAGAAATTGTTGCTTTGAGATAACTCGGCAGGTAAATAAAAGAAAAGTCGTCAATTTTGTCATTTTGAAGCAGAAATATACAGAAATATAGTTCACATTTTTAAAAAAGCGACTGTGGCATAAACAGTTGTTGGAAAATGTTGCATCATCACATCACACAAACCTAATTCAGCTTTGTTTCTGTCTTCACGATTAAAAAAACTTTCACTGTAAACCCTGAAATGATTGGAATCACTGCTGGGGTTTGGTTCGTGTAGTTTATGAAAAACGGACACCATTTATTCTCAGTTTTTGTCCCTGAAACATTCAAATCTACTAAATAAATTAAAGCATTTAATGAAGTGAAGCTTATTGACGGGATGTACAGGAAAAATAGACTTAAGGGATGAAGCAGGTGATATTTTCCTTTGCTTTCTGTTTTTGCTTTCTGCCCCATTTGTTCCTAGTCACCCACCGGCGTTTCCACCAAAGGAACCAGGGTCTAAATCTGGTTTTACCCTCTGAAAAGTCCCTGTCCGGGGGAAAGCACTTTCCACAGGTTTGGAAAATTTGCTGAGCTGAGTGTCGCGCATTTTAATTCTGGCATTCTTGTAAAGATCCAAGAGATGAGACCAATGAAGGGGTCCCGGATTATGACATTCTGATTGGGTTTGTTTCCAGTGATAATAACAATTAAAATCATCCACAGCTGTGAGGCCTTGATACAGAAATAAAGAATTTAAATTGATGCAGATATTCTAGTCCATGGCTGCTCACACATAAGTCCTGCCATTCAAATCTGTATTTATATGTAGTATTTACAGTATATTAACTATATAATACCGAACAGTATTAATGTGGACGTTTATGAGCTTTATGTATATTACAGGATATTTACAGAGTTTAAGTTGGCATCTCGTATTTTGTTTTTACTCTTGACATATAAAAGGAAAACCAGAGCTTGCGTGCACCAGCCCACACGCGGACACAGTTGTGGGTACGCTCCGTGCAAATCGTTGAAACAAATAAGGGACGCACCGACAAGCAGAAGACCGCATCATCTAAGCTGATCAAGGGATCTTCTTATAGCCATGTTTAAATCAGTCATCCCCGCTTGGAGTCGAAGCGAACACTTCTCACAGCAAACCCTCCCTCTGGGCGTCACGGCGGAACAGCTAATCCGCCGTTAAATCAAACGTCACCGCTCACCGTCTCGTGTGTCCGGTTCAGGTGTGTTAAAGGAATTCCTGACATGATACACCTGCTGGTAGCACTTCATCATGTAAAGCTCTAGGTGGAGACTGTCAAAGACTACTGTGATATAATAGAATACTTGACAGCTTACTAGTGGTAAATAATACAAGCTGAAAAGCAAACTATAAACACACTTTGTCTTGACCTTTTGGTAGCTTTTCCACTATACAAACACACTACAACACTACCAGCTGTACAGACAGTGGCCTGCAGCAAGGTTGTCAAAGCAGATCTTTATGTCACGGATGGCTGTGTTTTTTTTTTTTTTGAGAAACAGAAAAGGATGATGCTATTGATTTTCTCTCAGAGTTCTGGAGAGAGTTTGGTCCAAAAGGCATTTAACGTTGCACAGAAAGAAGACTGAGAGCACGAGGGAAGCAAGACCTGTTAACTGGAATGCATTACCTGGATTTTTGATTGTTTTTGTGACACCTGACAGCTGTTTTCCTCCCAAGCCGTGCCGAACACACCTGGGAGCCAAAGCACTGATTTACCTGATTTCATTCTACTCATTCATCTCATTTCGCAGCGACTTCCTATCCGTTCAGTACCTTCCCGAGGTGACAAAGTCAACACAGTCTGTTCCTGCAGGCTTCTACGCAATCTGGACGGCGCACAAATAAAGGAGTTGCATTTATTCGAGGCAAGAAAAGCAGCCAAAATGCAGGGAGACAAGCCAAGGTAAATACATGTAGAGACCATCCGACAGATTGTGTAGCTAATATTAAATTCTGCTAATACCTGGTGAGATGAGCTAGCTTCTATTGTGCGATCCCTATATGCGTGTAAATATTGCGTTGGACAACAGAGGCGATAGACAGGCCGGGCCGCGAAACAATAGCTGCAGCAGTCAGTTTGCATATTTATATTTTCTATTTTGCTCAGTGTGTACAAAATACTTTCAGGAAGCCACGTGACCGGCGTTCCTCTGGCCAACGAGACGACTCTACATCACTGTCAGATGCATCTCACAGCATAACTGAAACTTGCATGTAAGATTTGGCACTCAAGAGCTCAGCACAATGAGAAGGTCGAGGTTAATACACAACGCAGCGACACAATGTGCTAATAACGGCCTCGGATTATGTGTCAGTGAGGAGCGCAACATGCTCCGTGTCAGACTTTGTGTACTGGTCTGTAGCATCTGCACGGTGGCTGCATCTGAATCCCACAGAATAAACATGAGATAAGACATAAAAGTGCAAATTCTATGTTTAATATCAGCCCAAAACCTGAAAAAACATTCTTAGAAAGCACACCATCTCTCCCTGACAGCTTCACATTCCACCTGTGGGGTTTCAGTGTATTTATCCTGCATCTTCTAAAGCGAAGAAACTGTTATTTAAACATATTCTTAACTAACAGCCTGGAGAAATAAGATGCACCTGCAAACTTTAAACTGCCGCTCCGGAACAGTGCAAGGCAAATCCAAACATTACAAAACCACAAGTCCAACACCCCGTCCGTCCTGCTGCAGCCCGATTAAACCCCGACTTGCAGTTCAGCAGCAATAAAGTGCTTTTTTCCCCCAGCGCTAACTGTTGCTTACCTGAGCCTCTGCTCCTCTGCCGACACTCTGACTCTGACTCACAGCAGAGACTCTGGTGAGTCTGTGTGTGGACATGTGCATGTTTCTGCAGAGGGGATTAAGAGATGAAGCGTGGACCGAGGGATGTATTTTGGTTCTGTACTCTGGCACGCAGTCAGAAACACCTACAGCCACATTTAGACAGCCAACCCTGAAGCTGCAGCTGCACACTTTACATTTGGCCACAACGTGCTTGAGAGAATCTCGACGAATCCTTGCGATCAGAAGTAGTTTAAAAGCCACGATCGGTGTTAAGATGAGGAGAATATTCTTAGCTATGAATCCATATGAACGCGTTACTCATAAACTCAGCCCATCTGAATCATCGGGGGTTGCATTGTGTTGTTGTTGTTGTTGACGGTTGCATCTCCATGGAAACTTATCAAAACAAACCAATAAATGTCAACAGACTCTGACTCTATTGTTCCGTCCTGATTGTTCCCACGTCCACAGATAACATGGTGTTTATGTAAGACCCCCATCCCTTACTCTGTCATGATAAGATGCTGATTAATGCAGGAGGTACAAACAGGGTTTCTGGGCTGTAAAAGAACATGCCATAGTATTTTAAATCAACTGTAGCAGGATTTGTGAACAGACTTTAAAATGATCTTTTTTTTCCAGGTGCAGGTAGCCATTTATTTCTATTCCTTTCTGTATAACATGAAAATCTACTAAAAGAAGTGAGGAACCTGCCTGAGGTGAGTGTCTAGGAATAGAGCGTGATAAGCCTGCTGCCTGACTTGACCCTTAATGATTGATTTAAGGGTTTAATAGCTAACATCTCCCCATTAAACATGTCTAAAAACAACTAAACCAGTAGTTGTGCATTTGGTTTACATGTTAAATGCTCCCAAACGCTACCAAGAATGCTCAACCCATCAGTGGCATCACATCCTGTTGACGTGTTTGAAAGGGCAAACCAGCTAAACGCTCACAGTATGACTGTTTAGACCACAGATAACAGCGATGACGGATAAATTCACCACATTATGTGACTGTGACATTAAGATAACTAACGTCGCCCCCCTCCATCGGAGATTTACACAAGCTTACACAAGAAATCGATTAGCACTGTTTTGTAGTGATATTAATTAGGCACTGCTTTACATTTGAATCAACTTTTCTGATTTAAGAGTTAATAGTAATTAATAGTTTTAATATAATTATATTGAAGGTGAATTTTTTCCCGATTTTGTGGCGCCCCCTGGAGGCCACAGCGCCCTTAGCATTTGCCTGTATTGTATTAATGTTTTAGTATTCTATATTTATTTTATTTTACAATTTGATCGTACACGTTTTGGTTTTAATTCATTTAGTTTTACAAGTGTTTATCTTATCTTGTTTTCCGCACATACAGTATATCTGTATGTGTTGTTTGTTATCGCAAATTTGGTCATGAATGAACTTTACTGAGTTTACATCGTCTGTGAACCTGATTTGATAGATTTTCATTAGCAATGGCGGCGGAGACAACATCTCCCACGATCCTATGCTGCTTTACGACATCATCAAACTACATCTTTCATCGTTGCTTTGATTTATAGACCGCTAATGGCAGAAACTTTATAAAGATACGTACTAGCATCAAGTATCTAGTCTGCAAAACTTCCGGTGTACGCCTTAAAGGTTCAGTGAGATTAAAATGTCATCTTGTGTGTTATCAACTTGCTTTCACAGCCATAAACGATCATTTCAAACTGTAATTTCAAACTGTGTGCTTTAGCTGTGCAACATTTAAAACAATGGATTAAACAAACGCTCAATTAAAGCAACGACAAAAGATGTAGTTTGATGACGTCGTGACAAGTGTGGGATCATGGCAGACATGACTCAGACAAATATCATGTTCACAAATGAAGCACTAAATTTTTATTCAAATTATAAAAACAGCTACAAGTAAGTTAATGCTAATTGCTAACGCACCATTACATGAATCGACTAGCCATGAGGCTACTGTAGCTCACGTTTTGTGGTGAATTCAGCCCCACAGTGGGTAAAGAGGACATGACACAGCTGACAGGCAACAAAAACACACCGTTTCGTTTATCACACTAAATGAAATAATGAATTTCTCTGAGTTTGAACACTGTTGGAAGCATTTGGAATAATCTAAGTGCACACATCAACATGTATATAACCCTGGTCGAGTCATTTTTACACATTTTAATGGCGAAATGTTAAACTTTTGGGAGCTGTATGAGAAAAATACTCATCAAAAGACCTCAATAATGTCCTTAAGCTCCTCTTCTTACTATTTTATAATATATTGGACTGATTTAGATTTATTATAGAGATGATCTTCACTGCAATAAAGGTACAGAAAGCTGGTAGCATTGGTACACTATCTAAATCTCATACTTTGCATTACTGCACTTCCTTGCCTAGCATATGTATAAATGTATTTTTTGTCTACACAGGTTATCATCATTGGCAAACCCAAAGTTTCCCTCCAGATATTTGAATGCCAAACATGCTAATCATCTAAATGTGTAGCCACAACGTCTTCCATTTGATTCATTTGGTTTCGTTATTGCGCTTTCTCTCCTTGTTTTTCTCGGCTGCAACTGTGAAATAAAGGCAAAACTCACCCCCAAAAAATATAACAATGACATAAAAATAAACATGTGCTGAAGTAGAGAGACAGTAGAGAGGTGTCAGGTAAGAAGGGAGAGGAGGTGGGACTCAAACCAGGGAACCAGGACACTCGGCAGCACGTTATTTATAGTCCTTTGCAGCGTGTTAGCCTGTTTAAAAAGAACATTTCAATTTCAGCAGTGGGAATGCTACCCTCTGTACAATGTAGTGACAGTTAAAGGAAAGGCAATATATTTTAGGTGGTCGTGTTATTCATGTGGTTTGGCTGGCTTCTACAGGTCAATAACAATTAAGCATTTCAAGCCTGCTGCCATTAAACCTCCTGACTGTGGATAAGCGGTGGAATATGGAGGGAAGGATGTTTCAAAATGCTGTGACCAGACGGCACCACATGTTGCACCACACTGAGGAGGTGAAACTGTTTCAAACTTGCACTAACTCCCGTCAGATAGTATTTAAGTTCCTGTTTCAGTTTTATTAAGAGTAGATTTGTATTATTTATTCAGGTAATCTCACTGAGACGCGGGGTCTCATTCTCAAGAGAGACCTGTCCTCAAATAATATAACAAAACAACATTGAGTCACTGACAAACAACACTAAGGGATCTGTACTAGACAAACTGTGATGTGATGTGAAGTTTTACGATTTCCTGTGATGTCATGTGACACTGTGTGATGCTTTATGATATATGATGTCATGCGATGCCTGACGTGACATCGGGTTCTATAGAAGATGCAGCTCAAAGTGTCAAACCCCCGGTGAGGCAACAGTGATAAAAGAGTGCTGAGTACATCTTTACTGTACATGGTAAGGCGCTCAGTGTGTGAGCTGAAAAGACTGTCAGCTGAAACTAGAGGCTGACGCACACACATGCATGTACGTGTGCAACCTCCTGTCATCGGGATCAACATTCAACCAATCAAATGACTTCCACCTTCTGACAACACAAATAACTTCTCTGGAATCCTAAATCTCTGTAATCTGACCAACTTCATGTGAGTTTTTAACCGCAACCACAAAAAAGGACAAAAAAATAAACACAAACATACGCAGTTTTACTCGAACCACAGAGTTCTTGAGGTCAGAAACTCACCTCGTTCTTGTCTTTGGAGCGAGGAGCGCTCTTGCCATTGCTGGTTGTCTCCCTGGCCGGAACCACAGTTATCTGCTGTACTGGCATGCTGCTGTTTCCAGGCAACGCTCCGGTGTTACTCCCACAGCATTCCCAGCACACCGCGCCTTCCTGTCCTCCGATCTGCGTCCCTGCGTGGGATCCGCTGTCCCATCCACGGGCTATTTTCAGAGTGAGGAGACGGTGCTCCGCGATCGCTCTCCTTTATTAGTCCAATCCGGATCATCAAGAGGCGCGGAGATGGAAAAGGATCAGGTCACCGTGGCAACAAGAAGACAGCTTCGAAGATGGTGGGGCGTGAGGTCGTCATGGCGACTGGGAAACTACTCAACAGTGCGCACCACCACCTCCTCCTCCTCCTCCTCTTCTTCTTCCTCCTCCCCCTCCTCCGCCCTCCTGCTGAGAGAGAGACAAGAGAGGAAGAGTTGTGATGGAGCTGAGCAGTAAACAAGGAGGCAGGGAATCTGTGCGTGCGTGAGTGTGTCTGTCTCGAAGGGGCGGAGCCAGGATTTTGTTGTGCTTGCTGTATAACAAGCATAAGGTCCACGAGGATTAGGGCTTAGACTAACCTCAATCTCCTCCTCTGACCAGTGGTGTTGCTAATAAGCTTACACAACTTGTGCACATGGACAGCACTCGCACATACAGACACACACTGCCTGATTATTTAGGAAGCCCCCTGCTGTGAAACGGTGTGTTTATAGACGTTAAGCCACCTCATTTCTTGTCATGTTAAAGGAACAAAGGCACATCTGACTGCCTGCGCAGTGAGAAACCGACACAAATCACACCGCAGCCATATCAGCGTCTTTGCAGAGTGTGTGTGTAGGCGTGTATGCGTGTGTGGACGGTGAGGGTGTAATCCTGTTTCAAATTGTCTCCGGTCACGAGGATTATGATTGATATACCTGGAAAATGTGGGTCTTAAATTGGAGTCACTAAAGAGCAGCGACTGACTGAGGTGAAGAGGCATCACGGGAGAACCCACTCCAACTATTCAAAACACTTTCACACTTCAGATGACAGTGAAAAAAGACGTTATTCATGTCTTAATTACTCTAAGCCTGCTGTCTTTGGTGTTTTTTGATCTGATGATTTGACGTCTTCCCACAAACAAGACAGACTTGCTTACTCAGAGTCTTTTTAGGACCTGAATTAAGCCTTAGTCATCATAGTTACACGTTATTGAATTCTAAATGTGGTTGAAACGGTCAAACTTGGTCGGCTGGGCAACAGTTTTATGGTCCAAAGCATTCAAAATCAGAGCTTCAAAAATGTCCTGCATCAAAAGTGAATTAAGAAGGACACCCTAGTCAAAAATAATCTAATTTGGGGACAGTTGGGACGCAACGGGTTAAGCCCTGGGCTGCTGAGCGGAAGGTCGGTGGTTTGAACCCCCACTGCGGCCACTGTTGGGCCCCTGAGCAAGGCCCTCAACCACTGGGCGCTGCACCGCTGAAGCCCTCTGCTCCCATTACTAATGGGATGGGTTAAATGCAGAAGCTGAATTTCCCCAAGGGGATGAATAAAGGTTAAATTATTATTATTAGTCTATTTAAGTTCAGTTGAATTCTTGCGTTACGCTGTGTGTTTTGGTCGAACCAAACTAAAACTAACCTGAACCGCACTTGTTCCGTTCCTTAGTCATGAACCGTCTCGAATATAGAGTTCATTTTTTCGTATGTCTTTATTTCCTGATTCTTTTGCACCATGTAGATGATGAGCTGAGCACTTGAGAACATTTTCACAGCTTGCTAGCAGCTGCAACAGCCTTGGTTTTCACCAACCACTGCTGAGAGGAGAAGTGGTTGAAGTGTCCCAGATATGCATGCCCACATCCGGGCAGACACACACACGCATGGATGTCCACACATGTATGAGGAAGTTAAAAAAAAAACCACATCTACTTTATAGTCACTGTTTTTTTTAAGTTCATACTAACCCATTAAAATTTGTGGCGTGTCAAGCTTCAGTTCTTTAACGTTCAATTCAATTTATGCAGATATGTGTGTGTGTGTAGCCGCTGAAGATGAGCTGGAACTTTAGCAGAAAAATGAATTTGTTCCGCAGCGACCGGAAAGTTACCACATCTCAAAGTTTACAGCGAAGGTCTTTATCTTCTAAAGTGAGTTTAAGTTTCAGAGCCACATCTGAAAGAGTTGGCCAAAAAAAAATTAAAAAACTCATATGCTCTTATCATTTAGAAGCAAATACCTGAGCAGTAGTCACAAATCCTAAAGGTCACACATTCGTTTAACTTTACGTGTGAAGTTTCTACACACACACATAGAGAGCGGCACACAGCCCATTAATAATTAGGGTTAACATGATCTCACTTGAACTTGAGAGGGGATGTGTAAGTCAGCTCTTCACAGTTCTTGCAAGTGTGTGACACACAGAGAGAGTGAGAGAGAGAGAGAGAGAGAGAGAGAGAGAGACAAAACACAGGGTGTGTGTGTGTCATGCCATGAAGCTGCTAATTGATGGTCAACATCTAAATGCTCCTGCACGACGCCGGGTGAGTGTTTAAGCCTAATTCTGATTGAGTGGAGTGCGGCGGGACGTAACTGATGCACCTGTCAACATACAGCTGTGGCAGCACCCGATGGCCTCCCTGCTAACTGAGCTGGAGGTGTTGACGATCATGTTCTCCCTCCTGGTTTTCGCCCTCTTCACACTGACCGGGATTATCAGCGAGGAATGTGCAGACAAGGATGGTACGGCTGCAAACACACACACACACACACACACACACACCACAAATATGGAGTTTGCTTGTGTTTCATGTTTAGTTCCATATTGGCAGATTTAGTGCCAAATGTAATGCATAATATGATATGAAAGAGGAGGAAAATAGTTGTACTTCTACACTATTTTCCCACCCTGTTTATAGACATGTCAGTGTAGAGGTACAACTATTTTCCTCATTTAAGAAACCTTGTGAAATAATTCTACTGCCTCCAAATTATCACACAGTTAAAACTCAGCAATAACGCACTAATGAAGCAGAGATACATATAACAGATCTGTTGTAGTGGATTGCATTAGTTTTAACTAGAAGTACCACGTAAACTGGACAACAAAGTATAAATACACACATCCTACACTTTAAAAAAAAAGTAATTTAACTGATTTTTAGGAGTTTATTTTACTTATTTCTTTCTGTCGTTAATAAAATTACAAAAAAAACAGTGAATAACCCTATTTTATGACATAAAAATTCTGTTTTAATTACAATAATCTGTTTATTTAATTGATGAAACTGTTACATTTAAGTTTAATCCTGTAAATATATTTCTAAAATTTGATACAATCAACCTGCGTGTTTAACGAGAGACGTCTTGAACACTTTCAGCAACAAAAATGTTTAATAGATGCGTTTTCATCAGTGTGTAACGCCAATAAGCAGTGGTAATTGGTAAAAACATCATCTTTTAGTCACTGAAAACAGGAATAATTAATGTAACAGCGGAGCTAACTACAGCGAACAAAGTCACTCTATCAAGTAGTTCAAGTATCAGGATTGGTCTGATCTTAAACTGCTGCAAGGTCACAAGTAAGAACTCACGTTGGAGTCTTTCCACGGCAATTCACCGAGGGCCTCCCAGTTGAGGTCGTGGATTCTCTTGAAAATAAATCATGCAAAAACTTCCACCTAAACCATGGAGTCTTGCAAAACCCCACATTTTGACTATTTCCGAGCTATGAATTTTTGAAAATCGGCCCTCGGTGTTCAATTTGATCACTTCTTCTAAAGCATCTTTAAAGCCTCACCAGTTGATTATTTTTTACTAAAATATCCAGAAAACTTCAAGAAAAAGTTGTGATCATGTCAGTAGATTATGATGATTTTATTTTACAGAAATAACATAATGATAATCTAGAATTTATCATCAAAACGAAAAATCTTTCATTTTCTAGAATCCATATCTCCACTAATATTCACTCAGTTCCAACCAGATGAATGTTGTTGGGTAGAAACAACTTAGCTCTGTCAGATCTAAACGTCATTTGGTGCTACATGATAAACCGACTGCCACAGGTCTTCATGAAATTAGCTTCAGAGCTGGAAAATCCACTTAACAGGATTTTATTTCAGGAAAGATTGTTTTGATTTCTTTGAAACTTTTTGAAGAGAATGACTTCACATCCACTAAAAACATATTAAAAAATTAAAGATGTTATATCACTCCTTCATTATTTAAACATTTTATGAATATGACACATTTTTGGTAGTTTTCAGCGGCTTTAACTGTCAGGTAGATGTTTGTACTACGTTGATTTCAAGGTTTTATATGTCTGTATGATACCTGTTGAGCTGTTTTGTCATTAGTTGAAGAAATAAACACGTGCAGTGGTTTTGGTCAGTGTGTGACAGATGATTCATCTTGCTCCGTGTGTCTGGACCAGATAACGTTTCGTAAGATCATCAACTTGTTGCATTAATTGAATTAGCGAAACAATAAAGCAAGTCTGGGCTTTTCCCACCCGATACACGTTCAGCAGATTATTACAGAATGTTTTTTTTATTACAGAATATTACAGAACACACGGAGCAAGATGAATCATCTGTTACACACTGACCAAAACCACTACAATTGCTTATTTCTTCAACTAACGACAAAACAGCTCAACAGATACCATACAGACATATAAAACCTTGAAATCAACAGAAAACACATATTTATCTGACAATTAAAGCCACCAAATGTGACATTAAAGCCAAGATCTTAGTTGAACAGTAGATACTTGGAACTTAAAACTGCATTACTATTTTTTCAACAGTATTTCGACCTTTTTTTTTGCAAGATTTTTAACATAAACTATGCAACAAACGGCGACGCTTTTCTGCAGTGTTACACCTGATCATTTAAAACGCTGCTTTATCTGGTTGTATTACGTTTATAGGCAACTTCACTGATTTTACAAACGCAAATATTCTTCGTGGAGGAAATTATCCACAGTCATGTTTTGTTAATCGTTTCCTCACGTTGCTAGCACACTGCAGGCTTATGTCTTGTGCTAAAGTCAGCACTAATACTGACTAATACTTCCTTATTACTTGTTTTTTCTAATCCCATAATGCCTTGCCAGGTATAATAAAGTAAGTATGGAGCGTATAAGAGAAATCACAATGCCTTGTAGCGCCACATTATGTAATAACGACGCATTTTGTAATAAAATTCTTCAACACAATATGTAATAAACTTTGCCGCATTTTGTAATAAGCTGTTATATTTTGCATCAGTGGAAGTTTTTTTTTTTTTTTTAACGAAGAAAATGTAATAATCTCGTGCATTATGTAATAAACCACCAAAAAGGATGTCTTAATTAGAAACAAACATCACACCATCAGAACAACATGACTTTAAGCAGACCGGCATGAATCATAAATAAGAATTAATTTAAAAAACGAGTAGGATGTTTCAGTGGTCAGATCTAAATTAAATATAACTGTATTCATTATAATAGAGAATGTGTCTGAAAGCTTATAGAGCTTAAATGAGTGTTACTGACACAAACACGACCGGTGCACTGAAATGCAAATAATATTTCCATAACATATAATATTATCACACTCGATAGAAAGTAGACAAAAGACAAAAACAAATACAGAACAGAAAAAACGTCATTCCATCTATGATCAACTGCATGTTGTTGTTTTTTTAAAAAAATGTTGTGATGAAAATATAAATATTTGGTGTATTATATAATAAACAATGTTTGCCCTTTATCTGTAGTCATCATCATATGTTTAACAGTTGTGAAAAATTTAAATTCCCGCACTGGACTAGCATTAAACGTTACCTTTTAGTGTGACTCATGTCCTGCCAACATAGCAGTGGTAGAATGGAGGCTCTAAACCAGGCTGACTTTCTGGATCACCCTCCAACATGGCTGGTAGATTTGTATTATTAGATTATTAGACTGGTTACCAGACAATCAGAATTTCCTCTAGACAGTTTTTTTTCCAGAGGAAATGAAACCAGACTATGTGCTGCTGAATGCATTTAATCATACATGTTTCTTTAAATTGGTTTTATTTCCATGTTTTGGCATTAAAATGCAAAGTACGCTACTGTAGGCTGTAAAACAAGCCCTCATAATGTCTATGAATGAAAAGTAGCCCACAGACAGGTGCTGACAACTTTTTCCTCAACATTCTTTTTTCTGGCAAAGAAAAAAGTCACTCTTGCTCACAATACATTTGAAATTGTTTACTAAAGTAGACTTAGACAATATGACTTTAAAGATTAACCCTTTGAATACATCAGAAAAGTACCTACACTTGTTGCTTCAAGGACCTAGATGGTCCTCCCATTATAATGCTACATGGGAAACGCACACATTTTGATAATGTTTTTTCCAAATAAGACATCCTTTTTGCTGGTTTATTACATAATGCACCAGATTATTAAATTTTCTTCATAAAAACAGTGCAACACATGCATTTTGTAATAAGTGATGCAACATATAACAACTTATTACAAAATGCGGCAAAGTTTATTACACAATGAGGAGAAAATGTATGACATTACTACATAATGCGGCGCTACATGCCTGGGAAGGGGAATCTTGTGTCAGTTAGTTTCTGAATGAGCAGGTTGTTCTCCAAATGAAGGAACAACCTAAAAGGGACCCTCTAACTGTGTGACACTCCACTTGTTGTGCACTTGAACTGTCCACGACCTAATCAGCTGTACTCCGACAAAGGAGCTCCTGTAATTGGGAGATCAGATGGACGGGCAGGCAGCCAGATGAAGTACAATCAATGGCATTAAATCATGTAGCATAAGAATCACTGCTCTCTCTTGAGGAGGAGTATAAACAGATATGCTGAAGAGTAGCGGCGCTCACTCAGCCTGAGACTTTAATAAAGACCCAAGGCGGCACTCTTCTGTTTGTGAGCTGTTATGCAAATCATAGCTTCCCTAATACCTTCAATAAACATTAAAAGCCAAAAAATACACAATCTCACGTAAAATTAAGGATAGAAATGTATTTCAATTATAGAAAATTACTTCATATTTATTAGATGGATATTTTCCGCAGCACAAAATCCAGTAATGCGATGAATGCACTGCAAACTACATCCTCAGAAATTACAGTGGAAGTCATTACAAACCAATCTGAGGTAGCGGCGAAGCTAACTGAGCATGGTTAGCTTCTGAAATGTGGAAGGTAGTGGATTCAGGAGGTGTTCTGTTTTTCTTTTCTCAATGGACACCCAGTAACCCATTATTACAACGTGAAAGCATGCTTTTGGCGATTTTAGCAAACTGACTAGCCGCCTCTCAGCCACATTGTCTTGGCTGTATGCTTTGGGTCACTGTTGCGCTGAAAGGTTTACCCGTCATATCACTGTGCAGCAGATTTTCTTCAAGGATTCAAGGCTGCATTCATCCCTCCCTCAGTTCTCACCAGTCCCTGCCGCTGAGGAGCATCCCGTAGCATGATGCTGCCACCACCAGGCTTCACAGTGGGGATGGTATTAGTCAGAGAATGAGCAATGCATGGTTTGAAAGCCCAAACAAATCAGCTCTCACAGCCTCTTGAACATCATGTGGGCACCAGTGCACAAAGCAAGGCCAATAAAGGCATGGATGAGCCAGTTTGGTGCGAGTCCTGACCTCAACTTGATAGAACACCTTTGGGGTGAATTAGAGAGGAGACTGAGGGCCAGGCCTTCTGGTCCAACATCACAAATGCGCTCCTGGAAGAATGGCCAAAAATTCCCATAAACACACTCCGAAATCTTGTGGAAAGCCTTCCCAGAAGAGTTGTTATAGCTGCAAAAGGGTGGACCAACTTCATATTAAACCCTACAGATTAAGAATGGGACGTCCTTAAAGTTCATGTCCGTGTAAAGGCAGACGTCCCAATACTTACCCAATATAGTGGTTGCTACAGGACATTACTGTATGTTTTTGCATTTGGAGGTTCACACTGGCTTTTGCAACAGTCATGAATGAACTTTGTGCACAAAGTAAAAATTATGCACTTAATCCAATTTTAAAAATCTACAAAACAACTTTGCAATTTATTATAGATACCCTAAGTTTAAATGCATTTATGTTTCATGTATACACACATGAAATAAAGTCACATTATATTATTTTATGTAACATGTTCAGATGATAAATTGTTCATTTACGACATCAGATTATCTACTTCCCTCCCTGTGTTAAAACTTTGTATGTTAAAACCGTTCTATGATTTCATCCCCTGCAGACACTAACGTAAAACCACAACGGGAGGAGCTGACAGTCTGACAGAGGACGAGGATCATGACTGACTCCGAAACGTCAGAGGGCAACTGTGCCTTACGAGGACATGTGCAAAGCCTTGTGTGAATGTGACTGTGTGTGTTATCAGTTTCCAAAACAAAGTCCAAATGGTAACCTCTGAACACGTGGGCGCCTGTGTGCACTTTGTTTAAGGATCTGGTGTTATTTGCTTCCAGGATGAAGCACAAAGGAGTGGCCTTCATTGTACACTGTAAAGACGAGTATTCAATAAAGAAACGCCTGCTTCAACAAACTGTGACAAGACAATATTTCGCGTCTGCTTCCTTCTCTTTCACGCCTTGAGAGTGTACGTACGCGGAGACTCACACATTCTCTCTCCTCAGAAGTGCTTTTATTTTGATCTACAGACCCGAAAGCGGCTGCTGTGATTCTTTGACCAGTAAGTCTCAGAGCCCCTTTTCTTTTTTTACTCTCACTTTGCTCGTGTCTCGCAGTTTTTTCGGCTCGACTGTGGGTCAATTCTGCGTCCGGGAGAAGCTGTTCAAAAATCTAGGTCGGAAACAAAAGGTGTGCTGCCAGGATTAGAGTGAGCTCTCCAATTATTCTGCTGGAATGACACGTCTGAATCACTCTTGTCAGGGATCAAAGGGTGGAGCTTGTGTGAATGCGTACATCAACACCGGCTAGAAAAATATGTGAATCACAAGCCATCTGTGTTTGGCTATAATAATGCATTTAGCCTCCAGGTGATAATATAAAACTGCACTGTGCAGCCAAATAATACCTGTTAGGATGTTATTCCAAGCAGATATCCCATATTTATTCAGCCTTCATCATTTTAAGGCAGCTCTTGACCTTCTTTTACAGCAGTTTGTTTTGTTTTATTGTTCATACTGTTTACCTACTTGCTATTAATATTAATGCTGTTTAATGTTAGACAGCAGATGCATGGTGGCTTGAAGATTTAGAGTGTCTTAAGTCTGATCATGAAACTCTGCTTAAAATGAAAGATGCATTCACTGGTGTAAAGTTCTCTGAAAGTTTCCAAAAACTTTTCTGCCTCCACTTTCGTCTTTGATTTCAACGCTGACTGATTTATTTATGTGAGCTTGACCTCCAGTTTTATTCAGTCACTCACACTCTGATACTATTGCACATTTCTTGACATTGTAAACTGCTGCGGTCATGTGAACTGGTAGCATTATTTAAATGTTTTCCCATGAAAGTAAACATTACCATAAAAATTCTGCAGTAGTGTTCCATTAAGCTCCGTCCAAACCAGGAGCAATTACTCTTCTTTAGCTCTATTAGAATGTTAATACTGTAAACAATCCAGAATTTTAAAATAAAGGTGTAATTAAAGTAAAGAGCAGCTGAAATGATCAGTTACAAGGTTATAAAGCCCTCTGGTGGAGCCATCAGGGCACTGCACTCAAAGCATATTGCAAAAGCATCACTACTTTTCATTTATGTAATGGAAAAACACACTGTACTCTCTTTGGGAACAGTGCACATTTAGTTTAGTACTGTAGTTCACCTGTAATGCTTCCAGGATGTTGTTATTTAGTTGATTGATTATTATTAGTTGATTATTCTCGGTTGTTTCAAATAATGCATGCACTGGAGTACACACATGCAAGTAGGAAATGAGTTTGAGTAGAAAAGATGATAAAAAAAAAATATCTAAATATAGTGGATAGTGGACTTTTGGACCAATGCAGACAGATTTTACAGTGTCAAGAAATTCAAATATATCAGCCAAACCAAACTATTTCTGTTCTAAATAGTTTTATATTTGCAAATGATTAATATATCTTTCATATTTAGGTATAACATAAGTAAAATAAGTGAAATCCTTGGCAAAACATCTGATGTCCTCTCCACCAAACCACAGTCTATCAAGCTAGCTATGAAATTTATGCTACAGATTTGTTTCTAACTATCAATATAGTGGAATTAACTTCATCAAAAACATTTTTTCTTGTTCATGCAAATGTCATCATGAAATATAGCTGTTTATGTATAATAGTCAGAGTTACAGCTAATATTTTACCCTTTGGAAGGTGCATCAAACTCCTCAACAGTTTACACCTGTGACATTAGCATTAGCTTCACGGCTAACACATTAGCTTCCACTCAACTGACAAGCCAGGAGGCCAAGTCACGTAGCAAACAAGTTCAACGGTTTTTACAGCAAATTAACAGACGGGGACATTTTTATTACTTTCCGGTATTATTTATATCTCAACTAGGTGACAGTGTACCATGAAGTCAACACTCGGCAAATTCAATCCTCCACCGCGACTCTTCTGCTAATCCGTCAAGCTGCTACTGCTAACTTCACTGACAAATTGAAGCCGGGTAGCTAGCTCACTAACGTAGCAAACGTGTAATTTAAGCACGAATGACACGGGAGGTGTCAGAGACAGGGTTGTGTTGGAGTTATATTAAAGTGGGAAACTTGTGGGGTCATCATGTATTAATTTCCAGCAACATATTTCACAAATATGCTAAAGATAAGTTAGCAGCTTACCTTGAAGACGTGGCTTGACTCCGCGCCACCCTCTGTTTATGCTTTGAAATTTATCCTACAGATTAGTTCCTAACAATCAATTTAGTGGATTTAACTAAAACATTTTTTTTCTTGTTTATGCAAATGTAATCATAAAATATCGCTGTTCATGTATAATAGATATGCAGCTAAATTTTAGCCTGCGAGTCCTGAACAGTTTACACTTGTAACGTTAGCATTAGCTTCACTGCTAACACATTAGCTTCCACTCAACTGACAAGCTATGAGGCTAAGCCACATAACATACGAGTTTTACGGTTTTAACAGCAATTTAAGGGACGGGAACATTTTTTTATTACTTCCCAGTATTATATCTGAACTAGGTGACAATGTACCATGAAGTCAACACTCAGCAAACCACCACCGCAGCTCTGATGCTAACCTGTCAATCTGCTACTGCTAACTTCACTGTCAAGCCGGCTAGCTAGCTCGCTAACGTAGCAAACGTGTAATTTAAGCATAAGTGGCATGGCAGGTGTCAGAGACAGGGTTGTGTTGGAGTTATATTTAAAAAGGAAAATAGTGGGGTCATTATTTATTAATTTTCCATATTAACATAACATAACATATTTCGCAAATATGCTAAAGATAAGTTAGCAGCTTACCTTGAAGACGCTGCTCGACTCCGCGCCACCTTCTGTTGATGCTACTTGCACATTCTGCTTGACAAACTATATGATGACACCATTTTTAATGTATCCCAAAACTCTTTTTCGACATTATGATCTTTAAAAATAACCTTCCATGTCAGACAGAAGACAAGTTGATGGCAATATAGCTGATAAAAATGGCGGCTCACTACGTCAGTTAAAACCCTAAGTTCAAATATTCCTCAAAAAATATTAAAAAATAAAATATATATAGGCTATATGAAGTTCAAACAGGTGATTTACTAAACAGTTGCTATAAGTTTTATTTAATAGTTTATGATATTTTTATTCATATAATATCCTATGTCTGTCTCACTTAGTGTTTTTTTCACTAATCATAGTCTGATATAGTAAAAACTAATTTTTCAGTATGGATTGCAACATTTATTTACAAAGCCTCTCTATGGGGGTCATCTGAAAAAATAAAATTAAAATTAAATACATGTAATTCGGTACTTTAAGATTTGCAATCTGTGCGTATGGCTTTTGTTTATTTATTAACAGAAGCACAAATTTACACAAGCCTTTCTTTTGTTTCTTCGTATTAATTCCACAAACAAACAGTCCCTGAATGAAGATTAGAGGGATTAAATATAAATTTGTTTCAAGTTGGAAGCTTATGTGCACATGTTTGAAATCACAAATAAGCCTTTCAGATGATGGTAAGCAGAGCCGGCATTATCCAATATGGCGCCCCCCTCCATCGGCGATTTACATCCGCTTACAAAAGAAATCGATTAGCATTGTTTTGTAGGAATATTAATTGTTAATTGCGTTACATTTGAATCAATGTGAGCTTTTCCATTTTAAGAGTTAATAGTAATAACTAGTTTTAATGTAATTATATCGAAGGTGCAATTTCTCCTGATTTTGTGGCGCCCCCTGGAGGCCACAGCGCTCTTAGCATTTGCCTGTATTGCAGCCGAATCTGATGGTAAGAAAAGAAAAGATACCTGTGAATGTATGTTCAAGCAGTGTCTAAATGAGAATCTACCAAACTGCATACGTAACTCAACAAATACATCCTAATGTGCAGATGCTATTTAATATAATTGCGTGCTTTGTGTTGACAGTTGTGTCGATGGAACTGCCATTCTCTGGCTTTGAGCTGACCTTCATCATCGTCGCCTTCGTCATCTTCTCCATCTTCAGCATAGCTTCGGTCTGCATCCAGCCTGACCGGGTCGAGCCAGGTGCACAGTCACCCTCCGCGATCACATGCAAACGCCAGCTTTTGAAATGCTCCTCTTACATGCGTGTCTGCTGCCTTTCAGAAGAAGGCGCCTGTGAAGTCGAGAAGTCACGGCCGCATCACAGGAAGCAGAGAGTGATCACCAAACAGGCTGGGCGGAAGCCATAAATCTCCAGTTTCATCTTGCGTTCTCAAGTTCTGCGACTCAAAATGAACTGAAAAGTGCAGAATTTGCTTCGCATGTCGGTTGCTTTGGCATTAAACGTTATCCATAGCGGCACATAGTGTTGAGGCAATGTCCTTAACAGCGGGTTTTCACAATAAAACAAAGGCAACTATGAGCACGTCCCCCATGAATGATGCAATCTCCTGAGTAATAAGTACATGAATTAATTTATGTGATTTATTTTAGACATACCACAGTATCATAAAGGTAAAAAAACAACTACTAAACCAAATCCACAACCTTGAATAATGTCTACATATCCATACATCTCATATCTTACCATTTCCTGTTTGCAATTAAATACTTCCATAGCTCTTCAGAAACTCCAAGAACACTTAATGTCCCACGTTATTATATTTTTCAAGCAGTCTTTTGTTGCATTTTTTTGAAAATTGTTTTATAGTCACTGATAGACATCTACTCTCCCAATGTTGCTTGCTAAACTGACTTAAACAGCAATCTGCAGGGCAACAACGGCTAGGCAGCGAAGATCACATCCAGCAGTGGAATATAACCGAGTAGATGCTCAAAGTCCTGTTCTCAGGTAGACATCTGAGGTACTTGTACTTTACACGGGTGTTTCAATGTTCTGTTTTACGCTCTTTGTTGACTCTAACACAAGCTACTGTGCCACCAGTTTACCAAAACCTGATTTGCTCTTTAGCTCCATCTACAGTTCTCATACAGTATCACTGACTCCCCTGAGAAGGACCCTGGAGCAACCAATAACGTAATACTGGCCAATAACACCATTTTGCCAATAATGTAATAAGTTATTACATTAATGACCTAGCAATAAAAAGATCATTTGAAAATGTAATAACTGCAGCAGATAATGTAATAATACATCAATAAGACTGCATTTGTTGAATTTTTGTTGCAGTTTTTGTGCAGTTTTCTCATCAAAAATAGGTCTAGTGGATGGCATAGTGGTCATTCATCAAGGATACGTCCAATGTGGTTCTCACTCGCCTTAATCATGGTTGTAAAAGCTAATTTGAACAAAATCATTATGCAGAATATTGTTTATGTGCTTAGATGTGTAAATTCATCATTCCATGTCAGAGTCTCTGTTGGATGTCGCACTGTCAAATGAATTTACCAAATTTTTTTTCTTTCTCATTGAAGCTTTGTTCAAACATCTGTCAAGGAGAAACGATTCAGTCCTCACTTAAAACTGTATTTAAAGAACTGGACTGGCTCTATAGTGGAACTTAACTCCAATATACAACATAGAACAGGAACACTTGAAGAGTATTATGGACGTTATTGGCTCAAAAACTTTATTACATTATTGACTTTATCGTATTTAAAATGGCCTAAATTATTACGTCATTGGTTGCTGCAGACCTTGACTGGAGTAAACTGATAGCTCAAGTTGAGGTAGACTCATTTCTCTTCTTCTGCTTTTATTTACTGACTGTTTCTTCTTGCACTGCACTTTAAAAAAAAACCTGCAGCCCTGCGTGTCCGGAGCAGCCGCCGTGTCTGAGTTAGGATTTAACAAACCCACTGACTTTTGGCCCCGGTGGCCCTCGCGGGGCGACGCGCCGGGGGGTGGGGTGGGCTCCCTGTTGAGTTTGCCCCTCGACCCCTGGGCCCTCCGTCACTCCCGCGCAGTCAGCCGTCTAGTTGTCGAGGAGGAGCTGCAGAATAAAGACAAAGTTAATCAACTGTTAGAGTCCAGCTTTTTAAAGGGACTGCAGGAGAAAAAAGAGGACTCTGCTTGTGTGATGTGTGCTGATGGTCCACAGTGTGTGTGTGTGTATTGGGTGTGCACTGCTGTTCATGTGTATGTGCGTCCATTGGGGTCTGTATTGGCCATTTGGAGATAAAGGGTCTTAAGAGTAATTAAGCTCTAGCTGGCCGCGGCCCTCATTAACACGGACGACCTTATGGCATGACAACAGACACACTATCACTCTAACGATGGGCAACGAACTGACCCATCAGATCACAATCAACACTCGGGCACACACACACACACAAACGGAAGCAGGACTACACCCCAAAGAGTTCAGACATCTCGGCACGTTTCATCACCGCTGCTCGTTCTACCATCGACACTCTCCTCTGTGGCCGTGATAAAATAAAAGTACTGCCAACAAAATCTGCTCATCATTAAAAAAGCGATTTCTAAGACCCCAGAATAAAGTAACACAAGCTTTTAATCCAAAGAGTGGTGACAAATTAAAGGAAAAAACCTTCATAAACGCACATAAACAAGTGTAGATTGCTCCGTAGAGGGCACAGGGAGTCACAGTGGATGGGCTAGATGGATAAAATCTTCAAGAACAGCAATTAACAACTGTTCAGTCTCAATTATTCGGCCTTAATTTGTAGTTTTTTCCAGTAAAATATCAAAGAATTAAGGTGGTAAATGGTAAAATTTAGCAGATTCAAATGACCCTTTTTGTCCAGCCAGCAGTCTAAAATGGAAAGATGTTCAGTTTATTATCACACAATGTAAAGTAACTAGAAACTAGAAAAGATTAGTTAATTTAGTTAATTTAAACACCAGACACTTGCTAATGCTAACTGCTAATTCGAACACACTGCCACGTTCACCTGACCCAGGCCTGTTTAGGAGATGCTCCAGGTAGTGACCAGTGACGATGCTACCATTTAGCTAACTGCTAAATGCTAATGCTAACTGCTAACTCAAACACTACTGCCATGTTCAACTGACCCAGGCCCGTTTAGGAGATGCTCCAAGTAGTGACCAGTGCCGATGCTACCATTTAGCTAGCTGCAAAATGCTAATGCTAACTGCTAATTCAGACAGCACAGCCACGTTTAACTGACCTAGGCCCGTTTAGGAGATGCTCCAGGTAGTGACCAGTGCTGATGCTACCATTTAGCTAACTGCTAATTCAAACAGCACAGCCACATTTAACTGACCCAGGCCCATTTAGGACATGCTAAATGATTATAATAAAAAATAAATAAAATAAAAAGCAGCATTTTTGGTTAGTAATGTCTGGACTGGACAAGTAAATGTCTTTGATTAATATTGTGGATTTAATACTTACGCTAATGCAAAATTATGCAATATTTTAACCGTATTGTCCAATGGTCATGATAATTACAGTCTCTGTTTTAACAACTAAGTACATGCCAGGGAAACTGTCTTTATTTTTAACATATTTGAACAAGCAAATATCGAATCTTCTTAGAAACAGTGCCTATACCTCAACAAATGAGACATTTTGTAGTCATTCTGAAGAACAGATCAGGGACGGAGCAGTTTGCAGCCACTGACTGAACTATCAATTCTGCATTGTGGAAGATAATGGGAGGCCATCTGTCTGAAAACTGGGCTGTAGGTGGACCTTTTCAACGGGATAATGATCCTGAAGTCACAGCAAATCCAGGCAGGACTGGATCAAAAAGAAGAAGTGGAGGGTTATGGAGTGGCCTCGTCAAAGCCCCGATTAGAATCCCATTCAGATGTGGTGGGGCGATTTGAAACAGGCAGTATTTGCGGAAAAAACATCAAAAATCTGGCGTCAAAAATGTCAAATTGTGGTAAAAAAACACAGCTAGCTGATGTCAGAGACTTGTGGGCAGTCATATAAAATGCCTACTAGATGGTATTGATGCTAAAGGGGGAAATACAAGCTTCTGATCCTGATCCAGGTCCTTCAAGAACCAGAAAAGAACAGCAGTTTCCACGGAATGCATTTGCTTTTTCACGATTGTTTATGCTCTGGCTGTCAATCTATTAGAATGAAGGTGATCTGCAGAGTCATGGCGGCCAATTTACCTTCCTATGAAACTTCATGTTGCTTACCTGCCTGCATGAACTGCTGAACGTGTTAATCGCGCAGGCAAACACACAGCCGTTTTATGAGCCACCTTTCCTCTTGACAAGTTTTATCAGAGGGGAAGCTCCTTATCTGTGGATCCTGCTCAGGAGATGATGGGACAGGAAGCAGAAGGTGGAAATTCAGGATGTGGGGAGAAGCTTCCACTGCCGTCGTAAAGATCACAGCTACTGCCAATGCCGCTGGAACGTTCACGGTAATAGCAGCTCTACAGCGGAGCTACTTCCTGAGTCACACACTCCTCGAAAAGAAACACTGGAAAAGAAGCAGGAGAAATGTGTTTCAGATCATCGAGTAAAATCTGAGCTGCTTCCTTACATGCAGCACAATATTGAATTTGTGTCTAATATTCTCATTATTGACTTGAACTCGGCAGTAATCCTCTCCACGCTCAGTTCAGCGACTCATCGGTCTGAAAGGGTCCTGAGGGGAAAGGAGACTCACTGTGAGCTGTCAGATTCATAACTGAGAAATGGTACAGTGTAAAAAGCTGCAGCTGATGATTATTGTCTACCAATAATGTCCTTGTCTAATCAAACAGTTGTTCAAGCTATAAAAAGTCAGAATATAGTGACAAACTCCACTCACGTGTTTTCAGAGTCAATCAGATTTTCACTAAACAAATACTTCGGCAAAAAAAATGTCAAATTATTCTTTTACTTTGTTTACTGTGCCTTATGCCACTCAAAAAAGACTGAAAATACAAGTGTGTGGAGGCGTAGCGAGAGTTTGAAGCTAGAACTATACTCTGTATGTTGGACTTAAGTTGGACTGTCGACCAGCGAGTTGGTACCGGTGGATTATTTAATACCGCCGCCAAGGAGGTTGTGTTTTTAATGGCGTTTATCTGTTTGTTAGCAACTTCACGCAAAAAGTTCTGAACGGATTTTGATGAAATGTTCAGGAAAGGTGGATAATGGGACAAGGAACAGATGATTAGATCTTGGTAGTGATCCGGATCACCGTCTGGATCCAGGAATGTTCTCCAGGATTCTTTAGCATTGGGAGATAGGGCAATGTGCATGTAACTCCACAACAAATGTCCAGGCTGCTTGGCTAAAAATACAGGATAAGTTCCCGCTAATTTCTACAACATCTCAAGATTAGATCCGGATCCGGGCAAAATTCCGGATACTAGGATCTAGAACAGGAAAAACTAGAGGGCCTGTGGAATGGTCATCACTGTAAGGTAACAGATGAAGATCCAGACATGCAGCCAACACCAACATGTAGCTGAGACTCTGCTGAATCAGGAGGATCCAACAGATCTGTTGTAGAATCAACAGCTATGGAGCTGGATCCAGAAGAAACCACCATTACCCAGAAAGAGATTCTGGTGAATAACTATTGAACTAATGATGATATCAGTGTGAATCCAGATGCTAAGGGTTTGTTTTCTGGGTCAAGGAGTCTAATAATGTAGATAAAAACAATCCTGGGATGATTATTTCTTGGTGTAAATCCCAATATGAGGTGAAATGAGCTGCTTGGAGAAGGCCTGAGCTCTCCGAGTGCTTTTCTAGTTCTATATATCATCAGATGTGTATTTCAGTTTTCTTTATTACTTCAAATAATTTGCATTTTACTGGACATTCTGTACGAGCATGTGACATTTCTGCTGCAACACCCCGATTCCAAAGTTTATTGTTAAGCTCGACAAATATATTCCAATATTAGCAAACAGAAAAGCAGCTGATGTTTCTCAAACTATCTGTTAACTATTACTTTAAGAACCATCTTAAAAACAGTTGATCAGTAACTAAAATTGTCGTTTATATGTTTTCTTTTCTTAGTTATTAACTAATCGATTGAATTACTGGTTTTAGCTCTGGAATAAAGCACAACATTTCTCAAATCTTGTGTTGTCTAAACACAAGCAGCTGTAAAGACTCTCTGCCTGGACCAAAAAGTCCAACATTGGTATAACTTTGATTCACTTTAATACAAATGTAAGCAGCTTTCAGTACTTTAGTTTTTAGTGCTGACTGCTGTGGACACATTTCAGTTATAGCAGGCCTGAAAAATGATTAGTTCAAGGAAGCTATCCTGCATTATTATTGATAATTCCTCAACCGTTTGGCTCATTAGTGGAGTAAAAATGTCAAACGTGACTCCCACAATTAGTGCTTTTTTTGTTTTATATCATTCTAAATTGAGGATCTTCAGGTTTTAGAATGTTTACACAATGTCCTCTTGGATTCACCTGAGCGTTTTGATTATTTAATGACATTTTTATAGAGCAAACAGTTCGGTGTACGCATTCTGGAAGATACTGAAAATAAACTGAGATTAAGTGTCTGAATCTCACGCAGCAAAACTTCTCCTTGAACAGCGGTGTGACGTTCATCTGGACTGCAGCCCTGCAGCTACTGAGGCAGTGAAACAGGAGGTTACCCTCTGTGTGTGTGTGTGTGTGTGTGTGTGTGTGTGTGTGTGTGTGTGTGTGTGTGTGTGTGTGTGTGTGCCTCTCTCGTAGGGGAGTGTTTGAGCAGCCTGGGTAATCCTTGTAAAGACGTATAATCCCCAGGAAGAGCAAATATTACAACACGCTCTAATCAGTGACACAGAAAACCTGGTGGGAGAATTCGGTACGATTCTCCTGCTTCTTGTTCCCGAGGGCAGATGGGAAGAAGAGCGAGAGACACGGTGGGCCGGAGGTTTGGCGGCGGTCGGCGGGCAGCGGATACCAGGTGGCTGTGAATGACAATTGAGAGCGAATTAGCATATTCGAATTGGGAAAATAAAAGTTTTTTAAAAGACAATGGGCAGCTGATATGCAAAGTGCAGCCCGCCACAGAAACAAACTACATACCTCAGCTGAGTGTTTGCAGCAGGATGAGTGTGTGTGTGTGTGTGTGTGTGTGTGTGTGTCAGTACACTGGCCAAATCCATGAGGAATCTCCGTCATTTCAAGCAGCATTTCTGCAAACATTGTAAAGCAATAAAGGCAACATTTCAAAAGACACCGCGGCACAAACACTCCACCAGAGTGCAAAACAAAAACAGAACCCCTTCGGCCTCTTTTGTCTGTTTTCGAGGGCTGAGGACGGTTGACGGATGCTTGTTCAAAGTCTCCGCGACTATTTTGAGCCCCATGCTCCATTAGTGTCCTGCTGCTTCTCTAATCCTCATTCACATGTAATGGCTGACATTTCATCTTAATGTGTCAATTCATTAGCCGGGCGCTGAATGCCGAGTCTCAGTCCACAGAGACGGCCGCAAGCAGACACGCTAATGAGTCCCCCGCACCAACGGCGACCGCAGAGCTGATGCCAAGAGAAGCTGGTTACCTGCTGCAAGAAAACCCCCTGGTGCACCACCAACCGACGACCTGGGAGAGCTGCATAGCTAGGTGTTGCCTGGAATTGAATATAACAATGCAAATATAATAGAGGTCTCAGAATAGAAGTCAGGCTGACTAAACCCAAGCAGCTCTAGCAGCAACATTTTGATTTTAATCAGGAACTGATCCAAGGAAGTAAAAAAGACTCTCTGCATAACCTCAGTTAATGTGATTCTGTATGTTTCACTATATATCCGAAGACGTACAGAGGCTCTACATGCACCTCTAATCATCAACGTAAACTAATCTCATTATCCCTCTCATGTAACCCTCAGAACCCCAAAACCTGCCGGCGAGTTTTAAAGGCATGTTTTCTTTTTAAAAATGACCAAAATCACGCCAGTTATCGCAGCCAGACAGCGTAAAAAATGAACAAACCATCAGATTTTAAACTATTCATCAGTCAGTGAACTTGACTTCATTGGAAACGTGCAGGTCCGCCTGTAGACGGAAACAAATCTCAGCTTAAAACTGTGATACTGCAGCAAAATCCCTTGATTTCACAAAAAACTGCTGCAACGAATCCTGTAAAAAACTAAAAATTCAGTGCTCCTCCCTACTGAGAAGCCACGACCGACTCAGCTGTGGCCAACAGTCACGCGACCTGCAGGCCGTGCAGACCAGACAGGAGACGGCGAGGAAAATAAAACACACTGGATCGATAAAGTAAACGCAGAATGGTTCGAAAGTCTTACACAGAGAGGCAAGCTGTTAGAGGACGCATTCAGCATGACGAAACACCTCTCTGGGGATGATGTGAAGAGTAGTGGGACTGTAAAAATGCAAGGAGGCCTCATCAAATAGCCGACCTATCGCAAGTGGAGCCTCCGTTTATGTTCCGGTATGTTGGTGACAGCGTATTGATTCTGGTTTTTGCAATTTTTGGGAAAAGAAAAATCAAAGAGATTAAAAAATGTATGAATTGTAATTTCAAAAAAGAGATCTCTGAGTTTACATGGTGAAGTGAGTGGTGCAGGACTTTGTTTAGTAGTTAAAAATGAGCCCACAGTGAGGAAAAATGTGAAAGAAACTACTTGAAAGTTTAACTGTGCCAATGACTAACCAACTAACTAGAATAAAGAACTACATTTGGATACCAGAGAGACCTTTAGAAAACAGTCATGTAAGAGATGGACCCAATCAGAGCCAGCAGACGACGTCCCGGACAGACCGTCAGACTTCTCTGGCTGTCATCAGTCCAGTGCATCTCTACATTTCATTCAGGGAGGACTGTTGCCCCAAAATGCTCAGCGCAAACATGCAAACAGCCCCCCCCCCTCCGCAGCACCACCCAAAAGCCCCAGATGTGTGTGTGTGTGTGTGTGTGTGTGTGTGTGTGTCCTCATCGGTGCGGGGGAGGAGGAGGGATCTGGTTCTCGAAGGACCTGCTGCTCTCAGTCACAGCTTCTTAAATCTTTGCTCTAATGCTGCGGACGATAAATCAGCTCTGCCGGCCTTTTCCGCCCTCTGTTAGATATAGAAATCCCTGCACACACACATTTACACACACACACATATGAAAGCGTGTGTGCTCAAGGGGCAGTTAGGGTGCAGGGAGGGGGGGGGGGCTTCCTGTCATTTGAATTACCCTCTACATGTGGGGTCAATATGTGCAATGCTGAAGAGTGCGTGGAGACAGAAAGAGTGTGTGTGTGTTGGAGAGTGTGTGTGTGTGTCGGGGGTTGAAGTGGGGGCGGCAGTGGGAGCTACACCCCCCCCCCCCTCTCTCTAAAAGCCTGTATAAAGGAGGTGGGGGGAGAGGCACTTTTGTCACTTTGCTCTCAGAAACAGAGACAATCAGGCCGTGGACATTCACTCGGGAACATCTGCAGAGAAGACTGAAGGATTCTGGGCCTTCTGGACTGAAAGAAGAAGAAGAAGAAGAAGGAGGAGAGACCTGAAGCTCACTGAGCATCACCACCACCATCATCAGAGCTACTGCAGACTTCTGGAAACTCACCCAAGCTGCTCAGAAAGCTCACAGCCGTGCAGCCATGAGGATCTTCAACCTGCTCTACCTGCTGCTGCTGCTGGCCGCCGTCGCTGCTCCGATCTCCTCCGCCAGGCCAGGTAAGCTCCTCAAACTCCACTGTCCAGGAACTCCCACACCTCAGCCAGGGTCTCCTAATTAAACAACGCCATGATTACGATTAAATGAAGCCTTAAAGAGCTCGAGAAAAGTGCACTGCAGCTGCATATAACTGTTAACTGAGCATGTTTATCTGGTGCAGCTTTATCTTTTTGTAAACCAACAATCTCACTATAAATGAGCAACCCTCCACCCCCTCCCCCTAGAAGACAAATAAAGTTTAAGCTGTTCCTTCACTGTGAAAACCGCAAATTAACAGTAATTTTTTTTGGAAAAATTTGCTGTTGTTTTACTGATTTCCCCTGTTTTTTTAAAGGACAATGTCTCGTAAAATCACACAAAAAGCATTAATGCACAAGCCCCTGTCAAAACTCTGAACTTTTACACTGTTTTTACTGTATTTAAATCCGCAAAAGGATCATTATTTTGCTAATATTTGCAAATATTCGAAACAAAAAGCAGAAATAAATGAGAAATATAAATGTTCCGGCTATTATTTTAAAGTTTATCCATGTTTTGGTAGATAATATCTAATAAACTCACTAAAAAATATATTAATTTCCAAGCTGTATGTTAAAAATAAATACATTTATGCAAGAATAAATATAGCATAAGAAATTAAACATGATATACATCAAAAATCTGTATTTTTAATCTTTTCTATGTCCAGAAAATATACTTTTAGTGTATTTAAATGAACAACAAACATTGTTTTACAGATGTTTGTAATTATTCGTACATTTTTTTAAATAGAGTTTTTATATTTTGCATTGTTTTTATTTTTTGGCACCTTTTTCTGCCCGATTTTTAGTTTTTTTTAAATCTCCGAAATACTTTTTTGTGCAGCAGGTGCGCCTTTTTTGCGCAAAGCCGGCCTGGTTTGCGGTTATGTGCGGGACAAACAGCTGTTGTTAAAGTGGGAGGCTTTGGGGGCTTGAGGACGTGATGGAGAGGAGAGAGGGAGAGGATGGAGGGAGGGAGGGAGGAAGAGGGGAGGAAGGAGGGAGGAGGGACGAGCAGCGCAGCGCCGCCGGGGATCGCAGCGCCTTTGTCCGCGGCTGGAAGGCGCTCCGGCGCGCTTTTGTTAATCGCGGTGTTAAAACGCCATGCAAATACCCAGCTCTATTAACATGACATGGAGCAGCGGTGCCAAGTGTAAAGAGGCCTACCTTCAGGCGTGGGGAGCAGCTCCTCTCAGAGGGGAGGAGGCCAGAGGGGGAGGAGGGGGGGAGTCATAAAGTCATCTGGCACTTTATCTCTTCCTGGGTTTGGCTGGCGGCCTGTGAACCAAAGTGGATTTATTAGGGACGTTTAAAAGTAATCACGCGTTGGGTCTGTGCGTCCTGCTCCGTCCCAGCTGTTTGGAAACGGCCCCAAATAATAAAAACAGTCATAGGAGTGGTCGGAGGAGGTTAACCAGAGCCACGACTGGGGTTGTCAGTTTCAAAGTTACCCTGGAAACAGATCTGGAGGAGATGTTTTGGTGCTGCTGTAAAGCCTCTCCTCCGGTTGGGATTAATTAGGCCTGTCAGGTGATCTGCAGAGTGCACCTGGGCACATAAATCCAGCTCAGAAGGACTTTTACACCTACATTAACAAGCAGTTCATGCCCCTGAAAGCAGCACATTTGCTCATAATATATACACTCTGTTGATCCAGTGGCTTCATTTTGCATTTAACAACCCAAAAACATGTCTTTATTACAGATTTCCTGCACCTGAGGAGAAAATACCACCGACACTACTGCCTGTACAGACGCTGCCTGCCCCTGCACTCCAGAGTACCCTTCCCCTGAGGTAAGACACTCCCGCATGTGTTTCTGGGTAACTGGGGGCCGAGCCGGGCCGAGCCGGGTCACGGAGCAGGCAGGTGGCAGTTAAGACGGCGACTAGTGATTGGTGGCAGAGGTGAGGCCGGCGAACAAGGGCGCACAGGGGGAAAGGGCTCGGACATAAATCTCACTAACTGCGGGGTTCAGTGTCACGGGGAGTGTTTGGACAGGAGGGGGGCTGCAGGTGACTCCTGTGGTCCTTGAAGCGGTTTTGCTGGACGTTAAACGCTGTTTTTCCCGTTACAGGTCAGTGCAGCTCGGCTATGAGGGCGACCTAAGGAGAGAGGTATGAACTGCAGTGCCAGGCATCATAAATGGATCCCAGCAGCGAGACTCAGGATGTAAAGAAAGACTATGGGACACCTTGACAATGCCAAGCAAAGACTGTTATGTATATGCAGCTGCTCCGACTCGGTTGTGGATGACCAACGCTCCGTTCCAAACAAAATACAAACCATGAAAGGTTACGGCGGGTCGGCCAGTCGCAAGCACCTTCTCACGTTCTTCTAATGTCAAGAAATAAAAAGGGAGCGAGGAGCCGAGACGACGCCTACCTTCAAATATGTTCAACACATAACAGCTACGAACCAAAGAGCGGGAAACGTTTCCATGGCGTTCCCATAAAGTGTTTATAATGTTTGTACGCACTTCAAATGTTTATCGAATTACATTTTAAACTTTTTAAATAAAACATGTATAAACGTGCACATTTTTTGTGAGGTCGTGTTTGTGGTGAGAGTCAGACTTCATTTAAAGATTGGATATTTGTAGCAAGAAAAAAGCCCCACATCAAACGGGGACCTTGATACCCCTTTTCCACCGAGCTGGTTCCAGGGCTAGGTCGGAGCCAGAGCCTGACTCAGCACCAGTTCTTTGCGTTTCCGCCGGCTAAGCTTCGGCTCCAGGTGCTAAAAACTGGTGCTTAGCAAGTACCAAGACTTTGCAGGGTCGGAGCTAAGAACCGAGTACGTCAGGGGCTGGGGGTAGGGTATGGTGGCCAATAATCAACGGTGGAAAGGGACACACAAGCGCTAATTAGTGTCCTTGTTCTCCCTGGTACTATCCCACATAGACATATATACGTAGACGCCGCGTTGACTGCTGCTTGGCTTGGAGCCGACGTGCCTACGCGGCGGCCATCTTGGTACAGGGCCACTCACCCCTATAGTGCATTACGTCTATAGAGGAATGACATGTCTGCACTATAAAAGTGATCATAAATCGATCAGTTGTCAACATATATTGTTTGTTACAAATATCAGACATGGAGGACGGACAGGCAGACATAAATAGAACAAAAGCATCCAAGCATCCTGTGTCAAAGCTAAATGTGACGTTTTTAACAAACCAAACCGTTTGGAAATCGGTCGAAAATTCAGTGAATAATTCTACTTTAAGATTGTGGAGTACCTCTTACCTCCATAGACTTACATGCACTCCCCCCTCTGCTAGCCCTGTACCAAGATGGCGGAGCTTTAGGCACGTCCCTCCACAGTCAATGCGGCGTCTACATATATATGTCTATGCTATCCCAGCAGATGTTTGGGATGACTCTAAGGACAGACGGAAGTTTTGCACGAACTGTTGAACTGAAATCCGCTACAGTTGTGTCTCACCAGTAGCACGATCGCAGATGTGCCCAGGCAACAGGTGACCTCCGCCTCGCAGTCAGCCTTAAGACCATCTATAGCAGTGGTTCTCAACTGGTCCAGCCTCAGGACCCACTAGGTCGCGACCCAACTTTTTGAAGTTCGCTGTTCCTGTTAACAAATTAAGCTTTATTTGGATGCAGTCTCAACACATTTTGATACAGCCAGGGAAAAAAATGGCTTATTATTTGCTAATTTTGGCATATTTGGATGCTTTTTGCCAAGTTTTGGGGCATATTTTGGCCCATTTTGACAGATTATGAGGACATTTTGGTTAATTTTTGGCACATTTTAGCATAAATTTCTCCAATAAACTGGCAGACCCAAATCTAGAGGTTAATCATGGGCAACTACTGGTGTCACCACCACTAACTATCCTGCTGTTGAAAGCAAACTGTGCCATAGAAGCACGTCCTTCAAAATAAAAGACTTTATACCACTACTTTTTTGGAGGGACATGCTTCTGTGACCCTCTAAAAATGGCTTTGCGACCCGCTTTTGGGTCCCGACCCACCAGTTGAGAAGCACTGATCTATAGAGATAAACACAGATATTATCATCAGCTTATTGCGTTTGTTTAACTGCTATGTGATGGATGCAAGTTGTCGTTTTACGGTGAGCACCAGCACCTGGTTCTTCTTGGTGGTAAAAGGGGTCTGATACCTGCAGGCCTCCAGTTCATTCCGGCCTCTTAGCTGAACCACATGGGAAAGGAGTCGTAAAAGCCGAGCTCCCCCCCCCCCCGTGGAGTTACGGACGCCGGAGCATAAAGGAATCACAATGGGGAGCAAACACCGGGGGCTCAAATGACGATCTCGATATTTCGTTAACGTGGGCTCCTGTTGAAATCTAACACAGAGAAAGGCGAGGCGGGAAAAAGACATTCATGCCAGCTAACGTCGACGCTGCAGTGGTTCTATTGTTTGAGCTCTCTCCCTTGAAAAAGAAGACAAACGAATTAAACAAAACATAAGAATAGCAAAGATTTATTGGAATCGGATCACAAATACACAAACAATCATCGGGACACACGTTCTCACGGACAAAACTGCATTTAACAAACATTTTACAGCGTCTTTTTTTTAAAGCCCTCTGTTTCTTGTTTGACCCGGGTAAGTGGTAAACCTCTCCCTCCTCAGTGCACATGATCTCTAAAACAACTTTACTGTGCTGTCTCTCTCACAGTAACAAAAGCGGCAGCAAACACGGGTCACCGGGGGTCGTAACCCGGTGATAAAAACCCCTCACCTCTGATCTGTGACCCACGACTCCTCCTCTCCGCCTCCCACTTTGCCTTTTTAACTGTCCTCCGCTCCCAGCCTCGCCTCCTCCTCCTGCCTTATCTGCGCATCTCCGGCGAGGAAAGGCCTCACCGAGGAGCCCTCCCGTCTCAGGCTGTGTGTACAGGTGCATTAGCTTACTTGAGTCTTTCATCCAGTGTTTCCTACAGTTCCTCTCCTCTAAAGCCTCAGATTTTTACTCGCAGCGTTGACGAGATCGGGCTCCTTCTCCGCGGCGCTGCAGGGCGACGTCGGCTGCTTCTCGGGGGAGGAGGAGGAGGAGGAGGAGGCCTGACTCAGTGCTGAGCGGTGAGGTTGAGCAGCCTCTTGCTCAGTAAGGTGTTGTGCTGCTTCAGGTACTCGATCAGGTCGGCCTGCTTCTCCACCACCTCCTCCAGGCTGGAGCCTCCTCTGTGACACGAAAAACAGCACATAAGCATTTTTACATGCGGAATTTGCTGGCTTTGCATGACTGTTAAAGGCCTCCTTTAATGAAAACCTTCTTCTATGTGGTGTTTTTTCTATGCTGGAAGACACCATGAGCTAAATAAGTAGTCAACATAATGGCTGAGTATTTAAAGAGGGCTGATGATTGTCTCAGAAACATGGATTCACACTTCCTGGATTTCATATGTCACAAATACGAGGAGCCAATCCCGTCAACTTGCAGGGTGGGGCTTTCTGTATAGTTAGAATCTTAAATGTGTGGCTGAATTACTCCAGTATATAACTTCCCATTGTGTAGAATAGTTGTACAGTGCTCGAGTTGTAGTGAGTGGGTTCGGGGTGGATGGAGAGAGATGCAGGGTGTCATAGATCTGCACATTCTAGAGCAGTGGTTCTCAACTGGTGGGTTGGGACCCAAAAGTGGGTCGCAAAGTCATTTTCAGAGGGTCACAGAAGCATGCCCCCCCCAAAAAAAGTAGTGGTATAAAGTGTTTTATTTTAAAGTACGCGTTTCTTATGACACAGTTCGCGTTCAATAGCAGGATATTTAGTGGTGGTGACACCAGTAGTTGCCCACTATTAACCTCTAGATCTGTCTCTGCCAGCTTATTGGAGAAATTTATGCTAAAACGTCCCAAAAATGAACCAAAATGTGCTCAGAATCTGTCAAAATGGGCCAAAATATGCCCCAAAACTTGGCAAAAGCGTCCAAATTAACCAAAATTAGGAAAAACATAAGCCAAAATTTTCCTAAATTGAGTTGAGACTACACCCAAATAAACCTGAAGTTGTTAACAGGAACAGCAAACTTAAAAAATTTGGGTCGCGACCGTCGTTATTAATAGAGACATAGTGGGTCCTGAGGCTGGACCAGTTGAGAACCACTGGTCTAGAGAAATCAGTGGCTGGAGAGGGACTATAAGGAAAAGGCTGCTGAAAACAACACTGGTGTATCTCAAGCATTACAGCCATTTCCTGCCAACTCACCTGGGGTTTCCCAGTTGAGGTCGTGGACTTTCTTGAAAAGAAATCGGGCAAAAACTTCGACCTAAACCCCAGGTGAGGGTTTAGGTATTCCAAGAAATCACGGTTTAGGTAGAAGTTTTTGCCTGATTTTTTTTGCAAGAAAATCCATGACCCCAACTGGGAGGCCCCAGGTGAGTTGGCGCTGAATGACTCATTACAAATTATACCAAGTACTGTCAGACCACAGTTGTGCCGTGGATCAGTGGTGTCCAAAAACAGCTACAAACACACATTTCTTCTTTAATACTAACACAGTAATCCTACATAGACTGTCATGCTGCTGTAAATTTTGACTATCAAACTGACACCTAAAAACTCACCGCTCCTTCTTTAAAATGGTTTAGATGTAACTAATACTTGTTTCAAAGTCCCGGTCAGTCCTCTGCAACTGGAGCAGCTCGAGCACACCAGCTCACCTAACAACTCTGCTAAAACGCTGTTAGCTACAAGTTGTAATACTGGAGTAATTTAGCCGTACATGTCGAAGTCAGAAACGGATTCTGAAGATGGAACAGTGATCCAGAAATCCCCACCGTGCAAGTCGACAGGATTGGTTCTTTCGGTTTCAGATGTTTCGTACGACATCTGAATCTGTGTTTCCATTAGCACACTGCAGTTTCAAGGTGGACACACTCAGCCGTAATGTCAAACGCTTGTTTCACTTCAGTCGTGTTGTTGTTCTGAGGTATAAAAAATATTGCATGAACACACTGACAAGGTAAAAAAAAGTGATATTTCTACCAAAGAGGGTTTCTAAAATAAGCCCCAACAAATACAGTTGACTCCTGCTTGAATGTCATTTGCAAAAAAAACAACAGCTACTTCTACAAAATTCATCTTCAACAGCTGTGAATGTGCCTGGAGAGCCCAACGCTGTGCAATGTTGGATACAGCCAGCCTTCACTTATCCTTTAAGTGCTTTTGTCGCCTCTAAACATAGCTGTCCATTACATCAATGTTCCATAATAGCTCTATTCACCGTGACCAGGACTATATTAGAAGAAGCTGAGATGCATCCGGACGACAGCAGCAGAAAACGTCTCGTTTCTTTCTCACAGGCTGCGACGGTGCACCAAGGCTGCTGACCCACTTCTCACCACTGAATCCCCTGACAGACGGCCATCGGTCGCACCTTTAATATGTTCAGAATTTTACCGCCTTTTTCTACAGCGCAACGAGGCTGTGTTTAAGCTGCGTCTATAAAACCTTTTGCTGGAAGTCAATACAGTCGTTTCTGGAGTGTCCTGACATGTTTTCCCCCCATTAGTCCCACATCACTGAACGCTAAATGTTAAAATCGGCTCAATCTACGCGTTTAACTGAACAGAACTGACTTTTATCTTTGTGCATTAGAGAAAATAATTACAGGTAGAGTCAGTAATTGTTTAAAGCAAGTCAGCTGATCCTCACTGTCTGCTAGCTGTCTGTTTTGTGTGCAGAAAAAGAACATAACAACACTGTTCCAACCAGTACTGTGCACGTTCATACTCGTGCACAAGACAGTGGGAAAGGGAAGGGAAGGGCAGATGAGGGGAAAGGGGAGCGAGAGTGAAGGCTAAATCTAGCTAATGCTAATTTACAACAGTAGTCTCAAGAGCTCAGACCACAATCTGCATTTATCATCTCCACCGTTAGTCCACCTCATGCTGCTGAAGCCTTTATGTTAAAGTGACGTCATTCCATTCAGATGTTTGCTGAGAGGGAATGTAAATCTAACACTCCTGCGTACCACGTCTAAAACCAGTTAAAGACGGGTTGTTTGTGCTTTTGCGTACCTGAAGCCGGTCTCAGTCGGGAGGCTCGTGACGCTGTAGGTGTGTGAAATCTCTTCCTGGCTCACGTCCGGCGCAGCTCGCTCTCTGTTGAACTGCATCACCTTGACTAGAAACACACAAATGGAAACATCTTCCCTTAGCTTTCATGACGGAATCGTCAAAGCTGTAGGCCGGCTGTAGCACCTAAAGACCCACAGACGTTACCGAGCAGCGAGAGCTTTCTACCGATGTGAATCACTCAGGTGAGAAACTGCACACATTTGTTTTTTTATTGTTTTCCATCCCTCTCCCTCTCCTAAACACACACAGGCTGTTATATCCTGCACTTAGCCCTTATGGGCTGCCATATCCTGCACTCAAACCTCTAATTCTCACACCCTAAACATACACCTTTACACACGGGGTGGGGCTAGCAGCGAGGTGTGGCCGCGGCGGGCACAGCAGCAGTGAGAGGAGCCAGGGCCAGAATGCATGCTGCAGCTGCTGGAGTCGAGATAAGACCACGGTGGGTGAGGATGCCGGGCGAGTGTGTGAGGAAGGGCAGAGGGAGGAGCTGGCCGAGTATTGATAAGACCGGAGTGTCATTAGCCAGAGGAAATTGTCAGGGAGGTTCTAAAGAGCGCTATCTTTGCTTTGCTACAGTGCAGCATCTCAGCATCCACACTCACACACAGTCCATAGAAATACTGCGCATTCCTGCATAATGAGGCCCTAAATCTGTGTGTGTGTGTGTGAGTGTGTGTGTGTGTGTGTGTGTGTGTGTGTGTGTGTGTGTGTGTGTGTGTGTGTGTGTGTGTGTGTGTGTGTGTGTGTGTGTGTGTGTGTGTAAATAAAGCAACAGCGAGCAAGTATGTGTGAGGGAGAGAGACATTCCTTGAAAGGCAAAGAAATTAAGTGGCAGAGGGAAGAACAGAGGCTAAAGAAGACAAAAAGGGATGATGAGCCTTTGTTTGCAGGCTGTTTGCTGCGGAGAATAATGAAGCAGAGCAGCAAATTACTGTCACACATTTACAATTATTCCCAACATGGTAAGACACGACCATTTCCCAGCTTGACATGCTTTTAATACTGCAGAGATGACTAAAAAAATAACCTTGTCGTTGATTTCTTTTGTCTTAAATACTTCAACTGTTCATTTTCATATCAGTTTCCCCCAGTAATTTGACTTTTATATAAACAAACACTGCAATAAAAAACATCTGGAAACACCTTATTAGCAAAAAATAATCACGGATTCACAACAACACATTGACAAGTCATAATACATGTTTCTTTAACTAACTCTTTATTTTTATTTTTTGTAAATATGTACATATTCCAGATCGCTTTAGGGATAGTACCTATTCTATTTTATTATTATTTTTATCTTTATACTGACTACTCTATTACTTTATTTTATATCCTACTAGTGCTGTCCTTTTCCTCTTTTATTACTGTTCTGAGCTACTCTGACAACAAAATTTCCCTTGTGGATGAATAAAGTCTGTCTAAGTCTAAGTCTAAGTCTAAGTCTAATCGCTGAGACTGTAGGAGGAGTTTTACTCTGGAAAAATTGCCCCCTGAACAAGAAAACTGCAAAAGAGAGCAGCAATGAATTAACAAATGAAGCTGTATCAAGCAGTATGTCATGCATCGGTGACTTAGTGGAGCTACTGTGATTAATTCCTTGAATAACAATACATTTATAAATACGGTTTAAACTTCAGACTTTTAATTTGAAAAGTTTTTCCAACAGGAACACTGAAATTTAAAACCTTCAGAGAGTCGGTAGGTTTTTAATTAGACATTTAAATAGAGCAGAAGCTTATTATTTATTCAATTTTCCTTGTTAAATATTACTTTCATATTCATACCTCACTTATTGTTGTATCTTATTGTATATTTAAAATGTTTCTTAATAGTAGATTGTTTATTTTCTTTTCTATGTATAGGGTATGTTGTGTGTTTTTCTGCTTTTTCTCTGCTGCTGTAACGAGGAAATTTCCCCGTTGTGGGATTAATAAAGTATAATCTAATCTAATCTAATCTTATAGTTACTGTCTTGCAAGTCTGTGGAGTTCAGTGTATTATAGCGGAGATAAAACAACATAGACACACCAGGATGGACGGATGGATAGCAGGAGAGGTGGGGGGGCAGTGTAAAGGAAGTGACACATTTCACACGTTGCTGTTAGAGGCTCTCACCCGGCTGCACAGACTGAACTCAGGCCTGATCTGCTCACATCTGAGAGGCTTCAATCACTCATCCAGAAGTGCACATTTCCAGGTGATAACAGTGGAGCTGCGGAGGTGCTAAACGTTAATGGGATCACATGCGGTGCTCAACAGCCCTCTGCTGCCCGCGCTGAAATCAAAGAAGGACGCTGACCCCCGGCAAGCGGACGGGCCGATACTCGGGACTGAATAGGCCACCGGAAGACGAGGGGGGGGAGAGCTCGCCGAGTGACCCTTCAGGAGCAATTTATGCCATGAAAGGACTGCAAAGTAGAACGCAAGTCTAACAGAAAATGAACCCTGCTCATCGAGATGTGTAGGTGGGAAAAGGTTTGAGGGCTTGTGTCAAGGAGAAGATGGAGCTGAGATTTAGAGGCAACGTTGAACAACAAGCAAAGCATTAGATACTGGAAGGGATAAAGACTTTAAAAGGTCTTTTCTTTAAAGCACTGAACTTAAAGTATTGCCTGCAACTCCAAAAAAATCTAAGAAATTTACAGTTTGAGTACTTTGAAAGGGTTACAACCTGTAAAGAAACACAACAGTGTGAATAGTACAGCTTTCAGGCTGCAGAAACACTTCATTTCATATCTGATGCCACAACTGTGATCGGCACATCTACCTACTTTGGCTTTATTTGATTATATTTCCACTATTCAAGGTGGTTGCATTGATCCCAACCATAGTTTCACTGCTAAGTTTTAGTATGCAAGTCGATAATGTTTTTCCTTTAGGGGCACGTTTTCTAAACCTACATCCACACTAATATGATAATCCCTGTCCAGACAGTCTCCGTTTCAGGAAATTCAGAGATGATCCGTAACCATTCGTGTACGCTGGGCATGCAGGTACCGGATCAAAAATCAAGCAGTTGGTTTGGTTGCTTTGTTTGAGAGAATGTTACAGAAGAACAGCAAAAACCAAGATCACAGATTTCTTTAACTGCACAAAATCTGCGGGTCAGTAATTAGTTATCCATGTTGAGTTAACCACACTGCAAAAACTCAACATCTTACCAAGTTTATTCGTCTTATTTTTAGTCCAATTGTCTCAACTCACTTAATTTAAGATAAATTCACTTTACAAGTAACATTTCAGCAACATGGAGGGACATGTTTTAAGACAACGCATCTTAAATATCTTGTTTAGTCAAACAATCTTGAAATTATCTTGTTCTGAGTCGTATTTTACCAGAAACAAGGTTCATTTCATTTCATACATGTTTCAAGCTGAGCTGTTGTTTGTATCAGATAAATAATCAGGATTTAAGGAATAAAGTAAATGCATTTTATAGGAAAATCACCAATTCATGTCAGAAAACAGCTGCATGTGTAAAATGTGTTAAAAAAACAAAGCAAATGTCTGCTTTTGAGTTAAAACACCTCCTTTTGGGCGTAGCTGGCTTCACCTAAAACACAACACCTTCAAATGCTGTCAAACACCACTAAATATTAGGATTTCTAGCCAACTGTGAGAAGACATTATATCTCAGAATGCTTCGATTAATCTGTGTGATCTTATTTCAAGTTCAAGATGGTCTTAAATCTAGAGAAGAGCCACGATAATACAACTAAAATAAGTTGAATACATCTCAAATTAAGAAGCTGACATTAAACTTATTAAAGCTAAAATCTATTTAATTCTTTATCATGTCTGGTTTATTCTAAGACACCTCAGCTTGACAATGCTGCTAAAATATAGCTTAAAATAAGTTTTCCCTGCTGATTTTAAGACCTCAATATTCTAAATATCATGTCTTATTTCAAGAAATCTGACCAAGCAAATGTTCACTTGTTCTATTGGCAGATTTTTCACTTATTTCAAGGTAAAAGTGCCTTGAAATAAGTTTTTTTTTCTTGTTTTGGGAGGGACATTTTTTCCAGTGCACTGGTCAGTCACAGTTGATGTTTTTAGATTCTTGCGGGGAAAAAAAGATTGTGATAAATCAGGGAACGACACACAGCGACAGTTTAGACCTAACTGGATCGCGGCACGGGCATCACAACATCGTTTCCAAAAGTCTTTGCGTCTGCCAGTGTTAAACGGCGTCTGCAACGCTGCCAAAAGCGTCTGTTTTAAGGGGCTCAAAAAGCCGGAGTCATGTGGAAACTACTAAACTTTAAAATGCAGTCGAGGGAGTGAATAAAGAAATCTGACAACGGTGCACCAGACTGTTGCTGACAATGTGCTCTTAGCATTCCTTTCATGCTGTGTGAGTAGTAAAGGTAAGTAACACAAGATACTGTTCCGCTCTTCAGTGTGAAAATAACAATTTTTATTGCAATCGAGCCACCTAAGATGTTCAGATTTATAGTTCTGGTTTAGTTATATTCATGGACTATAGATTCAATAAGTGTCTTATCGACCACCTGTACTTATGTAGCTACAAAACTGTCATATTAAAATACTGTGTTACTATTTACAGTTGTCATGTCCTACTAAGTTTGAATTACAAGTTGTGTGTTTGGCAAACATGTCGGGATGCTGATGGGATACTTCCGATATTCACCTTCCACTCAGTGTCTGCAACAACAGGCATTACAGCAAAAGTATTCATGATCAGCAATGCGGGTTGAATCTTTAGACATGAAAACAGTATTTCTTTTTTAACTTTGCTCATGCCTTACAGTAGGTGTGTGCGTGAGTGTGTGTGTGTGTGTGTGTGTGTGTGTGTGTGTGTGTGTGTGATAACCCTGTGCCCTGCAGTGCTTACACTAAGTTCTGATCAGCCAGAAAAGAGAGAGATGTATTCAAAGTTAAGCCTTTGAAGGCCGCGGCGTGGCTTTGATGTGCATGGAGGTCTATAGGGGAGAGTGTATTCATGTTAAAATGAGAAAGGCAGAAACATACAGAAAACCTCAAAGACACACACACACACTCTTACAATCGCCTCGCACTTCAAAGAGGAGTTGAACGAGGCCTTCCTGTATGGACTTCATAGCTGCAGGCATTATAACTCTGCCTCTGTGTCTCCTCTAAGAAGAGACTTTTCATTTTCCTTCCCTGATCTCACTTCTGTCACCTTTACTCTGCATCGATCCAAGTCTCTGTGTGTGTGTGTGCTTGGTTTGCGCTGCAAGGCGTCGCTCGGTTTGCGTCGTGCCTGGCTGCACTGATCTGAGCAGGAATGCGACGGGCGAACAGGGATACCCCCCTCGCACACCGGATCACCGCCACTGTAAACACAGGGACAATGTGTTTGCTGGCGGAGAGGGCCGAGGGCGACCCTTTGGCTAGGCTAAATCCTAATGCGTCTTATCTGCTCTACTCGGTATCTCGAGCCCACATCTGTGCCCTTCAGCTGCCAAACACACCTTTACCATGGATTTCCTTTCAATACAGATTCTGCAATATCAATATCCTCTGATTGCACATCTTTAACAGCAGTTTTCCTCCGAGAGGAAGGTTCACGTGTTGGTCTCCGACGTAGCAATAGTAGCTGCTTAGTGTTGATCACTGGGGATACATGTCTTGACATTTTTGAACTGTTATAAACACAGGTGTTGTAAAAATTTAAAAACAAGCAACAGAAAGTCAGGTTTGTCACATATTTTGTTGCTCGGAGGCTAAAATGCCAACAATTAAACACTTCATCCTTTAGGTTGCCCCAAAACATCTTCACTGAGGTTAAAGTTGACCCCAAAACCTGCCGGTGGTTCCAAAAGGCGGGTTATCTCCTGAAATGGGCTGAAAATTGCACCACTTATTATAGAAGCAGAAAAATACCAAATGAAATGGAAAAAACAATAATGACTGGTTGGTCCCTTGGCAGCAACAACTGCAGTTAAATGTTTGTTCCAGCTTGTCATCAGTCTTTTCCATCACCATGGAGGATGCTGGTCCACTCTTCTCTGCAGAATAGTTTTAATTCAGTCACATTAGATGGTTTATGATCATGAACTGCCCCTTTAAAGGTCTTCCCACAGCATCTCAATTAGATTCAAGTTTGACTCGGCCACTCCAGAACCTTCATTTAGTTCTTCCTGAGCCACTCAGAGGTGGACTTGCTTGTGGTCTTTGGGTTTTTGTCTTGCTGTATGAACCATTAGTGTTGAGCTTCAGGTCATGAACTGATGGTGGAGATTCTCCAGGAGGATTTTCTGATAGAGAGCAGAATTCATGGCTCCATCAATGATGACAAGTGGTCCAGGTCCTCCAACCATCACACTACCTCCACCATGTTTCACTGTTGGTGTGATGTTCTTCTGGTGGAATGCAGTATCAGCTTTACTCCAGATGTAACGGACCCATGTCTTTCAGAAAGTTCCACCTTTGACTCATCAGTCCACAGGATGTTATCCCAGAAGTCTTGGAGCTCATCCAGATACAGTTTTGCAAATGCCAGACGAGCCTTTATGTTTTTCTTGGTCAGTAGTGGTTTGATCCTTCAACTCTCCCATGGATCCATTTCCTCCCAGAGTCTTCCTCATTGTGGAATCATGTAAACGGACCTTAACTGAGGCCAGTGAGGTCTGCAGATCTTTAGATGTTCCTCTGGGTTCCTTTGTGACCTCCTGGATCAGATATCGACTCTTGGAGAAATGTTGGTGGTTGGTCCACTCCTGGGAAGGTCCACCACTGTTCCATGTTCCTCCATTTGTGGATAATGTCTCTCACTGTGGTTCTCTGGAGTCCCAGAGCCTCAGCAATGGCTTTGTAACCCTCCAGACTGATAAATGTTCCTCATCTGTTCTTGGATCTCTTTAGAACGTGGCATCATGAGCTGCTCTTTGAGACCCTGTAGCTGCTTCACAACACCAGACAGGTTCTATTTAGTTTAGGTTCAACAAGCCTGGCAGTGACCATAAGTGTATGGTGAGATTGACCCCAACTGACAAATGAATTTGGTCATTTGGTAGATAGGTAGGTAGCTAAGGGGGGAATTACTTTTTCCACATAGGGCAAGATGGGCTGGACAGCATTTTTCCTTCAATACATAAAATCTTCATCTAAAAACTATATTTTGTATTTTCTAGGGTTATTTTTGTCTTACATTAAAATCAGTTTGATGGTCTGAAACATTTACGTGTGACAAATATGCAAAAACAGAAGATTTCTGTAGGAGGGCGAATACTTTTTCATGGCACTGTACCAGCCTAACATACAATTCAAACGTACAGAGAAAAGACTAGCAATATAAATAAATCTGAGTCAAAGTAGGGTCTGTTCCGCAAAAAACCTCCTAATAAGCAACAACCTCTAATTTGGCCGACCCCAGTGATTGAAAACAGTCTGACTGGCTGCTCAGTATGTGAGGTTTTATTAAGTGCATGTGTGGAGAGCATGTTGAGGGGAGTTAAAATGTCTCCACTGGTTAATATTGTATGTATTACATGAGTACTTGTGATGGGTTACCTTCTAAACACTGTATCTAACTTCTAATTCTAACTCTGTGAACTCATTCAGGTACTTTACTGTAAAACTGTATCCAGAAATATTTTATATCCCAAAAAAATGAAGATTATATCACATTTTAACTTAATTAATCCACATTTTTGATGACTCTTCACATAAATAATGAGGATAAAATAACTACGACTACTTGAAACTAACAACTAACTAACTTGAAATTAATGCAATCTGCATCCACAGGCTTTCCCTATTTCCCTAATGTCATGACTTTAATGTTAAAATAAGCAAAGTGCCACAATACGGGTTTAATACTACAAGAGAACTACAAAACAAAGGAATTTTCCCATTAACTCTGGTCATTTTCAGCAAGGCAGCTCAATCACTGGTTCATATCGTATGAAGTAAAGCCAAATTTAACTTCTCAACCTCCAGGACAGAGAAAACAGACACTGGACATGCAGATGGACATGAGCATCATCCTCCAAAGCTTGCATGGTGTTTGTGTCAGAAGTCAAGAATCAGATCAACAGAGAGGGAGAGAGGGAGACGGAGGGAGGGTGGACAGAGAGCTGAATGGCTGATTGTCATGCTGTCGAGTCTGAAAAGGGCAGGGCAGGGATTGTGATGCAAATGTTTCTCAGATAGAGAGTGGGGGTAGAGTGTGTTTGTGTGCAATGTAATCTACAGGGTGTGTCTCTCCATAAAAAAACAGCTGATATTACAGTCAACATCCACAAGAAAACCGAATGAGCCTCAGTGATGCCGCAATACCAATGAGTAAAAAACACACTCGGTAATAAACTAGACAAAGTTTCATCACATAATAAGCCACAAACTGCCTGGTAGCCTGGGAATATGACAGAAATAAACTTTCAAAAGACACCTGTAAAGGTTTTGCCTCAGCTTTTCTCAAACTTCCTCCATCTGAATGAGGCACAACGTGATTACAGTAAACACAGACTTCACTGGTGTAGGTCAGCTGCCACTCTGCCTTTTAGCATGTAAAGTAAATACTTAGGAACTGGCTGTTGGAGAAACAGCCCTCCATCAAAACGCGGATACAGAAATCAATGTCTTTTTTCCTCACTGCGGAGAAAGATGCATCTGCTTCTACCTGTTCGCTGCTGATATATTTAAAATGCTCGTCAGTTAAGCTATGTGTCCATGTAGTGTTTTTTCTGATCATTTTTTTCAGTTGTTTCCAGTAAGAAGAAAGCGTATGCAGCCAACTAGACAAAAACCACAGCACTCAGTGTCTTTTTCAGACCGTTTCACCATTTTTGTGCGGCTGCTTCTTAAAAAGGCACTGATGTCATCACTGTTTTCAGACAACCAATCATATGACAAGTCCAAACTATAAAATTACATATTAATGCCTTTAAACCTCCTCTTGGGTTGCAGTCTTACAAAAAAAAAAACCCAATCATCAGTTCCAGAGTGAGACAGATTTGCGCAATATAAGAAGTGATAACTGAGATTGGTTTACCTGTGTAATAGATAAGGCATGGCACTGTCACCAGGAGCTCCAACCCCAGAACACTGAGCATCAAGTAGGTGTTTACAGTCGGTGATAATCGAGCAGCCAGAAGGACCAGCAGCAGAACATTTCCTATTCACACACAGAAATACACACATTTATGCTATAGCATTGCTGCCACCTTGTGGACAACGCTGACCTGTGCATGAGCAGTAACCGGATTTAAAGTATCATGACATGCGTGTAGCTGTACCTGCGGAGTGTATGTTGAGTGGCAGGTGTCTCAGTTCCTGCGTCTGTCTGTAGAACTGCAGGTATCCTTTCCTCCGGACTTGATTGTGGTGGTGCCGCACGCAGCCGGTGAACAACAGCATCAGCACCCATAAGCCCACCTTCCCGAACAAAATGACACTGTCGCCTTTCACGTTGCCCAAAATATTCATACACACCTCCTCTTGGCCAAATTTCAACACACACAGCAGCCCCACGCATATCGACAACACAACATACAGAACCTTAAAAAGGGAAGAAAGCAGAGGAAGTGAGACTGATGTAGTCCGTGACTTTAGCACCTGACTATTCTTCAGGGTAAGTAAGAGTCAGAGAATACAAAGGCTACTGTCAATTACCAGGTTAACCAGGCAGACTGGACAAATACATCTATATGTGCTGCATGACTCAGATTATTCCTAAAAAGGGCTGCTGAGACACTTAATTGCTTTGTTGTTTTGTCAGTTAATTGTCAGAATGTAATAAAGGCCAGAGTCTCCCCTCAGGTGATGTCTTTACATATTTTGTTTTGTCCAGCCAGCAGTCCAAAAAACTCAAAGGCATTAATTTTACAATAATATAAACCAGACAAAAGCAGCAATTCCTCACTGGAGAAGTTGGAACCAGCAAATGTCTGACAGTAGTCCTTAAATACTCACTCAGGAATTCATTCTGTAGCAATTAATCAATTAAATAAGTCATTATTTAAGATATTTGTGGCAATTTTACAATACAAAATATTCACAAGAACTAGTATCATGCAGAAATATCGCATGTGTGTGTGTGTATAAATCTCTGAGTATCATACATGCAGCACAGACAGCGCGCCAGCAGGGTAATGTGTTGGCACAGTCTGAAACTCTCTCCGGATGGCAGAGTGGAGGGCGTCAGCAGAGATCAGCGGTCCATCCACCAAGGAGTCTTCCTCCAAGCTCCGTATCATATCTCCTGAGGGGCCTGCCTGCTAGAATGGGCACAGAATTACAGCATAACTAAAAGATTGTTTATTATCTCATTTATGTGGGCTAGTCTAGGATAAGGTATAGTATAAGTTTGCATCTCATTTACTGGGATTTCAGTTTTTTTCTTCTTAATCAATCCTGTTTCAACGTACTTGTCTGGTCTCTTTCTGGTGCTTCTGGATGATTTTGAAGTTTCATACAATAGGCTCCTTCACTACATCTTTCTTCATTAAGCAACAAGATGGCTGCGTTCTTGTCGTCTCAGAATTCTCTTCTTTTAGGCATTGTTGAGTGATCATTTATTTTGGAACATCCGATAACTTCACATATGCAGCTTATGCACAAACTAACAGTGTCTCAAAAATGTTTTGGGCCATCTCGAGTAAATTTTAGATTTTCTAAAAACAGTTTTAATACATTATATTTTGAAACATGATTTCTTTGTGTATTTGCAATACACCAGCGAGCAGGTAAACGTTGAATTATTTAATACTTTTTATTTCTTTGAAAAGACAACAAGCAAACAACCAGTTACTATCTTTGTAAAGAAAACAATAGCTGGTCTAATAATTATTTTCAAATCTTTAAATCGTGTAAAAATGAAAAACACCATAAATAAAAACAAGGAACTGACTAGAATAGATTTATGGACGTAGAGAAGCAACTTTTGGCTGATCAGTTTATACTAGACAGCTATGTATGTCAATGTGCTCGTGACTGAAAAGGAAACGTAAACATTTAAGCTACAGCGAATATTAGTTTAATAGTAGCATATAAAACAGCTGAAAACCACGACATAACTGACCAGAAGTGTAGGTTATAGTCCGTACTAGCTCTGTGTAAAGTTAGCATGTTGCTAATCCAATCATCTGTAAAAGATAACTGTTTGTACTCGACAGAAGCAGCAGAGTCATAATCAGTGTCACATCTTGATGTTTTTAGCCAATAGCCAAAACTAGCTTCCAGGCTAACAGCTATGCATTGTTTGTGGAATGAATGAGCCGCTGACACGGCAGCCAGTTAGCATTAAATGACAGGTACATACTGTATAAAGCGAAGGTCCTTTTGAGTCCATTTGTCTCGATGTCTGACGTTTGAAAGAACAGATGAAACAACAAACAACATTAGCTTACATTCTCTCCGTAACAGGATGCAGCGCGCAGGTAAACTTCCGGTCCACCCTCTTCCTGACGCCGTCCTCTGCTGAACTTCGGTTCCTACCTTTAAAGGACCGGCGTTTGCCAGAAACTGATCCGTGGAGCGATTATCGTTACGTCTTATTATTTTACCGGCTTTGTGTGCTGATTTGCAACCACTCCAGGTGTTTTCACCTGTTGAAATACTTTTTTAAAGATCCAATTCAACGTTTTCCACTTGCCAAAAAGTGACTGCAGCCCCTAAATTACAACTGAAATGTTATTAATGCATCAAAATGACTCTATTTTAATCATGAGGGTTATATTTTTCACTTTACAGCCCATAGGATAACTGCTAAATCGAGAATTTCTTTATTTTATACATAAAAACTCATCTAAACAATGATATCAGACAAACTAAACACATACAACCTAAACACCAGAAAAAATATTATAATATTGCCTATAATCGATGGCTGCAACAGTCAATTCTTTTCACAGTTGAATAATCTGGTGATCATTTTCTGGATTAAATGATTGGTTGTTTAGTCTATAAGATGTCAGGAATTAATGAAGATGCTGATTAATGTTTCCTAAAGCTGAATGTTGTTTTTCTACAACTCAAAAAGTTCAGTTTACTGTCACAAAGGATGAAAGAAAAACCAGGAAATGCTAATTTAAGAAGCTGAGATCGGACAATTTTGACTTTTTAAATAAAAAAAATATTCAAACTGATTCATCACTTGTCAAAAATTGTTTGTGCTTAGTTTAATAGCTGACAATAAATCATTGCAGCTCTAGTAAAATATTAATATCTTGTGCTTGATCACACTATAGACTGTAAACGCTTCTTTGGTCGCAATTATGAGAGACAAACATTTGTCATCCTCACAGATGTAAAGCGATGTGTATTTGCATGTTTTGACGCTTTCATCCAGATTAAGCAGCAGTAGACTTCAGAAAAAAAACATTTAACAGCATGATTATCTTTATTATAACGTGTAAATTTTATATTTTGGTAAAACTACTATGAATAGAATGTCTTCCACCACTGTTTCTAAGTTGATTTACCAGACATTCTACTATAAAACCATGATATATTCATCCACTTAACAGCAAACTGTAGCTTCACTGGGTTAATTATCGTAACCCCAAATGAAAACACAGATAGAATCCCATTTAAAATATTTTATTGATAAACATACAGTTGCTATAAAAGACAACAAACTGAGCTCTGTCCCTCTGAGTGATGAAGACGCTGTCAGGTGTCCAGACAGAAGCGAGACAGAGAGGAGAGACGAGTTCAGCTCAGACCCTGGGGAGGCAACACTTGTGATAGAGGCAGACGAGGAGAGACTTTGCAGACTGTCAGAAGACGGAGGAACGATTAACAGGGAAGCAGCAAGAAACTTGTCATTGGTTTTGTTCGTCGAAGGGAGTGGAAGAGGACAGCGGGTGATTAGGAGAGGCTGATCCAGTTAATGTTTTTTTTTTTTTTGCTGGTATGGAACTGTGCTTCAGGTCAAATCACACACTGCATTCATACCTATCCATGCACACACTCATGACACACACACACACACACAAAATGTGCCTTGACCCAGAGGTTAGTGTGAGTGTGAAATACTCCTGCACATCCTGTACACTCGCCCTCGCATTCGTTACATAAGGCACCGATTCAGATGTAGTCAGTCTTTGAGAAGAAACAATGGCTAAAACATCCTAAAGGGAAAATATTAAAATCCAAAGAACAAGTATTATTACTTAATAACATGCATTCTCATTCCCGTAAAATGAATTATAACGAAAAAGCTTGTGTAAGTCAGCCAGATTTCCAAAAAATTCAAAATGATCATGACGATGTACAACATACAAGAGAAAAGTTCCACCGCTGGGAAAATAACAACTCACTATCCATCTGAGCAATACTCACAATAACTTATATATGCTCTTCTTTTCATGCAAAACTGTAAACGCAAAATCCAAAATGAATGAGAAAGTATGAGTAAGGCATTATAATGGTCAAGCTACTTCAGGTCGTGCAACCTGAACCACTTTGCATCACACTCAGGGAGTGGAGAGTCTCATGATCAGCGCAGAAGCAGGAGCTAATGAGGACCGATGTGTTAAAAACAGCAGTGTTCAACTTTGAGCACGACATGTTCAGCGTACGACAGAAGAGATCCTTATTTAAATGTCTCATATGGATGTGCAAAGGCCTAAACATACTGGTTTCTTGATTACAGCCATGCTACACGTATTAAAAAGAAGTGTATACATGTGTACATTTAGCAAGTACATCTATAGTGCTGTATGTGCACGTTGTTGTTGTTGTTGTTGTTGTCATTTAGCCCACATGTCTCTCAGTTTCTCTGTCATGAACATCCATCCCGGCTGTTTGTGCATTTTAGGAAGAAAAGTTTCCGGAGCTTTGAGGATTCCAAGACTGTTCCACAATGAGATTCAGGGTTTTGTAATTGTTCTTCATCCAATCACTGACGGTGACGGTGAGGTTCCAGTTCCAAAAGAAGGTCATCATAGAGTAGTGGGCTGACCCCTGCCTGCAAACAAACACATCACAGTGTCTATAATGTTGCAATATTAAGGCTGCATTGGGAGAGTTTGTCCCGTCTTAGTGTTGTTGGAGCCAATAAAGACGGAAGTGAGTTGACAGGAGACAGGTTGAGATTAGAAAAAGGTGAGAGGACGTCTACTACCAATACTACAAACTAACAATAATAACAAGTAGTATACATTTTAATATACATTTTAACAAGATATTCTAATGTACACCAATCAGGCATAACATTATGACCACCTGCTTATAATAATAATAATAATACATTGGTTTTATATAGCGCTTTTCTAGACGCTTTACATTGCATTATTCATTCACTCCATACTCCATGGTGCTAAGCTACGTATGTAGCCACAGCTGCCCTGGGGTAGACTGATGGAGGCCAGGCTGCCAGTCTGCCCCATCGGCCCCTCCGACCACCACCAACCACTCACTATCACACTGCATCCACCCAGGCTTCCTGGTGTTCCCTCACGGTCTCCCATTCAGGTACTAACCAGGCCCAACCTCGCTTAGCTTCCTAGATCTGATGAGATCGGGCATCCACAAGGTGGTATGGCCACGTATGCTTAATATTGTGTTGGTCCCCCTTATGTAGTCCAAAATGCTCTGAACCATTCGACATGGACAAGAGGACCTCTCAGGGTGTCCTATGGGGTCTGGAACCAGGACCAGTGCACTGGATCATTTGGGTACTCTGGCTTGTGCAGTGGGGTCTCTGTCAATCCAACTTGTTCCACTGCATCCTGTTGATGCTTGATCATAATGGGGTGTAGGAAGTTTGGAGGTCAAATCAACATGTTGGGTCATTGTCATGTTCCTCAACATGTTCCTGATTGTTTGATGTTGTTTCCATGCGGTGGGGTGCATTTTCCTGCGGGGGTAGGGCAGTGACATTTGGGATTTCCATTTGCATGAGGGAGTGTGTTTGTTGTGGGACAATGTTTATTTGGGTGTCTAAGTCTGATCAACATGGAAGACAAAATCCAAGGTTTTCCATCAGAACACCACATAGTACCAATATGATCAATGTTATTCACTTCACCTGTCAGTGGTCATGATGTTGTGGCTGATCGGTTTATGATACAAACCTCCATCTGCACAGTCTGGCTTTTAAAAGCTTTTTGGTCTCCCTTTGTCTTAAGCCTGGACTGTGGAATGTATGAACAGCAACTGGTTTTCTGATTTGGGGGTCTGGGTGCAGAATAATGGGAGTCTTGTGAAGGAGAGCCAATCCAGACCTTGTGGACTACGGTCAATACAAACTTCAAACGAAGAGTTTTAGCATAATCTGACAGAAGGAAAAAGTTTCCTCTGGTAGCTTTATGAGGTTGACTTTCTGCAGCAATTAGTCAGGCTTGCATTAAAGTAAAAAAAAAGGCTCCAGTCTTTCTTCAGTTCTGTCGTCCATCACTACCTGTGTGTACCGCTGAATCACATTATTCCTATCTAATCTAATCAAACATGCATATATTTAGACAAGAGATGGGAAAAAAGTGTAACTGAAATCAGGTTTAGGTTCTCAAATACCATTAGTATGGACAGTTCCTCGTGTTTACCCACAAGCATTTTATTTGTATCACATATGCCTCCTACTTTACATTCCTCCCACACAAAGAAGAGCTGCTCGTCGTTGTTCTTGTTAAGTAGATGAATGTGTTTTGCTTATACTGTCTTAGCTGCTGTTACTATACATTTGTATTTGTCTAGATGACAAATGACTTAACAGCTCTTGATTTTGATTTTTTAAAAAGCATATAAACGTGACAAACTTAACGGCTGGTTCTTACGATTAGCGTGTCAGTCTGTGTGTTCACTTTGTGCGTGTGCCCTCACCCCGAGATGCAATGTAGCATTCATGGCAGCTCAGCAGTCCGTTACGAATCCTTACATCAGTCCCTGCAGTGGCGTCGCCCAGCTGCCCCTTACACACCCCACACTGAGGAGGGAGATACAGTTAACAGCATTACACACACATTTGAAGGAACTTAAGGTTGTTATTTCATGCCTGTGCTTTCCCTGCAGCGACGAGACAAAAGGTGTTTTGCACGTCGAGAATTCAAATGCCGCTTCTGTATAGTCTCTCTTAAACACCGTGCATAAAGCAGTACCTTAAAACACTGTATGTGGAAGAACAGTCCCAGCGTATCGATGATCATCGCAGCTCCTTTTCCCAGAGGCTGAGCGCAACCAGAACACAGTCTCTTTCCACTAACACACCTACACAGACGAAGACAGTAGGAGGGAAACCGACAGTTATTCAGAAACAAGCTGTGCTTTATCGAATTAACCCCTTAAGGCCCGAAAAATGACACCAGAAAACAAGATTTCATCAGTAGCAGCTGCAAAACTGTGAGGTCAAAATGAACAACCTTGAGCTGTGCGAGTAAAAAACACGTGGATGAATTTTGAGATACAGCAAGTCTCCTTATCTTGAGTGAAAAGCTCCAGCAAGAACCGACATTTTTTGCTTTCATCAAAACAGTAAATTAGAGAGCAGCCTTCCAACAATAAGCCTGTAAACACTGATGTTCTTGAACCCCTTCCAAAAATTCTCAACTGCAGCTCTGCCAAATGTGACGCAACAGAAATGACAACAAATGCTGCATTTATTTTAGTCATAGCAGGACCAGGTGGTCTCTCCGGCGACTGTGCCAGGATTGTCAGTCTTCAAAGCGACAGCGCTGGTTTTATTTATTTGTGTGTACAGTGTGTGTGTTAACACCTTTACCTGGTGGGAGAGGGAGGTTGAGGTGCTGAAGGAGAGGACTGCTGTTTACTTATCACGGCATCATGGGATTCGGATCTGAGGAGCAAAAAAAAGAAGAAGAAAATAGAAAATAAATACACACACAGATGTATATCCATAAGTTAAGTTGATCACTTTTCAAAGTTACTGTAAAAAAGAAATGGTTTCTTTTTTAAGAGGTGTAATTCTCTCTGCCTCCCTCCCATCCTCTTCAAACATAACTTGTTGTGGATTTTATGATGCTCAGACTAAAAGGCTACAAGCTAAAAATGCACTGGTCTCACAACAAAGCCGTTCTTCACACTGAGAACAAGCGGTGTTGGTGTTTGATGTGTCAAGATTAAGCGTCATCCCTGCTCTGCTTCAAACCTTCTTCAACAAGCAGCTCATGATCTTGTTTGTAATCTTTAAAACAGAATAATTAAAACGGACATAAAACATATTCATGCAGTATTTCCAGTCAAATTCGGCGACCAGATGAATGCGCATCGAGAGCATCCTGTCACCTTTTAACAATCTGTGCCTGGTTCAGCTGAGGGTTGCGGTCCAGAGATGCTGTTTTCCAAAGTTCCTGTTTCTTTGAAGTTTCACCATCACAGGCAGAATCTACAAAAACACAGAGTAAAATAAAACTCATAAACTCATAAAGGGATACATGGAATCAGAAATCAGTGAGCACGTCCTCTTCATGCTCACCCTGGAAGAAATGCAGCTTGGATGCGTGCTGATCCTCGTTCCCTGTGGAGATTCTTTGGCCGTTCAGCTGCAGGGGGGCGTTTCTTCCCCGGGTGTCGTTGTTTTCTGGGGCCGACGAAGGCGTCGCTGTCTGTCCTGACTGCTGGTTCAACAAGCCGCTGGGATTAAGTGGTGTTACAGTCTCCTCCAGAATCCGTCTCTCCTGGAAGAAGCACAAACAGAGAAAAACAAAGATAAAAAATAAAACCAGAACGTGACGCGTTTTATTTTTAGTGTCTGTCTGCGTGTTTGTACCTCTTCATTGTGTTTCCTCTCCTCCTCCTCCACCTCTAGCTGGGCTTTCTCCCATTCCTTCTTCAGCTTCTCCTGTTCTTTCTCATATTGCTCCTGGAGAGAAACACTGTTGGCGTTAAATGCTGTACGCACATAAACACATGTATGACACACGCACAAAACATATATGAGCACATCCAGCACAGCGTGTGCCGTCTGTTCTCTGCTAAGCATTCGTGGAGCCATGCACACACACACACACCATCACACTACGGTACCTGGAGGACACGCTCCTGCTCCTGTTGCCACCTTTCCAAGCGTTTACGCTCCTCATTGGGGTCCCAGACCCAGTGATTAACACGTTTAGCCAAGTTCAACATGGGGGTCTCAATCTACCCAGACCCGAACAACAATCACACACATGTATACGGGCCAAAAGGACAGAAAGAGAGGAAAGGTGAGAGGACAAGTCTGACTACAGTCACTACAGCGACCACTGGAGACGAAGGGTCAGGACAGGGTCAAATTTAAGAATGAAGGAGAAACAGAAAGAACAAGCTGCAGCTGCTTAAAGATACTCACGCTCACATTGCTCTCCTCAAGTCCTTCTGTTGAACAAAGACACAGAAAATTACAGTTACAAAACATCTGCAGGGAGAAATAATCCAACATCAGTGATACGTCTTTGTATGAGTGACTGTAAAGGAAGCAGTCTTACCTGTGACAGTGGGAGAATATTCCTGCATGCTGCTGGGTGATGCTGCTGGACGAGCATTTATTTCCTCCACTGGACTCCCCAACAAGTCACCGGTCCCAACCTGAAGATTAAATATTCAACTTCATTAAAAAAAAAAATAATAATAAAGAGAGAAACTGGATTTCTCTTTGTCCTGTCTATGAATTGTTTAAAATACTTAATGGCTTATACAGGTGTTTTTGAATGTTGCAGTCAGTTTGTGACCATTCTGTCGACTTTTTAAACCTTTTAATGTGTTTTTCTTTACACTCCAGGCAGCCACTGGGTTTAGTTCATGTAAATGCTTATTAAAATGAACTAGTAGAAACCAGAAACTTGCTTTACATAAGTGATCCACAGGGAAGATACTGAATATAGTTTCGGGTCAGGCTTGTGTCCTTCACTGTGGCAGAATACAGAGCGTGACCAAGACAGTTTTGCACCTAGATGTGTCGGTATTTTAAAACCAGGAGGGTCAAACGTGCAGATGAGGGTTTGTCAAAAGCCACGTTTAACCGTACTGAATGGACTTAGGTAACTATTGTTTTTGATTTTTAAGTCATTATTTGTTGCATATCATCCATGTTTGGTTTATCTCTTGGGCTTCATTTTCTGCCAACACTGCAAATGAATGGTGAGAATGAACTGATGCTAAGCTAACTCTTATGTCTTGGTTGCCGGGCTTTGCATAAGCACTTGAATGAACCGGGATGGAGGATTCTTGAAGACTTTCCTCCATGCAGCTGTAACAACTTAGACAAAGTGTACAGACGTTTAGGTTGGGATAAACACAGATCCAGTGTTTTACCCTGACACTTACTACCTGTCCATTGCTCTGGAAATCTGGTTGAAGCGGCTCCACGACAGTCTGCGTGAGCTCCGTCACGATAGTCGTCGTGATGACACAGTTTCGGCCTCCGATCAGGGAGCTGATGGCAGAGGCTGAAGACGAGGTTGGCTTCTCTGCCACTGGAGGTCGCGGCTGCTCCGCCGGCTCTGGACTTTTTCCAGCCTCCTCGGGCGGAAGATCTTTCTCCGTCTGTTTGGGGGAAACATCTTTGATCTCCTGTGGCGAGAGCTGAGGGGAGATAGGCGGGATGGAAGCAGCTGAATCCTCCGTTGCTTCTCCATTGACTCGCACCAAACCGTCCATCTGAGTGGGACACAGACAGAGGATAGAAGTATACTCACATGCAGTAACAAGTATTTAATGATACACAATATTTGTCAACAATTATAATTTCTACTGTGTTGTTGCTGATTTAAGTCCAATTAAAGTCTTTGACAAATACGACAACATTACTTTGTGGTGTAAATCAGCAATAAACTGTCTATATACAGATCATAAAGGACAAATAGGTAAGATCAGGATTACAACGAGGTGGAGCCCGATGGAGAATTTTATGAGTCTGCACATGATTTGAAGATATAATAAACACATAACCACGCTAAGCTTAACAGATATTTAAAAGATTAGTTGCAGCTCCGGCAACAACACATCTTCTCCAGCACTATTTATTCACTTTCTATTGTACTTATTTGGCCATTCTGTAATTCTTTGAAAACAAATGTGTTTAAAAACTGTTTTAAAACTTCCCCATTGGTCCATTATTGTTTAGAACCAAGAGATGGTGGGGCGCCACGTGGTGCTCGTGTAGCGACCGGCAGGAGGGCGAACGTCTGTGTGCTTATCGTGTGAGTCTACGTCCTCGATCGTTTGTTGTGTGCAAAAAATCACAGCAGCGACTGCCCTTCTTCTGGATGTTTAACCGGTTCAAGGTGTGCAGCAAACTAATGGGAATGTTTTACCACTCTATGGTTGAATCTGTCCTGACCTTTGCCATCATCACCCGGTTCGGCAACCTCTCGTTAGCAGATAAAAAAGGTTAGAACATAATGTTGAAGTAAAATTATAGGTGCCACATTATCCGACCAGTCAACAACCTTTTGTAGGAGGGTAAACTCTGAGGCTCAGGACGTCATACAGCGTCCTGACCATCCTCTCCACACTGAGTTTGAGCTCCTCGCCTCAGGCAGGAGATTTAGAGGGCCAAAGGCTAAATCAAACAGGAAGAGAAATGAATTCGTAACTCAAACCATTACACAACTAAATATGCATTTTAGAAAGTGAATAGTTATGATGTGCAGTGATGGTCCTGCCTTCAGTTGTCCTTCATGGTTTATTGTTACTTGTCCTTGTCAGGGCTGTTGTTAGGGCGGCTGTGGCTCAGGTGGTAGAGCGGGTTATCCACTGATTGCGAGGTTGGGGGTTTGATCCCCGGCCCCTCCGCATGCCGAAGTGTCCTTGGGCAAGACACTGAGCCCCAAGTTGCTCCCAATGGTAGATTAGCACCTTGCATGGCAGCTCGGTTGCCGTTCATGTGTGAATGGGTGAATGAGGAACACATTGTAAAGCGCTTTGGATACCACTACGGTAGAGAAAAGCGCTATAGAAGTGCTGACCATTTACCATTTTGTTCTGAATCTATGTGACTGTGATCCCATGTTTTCATGTTTTTACCTGCCTGCAAAGCAAATTTCCCTCAGGGGACAATAAAGTTTAAAGTTGAAGTTGAACTACCTCTTTTTGAAATTAAGGTTCAGTTTATTTATCAACAGTAAAAAACAAATCGATATACTTTGCTAATAGTGAAAAAATCAACAATAATATGAGGATTATATCTCAGTCGACCAGATGATACCTGCTCCACTGGAGAAGTTCAAGGATCTATTTCTATTTTTCAAGGAAAACTGAGACTCGACATCAAAACGCTATGTTTAAATGACTTTGTGTGATGTAAAGAAGTACGTAAAAATGGCAGAACGTCCTAAAAGTTACAAACAACTCCTGTAAACATGAGTTCAGGCAATGAGGTGGAACATCGAGCTATCAGATGATGCTGACTGACAGATATGGAGCCCCTACCTTGACCGGTTTGTGTCCAGACAGTGTGTTCCTGGGCTGGCAGTAGGGTTTGGCTGCCAGCAGGGGGACGGGTCTGGAGGGGACAGATGGCGGGGAGGGGACTGTGTGTGCCGGCTGTGTGGGGTGAGGCTTCACTTGTGCAGTCTGAGGTGAAGTTTGTTTGGTCTGAGGCTGTGCATCTCCTGTAATCTGGTTCTGATGCGTAGACGGAGACTCTGTCATTTGTGTCTGCGGCTCGCTGAGCTGTAGCGACCGAGGTGGCACGTTTTGTGAGTTTGTGACGGTGGAGACGGGACTGTTTGGTGCCGGAGAGCTGGTGGAGATGACGGCGGCTGGTTTCTCCTCTTTATCAGCTGAAACCGTCTCCATTTCCTCGGGTTCTGTGTGCGTCTGGTTTGTCGTAACAGCTGATTCTGGTTTGTGCAGAGGGTCCGGGAGGGAGTTGTTGATAGGTGGTGTTGGTTTGTGCTCCTTGTCCACTTGAATTAGGTCCTGTTTGGGTTTTGATCTGGGCAGTTTTAGGCTGTCCAGCGTTGCGTCGCTGATGGTGAAGCGGAGGGCGTAGCGCTGTAAAACCAAGGCCGCCTCCTCTGGTGTCGCTGCACTTCTGTAGGCTTCGCACAACTCTGCTTCTCTGCGCTCCCTAGAAAGGAGGAAGAAGAAGAGACACAAAGCATCCGGTTTGTAGGCAGCATTTCTATTGTTGTCTTTAGGGTAATTCAAATAAGCCTCATGTTACGGGCAACACTAAAAATGGAATCAGTATCATTCTTACTTCTCTTCCACGATCTCTTTGTAAGTCTTGATGCTTTTTCTCTTACTGCCATCACCTCTCTCGTCTTTCAGCCTTTTCTCCAGCTTCTTCCTCTCCTCCTCCTTTTTGATAAGCTCCTGTGATGCGCTGCGGCGGCGATTCTTCCAGCGAGCCAAGTCCTGTCACACGTTCACAGCGTTAATTCATGATATCGATATTGTTTAAATGTTAAATTTCCCCGTAAATAGCTGTGCTGATCTATCAAAACACCACATGTCCCTTACGTCTTGCCAGTGGTCCTCGTCCTCCTGAAAGTTGCTGTACTGCTCGTGCATGCGTTCATATCTGGATTGGCTCATGGGCGGCAAATGTCCCACCTCTTCCTCGTTAAGCATGTCACTCATACTCACGCTCCTGGAGAGGAAAAAGATTGCACAAGCGTGAACAAATTACTGAAACAAGATGAATACTGGCTTCGTTCAGCTCTCTGGCTCTGGAAAACAGCACATTTCACTCATCAGTTGCATCGATCACATTAGTGTTTATCACAAAACAGCGTGTGCTGTTATCTACAAAATAAAACACATGATTAAAAAGCAACAGAGGCAATAAGAAAAAAAACGTTTTGCACTGAGATATACACCGATCAGCTACAACATCATGACCACTGACAGGTGAAGTGAATAACATTGATCATATTGGTACTATGTGGTGTTCTGATGGAAAACCTTGGATTTTAATATCCATGTTGATGGGACTTAGACACCCAAATAAACATTGTCCCACAACAAACACACTCCCTCATGCTAATGGAAACCCCAATATCACTGGATGAAAATGCACCCCACCACATGGAAACAACACCAACCAATCAGTAACATGTTGAGGAACATGACGATGGACCAACATGTTGATCTGACCATAGACATATATACGTAGAAGCCGCGTTGACTGCCACTGCTGATTGGAGCCGACGTGCCTACGCGGCGGCCATCTTGGTACAGTGCCACTCGCCCCTACAGTGCATTACATCTATAGAGGAATGACATGTCTGCACTATAAAAGTGGTCATAAATCGATCAGTTGTCAACATATATTGTTTGTTACAAACATCAGACATGGAGGACGGAAAGGTAGACATAAATAGAACAAAAGCATCCAAGCATCCTGTGTCAAAGCTAAATGTGTGACGTTTCTAACAAACCAAAACGTTTAGAAATCGGTCTAAATTCAGTGAATAATTCTATTTTTAAGATTGTGGAGTACCTCTTACCTCCATAGACTTACATTCACTCCCCCCTCTGCTAGCCCTGTACCAAGATGGCGGAGTTTTAGGCACGTCCCTCCACAGTCAATGCGGCGTCTACGTATATATGTCTATGGATCTGACCTCCAGACTTCCTACAGCCCATTCTGATCAAGCATCAACAGGATGCAGTGGAACAAGTTTGACTGACAGAGGCCCCACTGCACAAGCCAGAGCACCCAAAGGATCCAGTTGCAACGTCCTGGTTCCAGACCCCATAGGACACCCTGAGAGGTCCTCTTGTCCATGAACAATGGTTTAGAGCATTTTGGACCAACACAATAATAGGCAGATGGTCATGATGTTATGCCTGATCGGTGCACATATACAGCAAGACATACACAACCAGTAACAGTCCACCAAAAATCATACTAATCATTAATCAATCTCTTTTCTTTTCTTTATGTGGTGGACTTATATTAGTTGTGTACGTGTTGCCCCACATCTCCACACAGTAAAATAAAAAACCATTACTGTTTCCATAAAATAAATTAAACAAGCAACTGAGCAAAAACAATTCAAGTATTTTGGCAAGCTAAACAAATTCATTCAACTTAACGAGGTGGTTTTGGTGGAGAAGTCTGTATTAGTGTGTGTTTAAATGACGAGCTACTTATAAAGAAACAAAAGAGAATTACAGTAAAATTCAAAACCAAAAGGTGACAATAAAAAGCCCGATGTTAGTGATGACATTACAAAGCACAGCAATGAGAATAAAGTTATACAGCATTAACATAATTTTGCTCTTAGAATGTAACATGCACAGCGTGTATGTGTTACTGTCATGCATTAGTCCGTCCGGATTCACGCTTAAACACTTACTCAGTGTCCTCAGACATAAAAGCAACTCGTCGGCTCATCCTAAAACAACAACAGAATTCAGTGAATGAGAGGAAAGAGCAGGTGAAGGCTGGTGTGACAGGATGTTTTTGCAGGACTTCACATTTCAGCTGGTGCTATCGATTTAATACGTGGCATCGCTGCAACCAAAAACTTAAAAGAGAGGACCGTTTTTCATTTCCATTCACAGACAATGGGTGAAATAAATGCATGAAAGAGCTACCATCAAATCTGAGAGGGGAACCGATGAAGACACACGTAAAAGGAGTTCGACAGGCATCTCACATTATAGGAGGAAGCTCGTCATCCTCCAGCCAGAAGGGCTTCCTTCGTGGTTTCTCATTCACATCCACCTTCCTCTCTTCTGCCTCCACTCCCTCCTCCACTTCCTTCTTCTCCAGCTCTGCCTCCACTCTACAGATCGGGGATACAGCAGCAGGAGAAGGACTGGGCGGAGGTGCAAGTGAAGGAGAAGAAACGGGTTCAGCCACGACCGTGACGGGGGTGTCTGGGATCTTCATGTCACCCTTTACTTGCTCTTCCTCCTCCTCCTCCTCCTGCATCGCCCTCAGCCCTGCACATGTGGGGCTGGTTGGGGGTTTGGAGGGCAGGGTCTGAGGCTCTGCTGCCGCAGCAACAACGCTGATGAAACAACGATCCAAGATTAACAGGAAACACAATCGAAGGGTGAATCAATCACACAAGACTGCTTCTGAAACCTCTGAGCTGCTCTGAGATGAGCAGGGAGAAGCTAGAAAGGACTGAAAGAGTCGGTTCACCCAATTTTTAAACATATATTTGCTTAAGTGTGTCTCATGGTATGTAGCTATGGAGATATCAGCTCCACTGCAGTGAAGAAAATGTGTCTGTGGCGATTACAAAGTTGAAGATTTCGAAAATGTCCTCCAGAAGAAGCATCCCTGCTGCAGTGCCCTTGAATGGGAATTAGTTTCCACTGATGGAAAAACTATGACAAAGTCTGGCTCTCAAAGGACAAGTGCAAAACTAAATCAGTGGAGAATCTGATTATTGAGCAACATAATCATTCAGTGGAGTTGAGTTTCTCCTCCTGCTGTGTTTAAGTCCAGTTTTCAGGCTCTTCTAGCTCCGTTTACGTCTATACAAACTCCTGAGTTAAACATACGTCTCTTAAACTGCTCAGTGTTCAAAAGTAAGTTTCTAACTATGGTTTTCTGCTGTTAGTGTGAGATGAAACTGAACCAGAACAGCAAAACTGCAGGTTTGACAAGTGCAGAAAGACGTGAAACTCACTATGAAGCCCTGAGCTGAGTAAAGCTACAGATAATTCTCTGTAGTTTCTTCACTACGTTCAGCCTCTTTCACATGGTCACACTGTTTTCACATTGAGTCATTTAACCAACTATCAGACTTGTCCAGCTCATAGTTACTTAGGCTCTAGCAAACTTTGAAAGATGGCCATCTTAAACCGCCATAAAATCATTTTCAGATAATTTCCTTGGGGGCTTTCTTGGAAATAGCTACTTAATTTGATATTAGTTATCAGAAAAGCAGAGACAGTGCTCGGTCTGAGCTTTGCGTGACCTAGATTCTTTAATTCAAGACATTAATTCAACGTGCAAAAATGTGAAATTCGTCTTCAGGCAATTTGAATTCATAGCAGAGGATATTTGTATTAAACTTGAGATTAAATAGAGTTTAAAGAGATGCTTCTTGTCCTTAAAATTAGTACCGTATTCCATAAACTTGCAGACCTGCTCAGGGATTATCTTTTATGTAATCTGGGTGACCCGACCCTTTCAGCGCATTTAACAGTAGAAGAACAGCAGCACTCTTTTTTTAAAGCCTTTTTTGTGATTTACACAGATAACAGCCAGCAGCTCCACACTCAGCTGGCACCAAACGGCCAAAGTCACACCAAACAAAGGCAAAGTTAGACGTCACCATCAAAACAAAACGCCAGATTAGTCCGAACGAAGCACAAACCGAGCCAAGCCATGTGAGGAACGGAGCTGCAAACAAAAATCCGCCGCAGCAGCACAATCTGAGCCCTTTCAAACAAACGAATCCGCATCAGGCATCCAGCTGCAGGTCCTCAGACATGCTGGTACTGAACCACAACAACAGGATCGCCTCTAACTCACCACAGAGACCCGCTGATGTTAGTTTTTCAAGTCAACTAAAGCAAACATGGTTAAACCTTCAGCGATCTCCACTCAAACACAGTAAATACCTTTCACTGTCCATCTTCTGTGAGAGTTTAGGTCTGCTGTGGAGCTGCTTCATGGCAGACACTGGGCTGACGGTATACTTCACTGATCCGGGTACAGGCAGGAACTGATTCGCTCTGGCTGCACTCGCTTTTTGGAATGATCCGGTCCTTCGTGCCATCATGTCGTCTTTCTCCAAGTCAGGCACAGGCTCGTTTTCATCATACTCATCCTCATTGTCATCATATTCATGTTCGCCCTGAGACGCTGCTCGGATCACTGTTGTCTCCAGCTGCTGCTGAGGTGTTTCCATGGGAACTCCGGGCTGCTGTTGCTCCACTCTGTGACAGAAAGTCCTGGGATTGAAATAACTAAACATCAAGTTGGACAATTTCTTTGAAGATGCAAACAACACCGAGCGTGTTAGTGGCCTCTGCACGCTGTTAGATACACTCCGAGTCGCATCTCAGCCCACCTGACGTTCACTTTCTTGCTCCTGTCCTCCTGGACTTGCTTCTTGTTTCGCAGAGCGGCGTCTGTGCTGCCCTCCCCTTGCGTGCAGCGCTTGGAGGCGGGCAGAGGCAGGAAACGGTTGTAAGTCGCCGTAGAGGTGCTTTGTTTATGGAAAACTCCCGTCCTCCTTGCCATCATGTCGTCTTTCCGAAGATCTGGGATTCTCTCCTCTTCCTCCTCGTCCTCTTCCTCTGCCCTCTGTTCATACTGAGCCAGACGAGCATCCAGCTCAGCGGGGGTGGCCTCGGGGGTCCAGGGCGGGAGGTCAGCAGAGGTAGGGGTAGTCTGACTGGAGTCGGCTCCGTCTATCTGGCTGTTAGAGTATTGTAAAATGCTCAAACCACAGCAACAAATGTGGATAATCTATACTAGAGACTGCAACGATAGTCGTAAACTCCAGGCACGAGCATGCAAACAAGCAGGCCAGAGGGGTAAAGAATAGACTGTAAAAACCATTCGAGGGTTAGAAGAAACACACAGCTGTAATGTAAACACATAATTTACAAATACTGGCTGTTTATTATCTCAGGAGGGAGAAAGATTTCAGCAATCATCACTAAAATCTATGAATTACTCCTTTATTATAGCCAAACACCAGAGTCCAATCTCAAGTTTTGAGGCCTATATCCAAGAGGGGGTTTTAAAAGATATATCTGGGGGGTATTTTATGCTTTATTTGACAGCTGCCAATATGGAAATGGCAGGAAATTAGCATTCATTGTTGGCACTGTAAAGCCGATATTTTAAAGCTCATAAAATCTGCAATCTGCACATTAGTTAACATTAATATTTTTTAACATAAACAAGTATTTTGATCGTGATATGTTTCAGGCAGGACATTTTTTGTCAGTGCTCTCTGAGGAAAACTGTTTCAAATACGTAAAATAGACACCTGAAATGCCTCTAGAGGAATTTCTCGTTATTCACTCGTACTGATACGTCTGCGATAAGCCATTATCAGCTCCCAAGCAGATTTACGTAGCTTTGCTTGTCGCAGTTTGTACATGCAAGTGTGTGAGTTTGTACTTCTGTTTCCTATTGAAACTACAAGCAAATCAGTGCAATGCAGAGAGGTGCATTCAAACTACCTAATGCACTAATTCAAATGGGTTTAAAACGACACTGACAAGCAATTTAATGGAGTCATTTAATAAGTAATGCAACACAAAAGGACCTAGTGTTCCTCAGTGCAGTCCATACTAATGCAGGCGGCTTTGGATTTGAGCCAGTGCAGCCTAAGTCGTCTTGTATTTGGCCTCGTCCATACCTGCGTTCCTGCTCTGAAAGCTGGGAGCCCAGGCCAATGGTAGGCATGGCTACGGTTGCCTTGGAAAGGAGTCGTCTTAGCAACTCCGTCTCCTCCCCTTCACTTGACATGACTGTGTCTATAGGCTGCTCGATCTCAGTCACGCCCCCAAAGGTCACAACTTTGCTGTGACCCCGTCCAGCCTTTGCTGATCCGCGGAAAGGGCTTCCGTAACTTTTCTCCAGACAAGCCTGACACACAGGGGCCGGGCTAGCCTCACTGTAGATGCAGTCTCACAAATGAAGACAGGCCCACCAACAAAACACGGTTACAAACATCCACACCAACAACAGCCAGGAGGGGAAAAGAAACAGGGTGGAAAAGAAATCATGAGCAACTATAGATAGAGGATCAGACTGTGGAGACAAAAGAAGGATGAGGTGGAAATGTTGAATCAGACAGGAAGTATGGATGGAAAGAAGAGGACAAAGCATGGGGTTTGTATTTGAATCAGTCGAACACGCACGTACGTTCACGCACACACGCCGAGCATTTTATCTGCTCTAGGTAGCCACATTTTTCCTACTCGCTGCTGCTCCTCCGGGAACACAAAAAACTCTTTATCCTATCTAATGACATCAGCACAGAGAGGGGAAAACAAAGCCGAGGCAGTGCTCACGGCCAACAGTCGCCTCTTTTTTTGCTTTTTTTTTTTTTTTTTGGTCACACACACACAGAGTCTCATACACACCGGCCAATTCCCTGCTCCGTTTCAATGCCTGTCAGAGAAGACTGAAGAGGACTGAAGTGCACAATAATGAGGAGAACAAACAAGAAGATGAGAACATGGGGAGCGACGGAGAACAGGAGAGGAGGCAAGCTCAGCCCAGGGAGACGTAAAGGAATATTGAATATCGAACAGGATGTGGTGCTAAATATATTCCTTAGAAACTTGTTTTATGTGGGTTAATCTGTTGACAAGTTTTTGATAAATAAATCATTTATTGCATAAAGAGCAATGATCCCAAAATATAGCTAAAAAAGCTGCCAGACCAACACTCAACATAGAACTGTTTGGCTTAATAAAGACTTAAAGAGTTTTAAATTTTAAGGAAGGAGTCGTTCCACGCCAACTCACAGAGGGCCTCCCAGTTGAGGTCATGGATTTTCTTGAAAATAAATCAGGCAAAAGCTTCTACCTAAACCGTGCAACCTTGCAAAACCCCACAGTTCTGCTCCAAATACTTTTTGAGTTATGAATTTTTGAAAATCGGCCCTCTGTGTCAAATCTGATAACTTCAGCGATCTTTAAAGCATCTTTAAAGCCTCGCCAGTTGATTGTTTTTCGCAGGATTTGGCTGATATTTTTCGACTGAATATCCAGAAACCTCTAGAAAAAGTTGTAATCATGTCAGTAGATTATGCTGATTTTTTTTTTACAGAAATTAAAATAACAAATTTATCATCAAAACAAAAAATCTTCAATTTTCAAAAATCCATATCTCCACTAAGATTCACTCAATTCCAACCATATTTTTTTGTTGTGGGTAGAAAAACAACTTAGTTCTGTCAGATCTAAATGCCATTTGGTGATACATGATAAACTGACTGCCGCAGGTCTTCATGAAATTAGCTGAAAATCCACTTTTTAGGACATTTTAACAGGATTTTATTCAGGAAGGATTGTTTTGATATCTTTGAAATTTTCTGAAAGGAATGTCTTCATATCCATTGAAAAAATATTTAAAAAATAAAGATGTTATATCACTCCTTCATTGTTTAAACATTTTATGAATATGTTATTATGTTAATAGTTTTCAGCGGCTTTAACGTCACATTTGGTGGCTTTAATTGTCTAGTAAATATCTGTATTCTGCTGATTTAAAGGTGATAGATTTAATTATTTTAATTCCTGTAATTAAAAAAATCCTCATAAGTTATTGACATGATTACAAGTTTTGACTTTTTCTAGAGGTTTCAGGATATTCAGCAGAAAAATCAGTCAAATCCTGTGAAAGATAATCAACTGGTGAGGCTTTAAAAGAACCACTGAGGGCCGACTTCCAGAAATTCATAACTAAACCATGGAACCTTGCAAAACCCCACAACTCTACTTAAAATGCTTCTTAAATTATGAATTTTTGGAATGAATATATGACAGAACTAAGTTGTTTCTACCCAAAACAAACATTTGGTTGGAATTGAGTGAATATTAGTGAAGATATGGATTTATGAAAATGATTTTTTTTTGTTTTGATGATAAATGATAGATTTTTATTATTTTAATTTCTGTTAAAAAAATCAGCATAATCTATTGACATGATTAAAAAAAAATCAGTCAAATCCTGTGAAAATCATCAACTGGTGAGGCTTTAAAGAATCGCTGAAGTTGTCAAATTTAACACCGAGGGCCAATTTTCAAAAATTCCTAACTCAAGAAATATTCGGAGTAGAGCTGTGGGATTTAGCAAGGTTCAATGGTTTAGGTGGAAGTTTTTGCCTGATGTATTTCAAGAAATTCACGACCCCAACTGGGAGTTGGCGTGACTCTAATGTGCTTGCAAGAATTAGATGAGAAGATCGAAACCACTCTCACGTCTGAGAATATTTCGTTACATCCAGTTAGCCTACGTTAGCACAAAGCTACTTAACTATCCAAGAGAAACAAAACCTATTTAAAAACAAAGCCGTGCAAAAAAAATAAAACAAAATCCCACTTTATTAAAGGGATTATATGGTACACTACAGCTTGACTAGTAAGTCCATAGAGTTTCCACTGGCTGTTACATATACAACACCCTCCCTTAATGTCAAATAGTTGTTTTTACATTAATTATTTCCTCTACAGTTATAATTTCTTTACAACTTGGGCTCTAGATAATTGAATATTTGCTTGTAATTTCAAACCAATCATCCTGGTTTGCATACAGACTCAAAAATGGCACATCCAAAATAAAATTATTAGTTCTCCTCCATTTTTTTCATGTCAGGGGTGCGTGCTGTCGAAAAAAAGACGTATTTTAAGCGATACTGCAGCAGATTCACCGTTCTATCTTGCATCCTTTTTACAAAATACTGTTTGCAGAATGTAATTTTGTAGTAGTTTAATGAAGATTCAACTAGTTGCCAGTCGACAAAAGGTAATAAACCCCCTGATTTTCAAGTCACTGCTGATTACAGGTTTCAGAAAGGTCTAGAGACTCTCACGTCTTCAGTGATCAGCTTGGCTAGAATTGACTAGAAGCAAATGCACACCCAAACACACACACTGCACATTCATCAGCTTTTCAACACAAGGTCATAACAAACCACACACTTTACATACAGCAGGTGTAGTGAAACAGAGAGTGTGTGATGGGCACCTTGGTTCAGTCATCTTGAGTCTCTCCCACTTCTGCATATCTGCCTGGCTCATGGGGGAAGAAACAAAGCTCATTGGTCCGTCCCTGAGAGGGAGGGGCCTGCTCTGAGCCCGCCTACGAGCCAGGTCGTCCTTCTGCTTATTGGGCATCACCTTAAGCTTTCCCTCTTCCGCCTCATCCTCACCGTCCTCCTCTTCCTCGTGGCGAGAGGCAGAGCTGAGGAAGGGGTTGTCTTTGCGTGTAATGATGTCAGGGACTGCTGCTTCCTTCTCACTGTCCAATCACAGAGCGGCATTACACGGCACACGTTACCCATCAACACACGCACGCCAAACCACAAGTGACCACGACAGCCAAAGAAAGACAAAGCAGGAAAATGAGAAGGGAAATTTAGACGTGAGTTAGAGGGAATGGAATAAAAACACCAACATAGATAGCCGACCTGATCTCCTTCTCCTGCAGGGTTTGCTGTGAGGCTCGTCTGATGCCCTCCCAGCGCTCTCGGTCTTTGTTGGTGCAGAAAGGAGACGGGACGAACTGATGCACCTTAGAAGCGACGGGGCCACGATGGGCTCGCCTGGATGCCAGGTCGTCTTTACGAACGTCCGGAACTTTCCGTACTTCCGCCTCCTCTTCGCCATCGGAGGCGGAGTCCCACGCAGATTTCTGAGAGCTCAAAAAGTCATTATCCCGACGGAGGATGATGTTCGGGGATGACGGCCGCGCTTCTCTTTCCTCCACTGTGGGAGGGCTGGGGTTGGAGATGGGATGGCGTGGCAAGGTCACTTTTAATTTTGCACATTTTGAGCAGAAGCAGCAACGTGCAGGTTTGGATCGACATGCGTGCAAAAAATGTTACTGGCAAATCCTGTTGGTTAGTCCAAGTTTGCAGACAGACGTATTATTGTGTGCTTTAAAAAAAAACCAACAACTTTTAAACACAACCCCAAAAGCAGAGACTCAATCAGGCAGCATTCCCATCCACTTAATCCTCTATCACAACTGGTTTAAATCAACCTCTCCAAATCAGCCTACTAAACACCATCATAAAGCAGCACAACTACTGCAACCATCCAACTTCACAAAACCAGAAGTCAGTCCACAGCACCAGTGTGAATAGACCACAAGCCACAAACAAGTTTACCATCACAGCTTTAGTCGGTGAGAGTCAAACAACCACCACAGCAGCAGCTCTCATGCCCGTCCTCTCTGACCTGCTGTAGCGAACGGCAGCAGGAAGAACTTTAATTCCTGCCTTCTCCAACATCTGCAGCTTCCTCTGCTCCAACACCTGCTGGGCGTCCGTCTCCTCTTCCTGCTTTGGGTTTTCCCCATTGCTCTCAGGTGCCCAAGTGACAGTCTTGGGAGTTTTATGGTGCAGTCTGGTTCTTTTGCTTTGCTCCGGAGTGGCTTGACTGAGGAATGGTGTGTAATGGCAGGGAAAGATTAGGGATGAGGAGGTTTGTGTGTCGATGTTTGTGTTTTTACCTCGTTTTCCTGCTCAGTTTTTGTTTCCACTGAAGCACCTTAGCATTGATTTCGCTTCACAAATACAAAACATCTGCATTAGAATGACTTTCAATGTGTTGACCATTACCTCCGCTGTTCTCCCTCTTCTGGGTGCGGTTTTCGTCGCGGAGTCGGGATGTAGCAGCTGGCGTTGGTTCGGTTAGGAAGAAACTGGTTGAAGGGGATGGAGCTCCTTGATTCGCCGCTGGCAGTCCGTCTGGCCAACATGTCGTCCTTCCGCACATCTGGCTTCCTGCTGGGGGCATCGGCCTCCGAGTCGCTGCCTCGCCCTGTGGCAACAAAGACCAGTGGAGCATAGCAGGGAAGAGAGTGATGAAGGTGAGAAGGTTATTTTTAATTAGCTCTTGTATAATAAGCTTCTGCAAACCACTACAAGCAGACAGGATCCAATTTACTTCTTACATTACCATCGCTATGCTAGCTATCCTGATAGGAAAAACACAGGTTAATACAGCTGAACTGGCATGCAGTGCGTTCAGACCTCAGATAGGTGTTAAATCCATAAAGTATAAGCACCTTCTTAGGAAAAAAATCAGCACCTAACTCAACGTTTTCCTATCAGCTCAGTGAAGAATCAGCAGAAGTCCTTCACAAAAAGTAGCTGTCCAAAGCACTTCTTTTCCCCCACAATGACCCATGTTTGTTAACAAATCCACCAGCTAACTAATCATCTTAGCGACCAATCCATACCATAAATATCAGTTATTGATACCAGATGTAAATGCAAACACCCATGGATCAGACGCCATTATCCAGACAGGGTCTTCAGATACATATCAGATCTTAATGCTGTTTCCAGTTGTCATTCCACGCCAACTAACCCAAGGACTCCCAGTTGAAGTCATGGATTTTCTTGAAAATAAATCATGGAAAAGCTTCTACTTCTTCTTTATTTTTTTTTATTGTTAAATAGATTTTGCTTCTCTTGGATAGTTAAGCAGCTCTGTGCTAAGGTAAGCTAACTGGATGTCGCTAAATAATTTTCAGACACGAGAGCGGCGTCGATCTTCTCATCTGATTCTTGGCAACGTAGCAAATAAGCATATTTGAGTCATTCCACGCCAACGCTCCTAAGGCCTCCCAGTTGAGGTCATTCTTGAAAAAAATCATGCAAAAACTTCGGCCTAAACCAGGGGTGTCCAATCCTGGTCCTCGAGGGCCACTATCCTGCATGGTTTAGATGTTTCCCTCTTCCAACACACCTGATTAAATGATCAGGATCGTTATGCAGAGCTTGACGATGAGCTTATCATTTGAATGAGGTCGGAAGAGGGAAACATCTAAACCATGCAGGATAGTGGCCCTCGAGGACCAGGATTGGACACCCGTGACCGAAACCATGGAACCTTGCAAAACCCAACAGCTCTGCTCCAAATACTTTATGAGTAATGAATTTTTGAAAATCAGCCCTCTGAGTTAAATTTGATAACTTCCAACTCCGGTCCTCGAAGGCCACTATATTGCATGTTTTAGACGTTTCCCTCTTCCAACAAACATGATTTAAACGATCAGCTCATCATCAAGCTCTGCAGAAGCCGAATAACGATCCTGATCATTTGAATGAGGTATGTCGGAAGAGGGAAACATGCAGGATAGTGGCCCTCGAGGACTTGAGTTTGACACCCCTGATTTACACTTTTGGACTCAGCTGCTGTTTGGACCAAACTGTTTCTTTCTTTCTTTGGAAAAAGTCAAGTCGAGTCTCACATGAATCCAATCAGTGTTCTAATGGAAGGACATTGGACAGTTTACATAGTATTATCACACCAAATTCTAGAAATGCTGACAGAATAATCAGGACAGTAGGATAAGCTACAGCTCCTGCCCATATTGTTTGGTAAGCAGTAACCCACTTTCTCTGTGACCTACCGGGAACGTAGGGAATGAGGCTATTCCTGGCTTTGGGATTGTGTTTTTCTTGTCACCCTGCTGCACATACATTGTGCTGTCAACATGAAAGACACAAACAGGATGCTTGCGATGGCCCCCTTCAAGCACACAGACATATGACAAGCAGGATGTTGACCTCAGCTTGCGTTTCCCAGGTCCAAATCTCTACTGATTGCTACTTAGACCAACAGCTGCTGCATCTGGGGCACAACACACACACACAGTCTGAGACGCTCAGCTGTTGTCCGGCCAGCCGGTCCGGTCATACTATACGAAGGTTAAAACCCCAACATGCTAGAGAACAGCAGTCAGTCTATTTCTGGATGAGTGGTTTTGTATTTAAAGGAATAGTTCAACTTTTTTTTTAGCTACACTTTCACGCTTACTTTCTTTCTTAGAGCTAGAAGAGAAGATTGATACCACTCCAGTGTTTGTACATTAAGGAGGCCATTGGGTTAGTGTAGAAGCAGAGGGAAGCAGCTAGTAGCTAGTAGTTAGCGGCTAGTAGCACAGCTTTCTCAAAAATTAAAAAAAGACACATTTAGCACAACTGACCATCACTGTTTCCTCGATTCACCACGTCAGGAGAAGGACTGTGCTGCGAACGGGAGCCGAAGGAATCCAGGCTGTGAAGGAAGAAGAAAAAACACCAGAACGCAAATTAAAGTTTCACAAATAGCAGCTAAATTCGCACAGGGAGCATTTATTTGGATACAAATGCAGGTTTTGAGTCAACACTTGTACTGGACTTCTCAAGAGTGATCTTAAATAACCGTGTGTGTGCGTGAAACCACATAGATCAGTGAGCATGTGTGCTGACAGATGTCTCCCACCTGTCTAGGGAGTTGTCTCGGGTGTGTCGTGGCGGAGAGAGAGACTCGCTTCTCTCAGAGTCCCAGCAGTCGTAGCCGCTGTCTCTAACGCTGCGCTTCTGTGGACTGTCCCCTGATTCCTCACTTTCCTGCACAAACAAAGCCAATGAGAAGACAGGATATTATAAACCGGTCAAGCATAACATTATGACCACCTGCCTAATATTGTGTTGGTCCCCCTTAATGCTCTGAACCACTGGGCATGGACAGGAGGACCTCTCAGGGTGTCCTATGGGGTCTGGAACCAGGACGTTGACACTGGATTCTTTGGGTACTCTGGCTTGTGCAGTGGGGCCTCTGTCAATCAAACTTGTTCCACTGCATCCTGTTGATGCTTGATCAGAATGGGGTGTAGGAAGTTTGGAGGTCAAATCAACATGTTGGGCCATTGTCATGTTCCTCTACATGTTCCTGATTGGTTGATGTTGTTTCCATGTGGTGGGGTGCATTTTCATTCAGTGACATTTGGGATTTCCATTTGCATGAGGGAGTGTGTTTGTTGTGGGACAATGTTTATTTGGGTGTCTAAGTCTGATCAACATGGATGTTAAAATCCAAGGTTTTCCATCAGAACACCACATAGTACCAATATGATCAGTATTATTCACTTCACCTGTCTGTGGTCATGATGTTGTGGCTGATCTGTGTACAAACAACTTTGGAAAATGCACAAAGAAGATCACTTAAAATTCAACACAAGGGTTTTCTCATTGTCTTGCATAAGAAACCTAAAAGGCAAACTTATTTGAATGGACCTCCAACTGAGGCAAAGTGGAGAGCCAATCTGTTCAAACTCATATCCTGTCTGCAGAAGTTGTGCTGTAACCAAAACAAAAACGTGTTTGTCTCCTGTCTCCCGTGACCCTCCGACACCCCAACAAAGATAGGAAACTAGCAAGTCCATCCCCCGCAGCTCCTCCATGCCATTATCTACCTCCCTATCCTCCTCCTCCCTGCTCTTTTCCACTCAGTTAGTTTACTCACCACCTTCATTTGAGCTAATAGCCCTTCAAACTCCTTGAGGTTGAGCGTAGGGCCGCTGTAGGAGGCGCAGCCACTGGCAGCTTTTCCCAGCCAGAACACTGTGTTCAGCACCTGTGAGGCAAAGATGAAGTGTTTAACGTAAATTGATAAACATTTAAGATCACGCAAGATTAAAAAAAAAAGAAGAGAGGGCCACACAACTCACATTTTTTAGTTTGCGGTTGCAGTCGGAGTCCCTAACGAGAGAGAAGTGTTTTATTATCATGTGGTATGCCATTAAAGTAGACCAACATTGCAATAAAAAGCCACACACACACACACACATTCACACGCTTATTTACTTGAGGTTAGCTCGTATGGAAGTGTCCTGCAAGTCGCCGGGGTCAAACAGCTGGGAGCCCCTGAGGCCCAACTCCTCGCAGCCCCGCAGGAAGACTGACAGGTTGTCCTACAGGAAACAGCAGGGGGACAACAGTCAGTTTATCACTTTGACGAATAGGGTGGTTTCCTGAGCCTGAATGCCACACCGGAGAGTGTCTTCTTACCAGCCCAGCGATGGGGGTGGGCAGTCTGTTGATCTTCTTGACCAGCCCCGGTTTAATTGCACTCAGCAGCCTGCGTGGAGGAGGGGGGAGGAGCAGAGATTTATTGAGTCTTAGGGGAGTTTACGTGCTGTTGTTGCTCCCGCAGGCATCAAAAAACACTGAGGTGATGTCACAGGCTTACTCGCATAACAGGATGCCGTTCTCCAGAGCGCTGCGGAAGTCCTTGTCTCCGAAGCTCTTCCCCGTCACAGCCTGCAGAAGGACAGGAAGGGACAGATGTGAAGATGGTGGACTTGTGGTGGGCTGCAGCTGACAAGTAGTTGCATTTTTTTAAATTGTCTATCGATGAAATGCAAGATAAATATGAAAACGTCCATTACAGTTTCCCAAGAGCCCAACGCTCATGGGTATTTGTTCAGTTTACAAGAGTATAAAACAGAGAAAAGCAGTGGATTTTCACATCTGAGAAACTCTGAAGCCAGATAATATCAGGAATGTCATAAAATATGGTTTTAGTTCAGCTTTTTCCTCATGCCATTCTTCTTCTCTGTGCCGTAAAACCAATTAGAACAATGTACAGGGCAGATATTCATTAAAAATATTACGGTATGACAACAAATCACCACTGACTCCTCAGATAATCATTTAAGACATTTATCAAACCAAAATGCCAAACAGTCTTTTATCTGAGCCTGTAATGTGGCAGGATTTTGGCAAATTTCTATCTTCTATCTTCAAGAAACACTGTAAATATGCAGCCCTTGACCCTGCAATGGGCCTCGGAGACTATTCTTCCTTTGTGATGTGTTCCTTTTAGTTTAGTCCTATTATGATTGCTGCCTTTTGTAGATGAGTATTATACACTAAAGACCTGGAAAAGTGCCTCCATGTGTTCCTCACACAGGAACCTGCTGCTTCACCCTTCCCCCAGCATTTCGCTTCAGCAGAAACCGAAACAGAGTGACGGCGGGTCAGTGACACACTGCTCTGTGTCCTCATTCCGATTTATCCAAAATACATCCACATGCCACAACGATAACCTCAATCCTCTAACCTGGACCGCAATTTGGAGTCAGTCCTGTGCAGGCAGGAGAGGAGGAGAGAATCGGTGACATGTACAGCCATAGCATCAACCCACACACACACACACACACACTCACACACACTCACACACACCGCCCTTCGGAGCTGTTGCGCAACCAGCGGCCAAAGATGAATGGAAAAGAAGAGAGGGTTGGCTGATGCCGTTTAGACGTCTAATCCAGATTAGCGGAGATTACAGTTAGCACCCAAACTGTTAACCGCAGGCCCACACTCTCTCTGATTCTGCTGCTCATATGTGCGCTCCTTTACACGCTTTCACAGCCAAACAAATGCACTGATCTGATTTAAGGATCTGAGCGTGTCAATACTTCAATTCGCAACAATTTTGAGTTCTCGCTTTTTCATCCTCTGCTGCGTCTCCTTGGTGATATTTATGATCTGCTTCTAGCTTTTTTAATACAGATCTGCTGCACATGCACCATAGGCATGTTAGGAAAATATGCACCCACACACACACGCACACAAATGCAGTGCATGTGCAACTATGAAAACTGCCTATTGTCTTTTGTTACATAAGTGATGACCAGATGTTTCCCATTGGCAACCCCTTCTTTGTCTTGTCTTTCATCATTCTGTGTGTGTGTGTGTCTCTTTAACACACACACACACACACACACACAAAGTTTGAGCGAGCACTCTCACCGACATAATGCATTCATTACTTGGTTATTGTAACGTTAACCATCATGACTCAACGCCTGAACCCAACCCTAACCAAAAACTTAATTCTAACCGGACCCCTAAGACCAAAACCCTGAAGATGCGTCAGAACGTGAGCGCCGTCCAAAATGTCCTCGCTCCCAAGGTCTCCTCAAACTCAAACCGGTTCTCCTCCAATGATTCAAAGACTCCCAAGTCCTTGAAACATTTACAGCATGGTCATGCATAATTTAATCGCAGAGAAGAGCGCTGTATTGAGGTGAGAGCAGGACTACCGTTTGGGTTTTGTGTAGGCAGCGTGTGCAGGAGGCAGGACACAGACAGTGGGTGAGGGGTGTGGGTGGTTAATGATCGGTTATGGAGCTGAAACCGAAATGCAGCAATTAAACTCAGAGACTGACATACGCCGACACGTTTTTGATGCAGAGCTGATGAACGTTTACGCAGGAGACAAAGAAGGATGTTAAAATGAGGGACGGAGTGTGTGCATTAAGCGAGTATTCACGGCTGCCACAAAAGCCAAGCCAAAAGCCTCGGGGGCATTTCAGCGCCAGTGACGGTAATTCGACCCTCCTCTGCTCCCTCTGAGCCCTCATGGTGGATTTCGCCGCTTAGCCTGGTGAATGGCAGCAGCAGCTACCATTTAAACCCCGAGGTGGGAGTGTGTGTGTGTGTGTGTGTGTGAGTGTGTGGAGGGTCAGGGGAGGAGCAGAAGTAGGCCAAAGTAGCCCTTATTTTATTTTAACAACTGCATGAAGATGGAAGGAATGACAGGCTAGAAAAACAGAAAGCAGAGGAAGAGGTTGCTGCAGCAGCTGACTGACTTTGTTATTATTATTTGTTGTATGTCTGTCTGTCTGTTAGCAACTTTACGCAAAAAGTTCTGAGCGAATTTTGATTAAATTTTTAGGAAAGATGGATGATGGGACGAGGAACAGATGATTAGATCTTGGTGTTGATCCGGATCACCGTCTGGATCCAGGAATTTCTTGCAGGATTCTTTAGCATTGGGAGATAGGGCAATGTGCATGTAACTCCACAACAAATGTCCAGGCTGCTTGGCTAAAAATACAGGATCAGTTCCCGCTAATTTCTACAACATATCAAAAATTGATCCGGATCTGGGAAAAATTCCGGATACTAGGATCCAGAACAGGAAAACCTAGAGGGCCTGTGGAATGGTCATCACTGTAAGGTAACAGATGAAGATCCAGACATGCAGCCAACACCAACATGTAGCTGAGACTCTGCTGAATCAGGAGGATCCAACAGATCTGTTGTAGAATCAACAGCTATGGAGCTGGATCCAGAAGAAACCTCCATTACCCAGAAAGAGATTCTGGTGAACTAATGATGATATCAGTGTGAATCCAGATGCTAAGGGTTTGTTTTCTGGGTCAAGGAATCTAATAATGTAGATAAAACAATCATGGGACGATTATTTCTGGGTGTAAATAACAATATGGGGTGAAATGAGCTGCTTGGAGAAGGCCTGTTTGTCATGGGACCATCAGGCAATCTCCCGAATTGAACCCACATAAGTTTATGCCTCTGTTCTTTCTTACAATGTTTAAGCGCTATGTGACGACTTCTGTTGTAAATATGCGCTATATAAATAAAATTGAATTGAATTGAATTATTACATTAGCGTTCAAGCTAGCCGTTTAATTTTTCTACAATCTCGCAAAACGCCAGATGTTAACAACATTTAGCTCTTTTCTGAGTGTATTTTACAGAATCAAAAGTTCCTAAAAACACTTTTTAAATCACTGCGACTCAATATTTTGTCCAAATGTCAGAAAAATACCTTTCTCCCTGCTTATTTTGTGTGACATGAAAAAATACAAAGAGGTTTTATTGTGAAAAGACATATGTGATAAAAACCAACAACACTTTTGTAGTTTGGTTCACATCATACAGATTGAAAAGAAACACACACTAGGTAATTATGTGCATTTGTATTATGAAATTCAATTAAATCCAATTAAAAAAACTTTATGTGTCCTGTGTTTAAAAAACATAGAGCAAAATGTGGTCTAAACTTGAAGACGGGGCTAAAAATCTTCAGTGTTCGGTTGATGGTGTTTATTTTCAAAGGAATTCCATGCTTCGCTGTTTGACTCGAATAAAATTTTACTGTAAAGCTAAGCTGACAGGATTATTTTTACAGAAATAAATATGTTAGTCGGGCAAAACAAGACCTTTTAAGATGTCCTCTTGCAACCAGAGAATTAGTAGTGAGCATTTTTTTTAGATTTTGTCAAAAGAAAACAATAACAATCTCTTCATTTTTAAAAAAAAATAATCTTCAGATTCATCAAAAATGAGAATAATCTCTAGTTGCAGTCCAAGGATTATACATGACAGGCACAAACTGAGGATTGCTAAGCTGCCTGTGTGCTTCCAGTAAAATCAGCCCTGAAATTACAGCGAATGGATTCACGGTTTTCTTGGCTTATAATGGGCTGTTGGGGGGTTACTACAGATGACGGTCAGCATGAGTGGTCCGTATACAGTAGAGGCAATGAGGTCACTTCATTTTCCTGTTATTTCTGACTATATAATAAACAAAATGCCAATTATGCTTGAATAAATTCAACCCCAGTTAACACAACTCATGAAAAAACTATTTTTTGTTTATTTTTATGACTCTGGCGTTGGTTATTTTGCTTTGGTGCGGACTAAAACGTCATTGGGAGGTGCCAAAAATTCTTCTACACAGCAAAACCCTGGAACTATCTTGCAGTGAGAGATGGCCAAGTGTAATATTGGAGCACCACTGTGATGCAACGACCACCGAGAGACGCGAATGTTTAGTTAGTGGCGGTTGCATAAGCCTTATTATAATGTTCTGCAGGCCATTTGGGCGCTAAAAGTCACGGTGCAAAGCAGAAGAAGCAGAAAAACTAAAAAGAGGAGGAGAGAAAAACAGAGAGATAAAAGTCATAATCCAGATGCATTGTGGATAATCTGGGTCAGAGTAATTAACCAGAGTGAGTCGACACCAGACAGAACCGGACTTCTCAGTAACTGGCAGCAGCACAAATTCACAAACAGTTCCCTGGTAGAATTCCAGTACACTTATTGTACTAAATACTTTAAGGAGGTACTTTTTAGCATAATACATGATCAGGAAGTGTTTTTCATTGCACGATACTTTGTTAGTTTCATTTCAAAGAACATATGTGATGTAGAAAACCTGATTTTCTGACATAAGATTTGTTTTTAATTCATTCTCATTTTACTCAAACGTACTGACTGTATTTTGGAAGATTATTTATCTTAAGATTTAGTCTCTGAACTTGCACATTTTAGTACATTTGTTCAATTATTTCACCTCACTTTAGATATAATCACTCTGGTTCCACGTACACCGATCAGGCATAACATTATAACCTGCCTAATACTGTGTTGGTCCTCCTTATGTGGTCAAAAATGCTCTGAACCATTGGACCAGAGGACCTCTCAGGGTGTCCTATGGGGTCTGGAACCAGGACGTTGCCACTGGATCTTTTGGGTACTCTGGCTTGTGCAGTGGGGCCTCTGTCAATCAAACTTGTTCCACTGCATCCTGTTGATGTTTGATCAGAATGGGATGTAGGAAGTTTGGAGGTCAAATCAACATGTTGGACCATTGTCATGTTCCTCTACATGTTCCTGATTGGTTGGTGTTTTTTCCATGTGGTGGGGTGCATTTTCCTGCCAGTGACATTTGGGATTTCCATTTGCATGAGGGAGTGTGTTTGTTGTGGGACAATGTTTATTTGGGTGTCTAAGTCTCATCAAAATCCAAGGTTTTCCATCAGAACAGCACATAGTACCAATATGGTCCATGTTATTCTCTTCACCTGTCTGTGGTCATAATGTTGTGGCTGATCGGTGGATAATCACTATTATTCTGGCTGCATGTATATCTCAGTGCACTCTTCATCTCAAAATACAGTATAATTAAGTGTTTTATATTTTACACACGGCTACATTGACACAGCACAGACTAATGCTACTATAGAAATCTGGAAAATGCTGACCAGAGCCAGTCAATCTATAAACACAGCTAACTTTTCACATGTTGTTTGCAACCATTTATGAATCTTTACATAAACATGTCACACCAGCATGTTTAACTTCCTCCGTGTTGATCTAACACCAACTCCATGGATTTCCAGAAACATCAGGAATCGCTGAGGAATGAAAGACGTCTTTGCCAACAATAAGTCTGGGCCGTCATTGTTTCACATTCTTTCACTCAGCATCTGATGCATGGTAAATCCATGAATCCCTGCTCTCACACTCTCTCTCTCTCGTGCAGACACAGCTGGCTGTCTGAGACTATTGGAGTTAATCTGCCGAGGACAGCTGTGACATCTGGCGCGCACACACACTTATTCGGTCACACGCATTCTTTCATTTATTCCTTGTGTGTCTGACCCCAACTCTTACCATGCGCTGTATGTCAGTGGCAGCAGAGGTTAACTGCCGTCACTAAAGTTAGCTTAGCGTTTCTCTAAGCCTGTATAACTTTAACCTGCTCAGCATCACATCCAACACTTTTAAAGCACCTCTGACCGTTTGCACCAGCTTTGAGACAGTCTAATCCACCCTTGTCTCGTCTATAAACAGACAGAAAGGTTTCGTCCGTGCCAGTCTAATTTCCTGCTCGGGTCATTTGGTGATATATAGCCTACTGCTCTACTGCACCCCTGGAAACAGTGACACCTGAGAGCCTGCCCGTGTTATGTTCCCATAGTGACCGGTGTCACCCAACCGGGGCGTGTCCGAGAAGTGTGCGAGGCTGCGAGCCGTATCATGCATAGCTGATTGGCGTCTGTGAGTGTGCATACACTTTGCATACACAAACGCGCAGACTGAAAATGCCTCGTGGAGCGAAGGGGCGGCATGGTTAACCCTGAATCATCCCCACCTGTGAGAGCACATAAATACGCCACTAGAAATAGAAGCCAGCCTGACCAGCCTGAAAATAGCCAGAGAATTAGGAGGCAGAAAGACGACAAAGCAAGAGGAACAGCGAGCAAAGACGCAGCAGGAGAGATTAGGACTTAGAGGCCAGCATTAACATAGACTACGCTGTGCTCTCTACTGATGGGACACACTGCATTTACACTTTAGTTTGAAATCTTATCTTAATATCTTCTATTTACTTCTACTACTTGGGAGTAGGGATAGACCGATTATTGGCCCGGCCGATTATCGTGGCCGATATTTGGCATTTTTCTGATTATCGGTATCTGTATTTTTATTGAGCGATTATTGATAAATTAAATGCTCTACTTCAGGTCTGATGTTGCCTCCACTCTCTGTTTGGCTGCAAACACTGAACAACAAACACAAGATGTTGCCACAAACCAGGAAATCAGCTTGTATCACAGTGGCTAAGGCTATGCTAACGGCTAAGTTGGAAGGGAGCCACAGATTACCCTGAAACAGAGTCTGGAAAATAATAATTAATAATGCTATAAGACATGGAAATTAGTAGGCAAACATAAACCGAGGACATAATTTAATCACTCCTATTTCTATTTTACATATTCGGTCATAGTCACCCTCACTAGTGAAGAAGCCTAGCTAGGTTCTCTGCTATCACATGCTGTTAAAACATTGCATTAAACGTATATCGGCCTGACTTGATCACCAATAATCGGCATCGGCCCTGGAAAACCCCTATCGGTCGATCCCTGGTTGGGAAGAAACATTGCACCATGTAAAGCTATTCATTAATAAACATTTAAGTAATGCTATTCATGTGGTGTTTGCAATAGCATACTAGATGAGCTGCACGTAAATAAAGCAAACACCAGCTCAGATTACAAGACCACAGTGATGAAGCAAGTTAGCCACAAAACTTCAGGGGAACAAATCATCGTAATAGACTCGTTCTATGATCTGACAGATGCACGTCAAAGTTGGAACTTCCTAGTTTGAGACTTCTTGTGTGGATGTCGTTCCATAGTTTTTAAAAGCGGTTTGTGGCACTCAGATCATAGTATTGATTTTAATGTTGACACCAAAGTCCGGCATCATGTTACCGGTTTATTTTACCATATGGCAGATCTTGTGTAAGAATTTGTGTAATGTAGCTTTGGGTTTAAGGAGAGTATACCAACTTTTTTAGCTTGCTACCACTTAATGTGAAGCAATCTGTACTTGTGACCTCTGCCTGTATCTACTGGTACCAAACAGAAAGTGATCTGAATGAACTCTGAAGTAGTAAAATTATCCAACAACTCGTCCTTTTACTTTCCTGTCCCGTTAATCATTATGGGACCTATCTGACCTACCTCTGACTTCCACCCCAGTGGGGGTCCCGACCCCCAGATTAGGAACCACTACGTTAAACAGACCATTTTAAAAACAGTCAGGATGCACCTCTAATCTCAGTTTGGATTTCAGTCTTATCTGAGTGCACTGATTGAAGGCCTGTTCGCTTTAGTGAGCTGTTGGCAGTGAAACATCACTGAAATCCACATCTTTTTAAACAATCACTAACATACCAATGGTCAGTATTGCTAAATGTTTTGTTAGCGCTATTTTAACCCTTTCCTCCCTGGATGTCCAAGTGTTGTCGTTAAAGCACAACCAAACACCATTTTTTTAGGTCGCCCAGCATAGCACATCCGATTAAAAGGCTGCCTCGTACAAATGGTAAATGGTTTTCTACCTTAGTGGTACTCAAGGCGCTTTACAGTGCATTTCGGATTCACCCATTCACACACCAATGGCGACAGAGCTGCCATGCAAGGTGCCTGCCTGCCATTGGGACCAACTTGGGGTTCAGTGTCTCGCCAAAGGACACTTCGGCATGCGGAGGGGCCGGGGATCGAACCACATGAGCTGCAGCCGCTACAACAAAGGGCTAAATGAGTGTCGCACTGCTGCACACAAATTCGGTAGAGTTTCAGTTGAGGATTTTTACCGCAGGTTCAACAACATGGCACATTGTTGTGAGGCTGTTGTCTACTCTCTAACTTAGAGTTTTCATTAGAGGGAGGTATGACGAGGACAAAGACTGTATTCCAAAATTCTCCCGAGCGCCTCGTATCCATAGAGCCTGAGGTTGTTTGTTATGGCCTTACGGTCGTGTGGCTGTTACCGACCGAATATGCGAATGTTTTTGTCAAGTGGAAGTTTCAAAAAATAACCTAGGGCTCAAGAGGTTAACGTGTTCGTGATCCTCAGACCTAAGTGGAAATAAACCTTCTTTACTTAGTATTAACTGAGTGCCTGGACTGGGTGGTTGCAGTCTTGTGTTTATCTTCAGACCTAGCAAATAAACCTAAATCTCCATCTTCTTCTCTGTCTGCTGGAGCTTGTGGTAAACTGGGTTGTGTACGGGACGACCAGCCGGAGGTGACTCATGGACTACAATGATGGCTACCCCCAATCTGATAGGTCAGTCAGGATCTAATAGTAAATAGCCCTACTTTTCTTCTTCCATCACAGCTGTATGTTATTATATCGTAATCCATTTGCGAAGGATCCATTAGTCACATCAAGAGCTTTAATCAAGTTATGGAAATGAGTAGCGACGAAAAACATATTGTCATGGTCCTGCGATGGACTGGAGACCTGGCCAGAAGGTAGCCTGCCTTGGGTCCTAAGTCAGATGGGATAGACTCCAGCCCCCCATGACCCTCTACAACAGTGGTTCTTAACTAGTAGGTCGGGACCCAAAAGTGGGTCGCAAAGCCATTTTTAGAGGGTCGCAGAAGCGTGCCCCACCCACTTAAAAAGTAGTGGTATTAAGTCTTCTTATGACGCAGTTTGCTTTCAATAGCAGGATATTTAGCATTGGTGACACCAGTAGTCGCCCACTATTAACCTCTAGATTTGTCTCTGCCATCTTATTGGAGAAATTTATGCTAAAAACGTGCAAAAAATGAACCAACATGTGCTCAGAATCTGTCGAAATGGGTCAAAATATGCCCCAAAACTTGGCAAAAGCATCCAAATATACCAAAATGAGCAAAAAAATAAGCCAAAATTTTCCCAAGTTGTATCAAAATGTGTTGAGACTACACCCAAATAAACCTAAACTTGTTAACAGGAACAGCAAACTTCAACAATTTGGGTTGCGACTGTTATTATCGTGGGTCCTGAGGCTGGACCAGTTGAGAACCACTGATCTACAAGATAAAACGGTGCACAGAGTCATAAATAAACTACCTTTCCCCTATAAAAACCCCTGCATCTCCTCTCTTGGGCTGTTTTGAACGGTAGTAAACAAAATGTTGCACATCAGATAATTACCTTCACTGTAAATAAGAAGTATGTGATGTGATGGATGTGATCGGTGTGGATCTCGGCCTCTAAGCTACAACAGCATCATCATGAAACTGAGTTGTGTCTTTTGAGTTTTTCAGTGGCCCCATTCTTTCCAGCCCTGTGAACAATTTCTGGAAGCTCCCCTGCAGCCAGCACAGCCTGCGGGGAGTCCTGTGAAGAAGGCAGCCAGGACTTCCACGTCAAGAATCACTCTGTTGTCCCATCAAACCTCCGTGCATCCTCTCGTGTGAGCCTCTAGCTGGCAGGTAGGCAGCTATAAGCCGGAGCGGGAAAATAGGTCATAACGCAGCTCCACGGGCAGATCATGATTCACCGCTCAGGCTTATGGAGGGAGGCGCTCCGGGCCGATGGTGGTGGTGGGAGCGATGCAGCAGAAGCCACCGATGATAATCTCGTCCGATGCCATCAACTGTTGGTACAGTGGAGCATCTCGTGCGTGAACGCTGCCCCGGTTTCATAACCATGGCAACCGGAATCCCCTCGCGCGCGAGAGCGAAAGGGGGGCGTTCCTGCTCCCGGTCGATAGAAACCACCGACGACACTTTGAGGCTCCGCTGCGTGTTTACTGCGCGTGAAAAAGTCCCCCCACAGTGTTCAGCGTGGGTAGGAGCGTGGAAACCTTTGACACACACGGCTGTTCACGCATGCAGGAGATCTCACACGGTAACCCGACACCGCATAGTCCCCCCAACAGGTGACGGTGCACCGGTGCTGCGTATTTATATCCCCGGTCACTGACTATGACCCGGTTCTGTGCCGTGGCAGCAGGCCCAGGACGGTCCCCCCTTACACTTACCTCTATCCATTTCTGCGCCTCCAGGCAGGCTGGCTCGGGATGGTTCGGCTCCGGGGGCTCCTGCTCCCGCGGAGGGGACTCTCGACTTGCTGCGGGGCTCGCCATCACCGGGCAGGCCGTTCCACCGAGAGCGAAGTGATGATCCGGTGATACGTGATAGAGCTCCGTCCGGACGCCCGCTGTCGGTGCTCCCCTCCGCTGTCTTCCAACTCCACGCGCAGTCGGTGCGTGGCCCTCTCGTGCTCCGCCGCGAGCCTCTGTGGCGCAGAGATGAAGAACGGCTCCTCGCGACGCTGCAACACGAACCGCGCGCTAAAAATAACGAGTTCTTGTTCGCCGAAGTGCGCGAGGCTGCTGCTGCTGCTGCTGCTGTCCTCAGCCACCGCCGCGGCCGCGCGATTCAGGAGGCGTGAACGCGCAGGCAAGAATCTCTGCGGGGGAGGTCGAGAGACACAAGAGAGGGAGACAGGAAAGAGAGAGAGAGTGAGGGGGGGAGACAAGAGACAGGGGAAGAGAGACAGGAGAGAGATAGGAGACAGAAAGAGACAAGAGAGAGAGAGAGAGACAGGGAGACCCACATATAACAGGGGGGTAGAGAGAGAGAGAGACAGGGGTAAGACAGATGAGACAGATGGGAGAGAGAGAAACAGGAAGTGAGACAGGAGACAGACAGGGAGAGAGATAGGAGACAAAAAAGAGGCAGGAGAGAGAGACAGGGAGAGACACATATAACAGGGGAGAGAGAGACGGGGAAAGATAGATGGGAGAGAGACCGGGAGAGAGAGAGACAGGGGAGAGACAGGAAACAGACAGGGAGAGAGAGACAGGAGACAAAGAGACAGAGAGAGAGAGAAAGACAGAAGAGAAAGAGAGACAGGAAACACAGAGACAGGTGAGAGATAGGAGACAAAAAGAGAGCGAGAGAGACACATAACAGGGGAGAGAGAGAGACAGGGGTAAGACAGATGAGACAGATGGGAGAGAGAAACAGGAGGCGAGACAGGAGACAGACAGGGAGGGAGACAGGAGACAAAAGAGGCAGGAGAGAGAGAGAGACAGGGAGAGACAGACATGAGAGAGAGATGGAAGAAAGACGGATGAGGCAGAGAGAGAGACGGGAGAGAGAACCAGGGAGAGAGACATAATAGGGGGGAGAAGGGGGGAGAGAGAGACAGGTAGAGAGAGACATACAACGGGGAGAGAGAGAGACAGGGGTAAGACAGATGAGACAGAGAGAGAGGGATGGGAGAGAGAGACATGAGAGAGAGACAGGGGAAAGACAGATGAGACAGAGAGAGAGAGAGACAGGGAAGAGATGAGAGACAAAGCGAGAAAAGAGAGAGACAGGAGAAAGACACAGAGCAAGAGAGACATTAGAGAGAGACATATAACAGGGGAGAGAGAGACAGGGGTAAGACAAGGGGAGAGACTGGAAAGAAAAACAGGGAGAGAGACAGAAGAGACAGTAGAGAGAGACAGGAAACAAACAGAGAGAGAGAGAGACGGGAGAGAGACAGGGGGAGAGAGACATGAGAGAGAGACAGGGGAAAGACAGATGTGACAGAGAGAGAGGTGGGAGAGAGACAGGGATAGAAAGACATTAGAGAGGGAGACGGGGGAGAGAGACAGGGGACAGACAAATGTGACAGAGAGAGAAAGACGGGAGAGAGAACCAGGGAGAGAGCCATGAGAGAGAGACAGGTAGAGAGACCGGGGTAGAGGCCAAGAGAGACGGGAAGGAGACAGTAGAGGGATAACAGAGGGACAAAGACATGAGAGAGAGACAAAAAGAGAGAGTGAGACAGCAGAGAGAGAGACAGGATAAAGAGGAGAGCGATAAGACAGACCACAACAGACGTACTTCATAGTTCCATTGGTGGAGCTTTCACTTGAAGACTGGGGGGTCTTAATGTGGGTCCATCTGCCAGGAAACTTTGCCTCGTGCCCCTCATCAGGTTCATCTGCTCTTCTCTCTACACTGTACTACGGATCCAAAAATCACCAAATATTCGAATATTCGGTTAGTGCCGCGGAGTCGGCCGGGTACTGGGGGCTGGGGGGGAGGGTAAGAGGGAGTGACACCGGAGCTTGACACCGAAGTTGGCAGGTCCACGTACTACAACCATGGCGGTGTTCTAGAGCCTCAGTGGTGTACTACAGCCTTGGCGATGCTTGGCAACGCTCGGCAGTGTTCAGCAACACTCGACTATTCAAATTTCAAAATTATTATCCGAATACCACCACAACCCATGAATATTTGGATATTCGAATATTTGGGACCAGCCCTAGTCAAATGTCTTCTTCAGACACGGTAAACAAAGTCCACACTGGTCAGTGCCACGCCATGATACTTGGTTACTCTGCCCGCGCAGTCTTATGACATCACACACATGCGACAGTACCGTCAGGGAGGGGAGGGGTTGAGGAGCCAGGCATGACCATAAGACACAACACACAGACCAACGGCAAAAACTAAGATTCAAAGTCTTTATTATTATTGGCTCATTTTATCGGCTGATTTTTTTATCGGAATTATCGGTGTGACGTCATTATTGACCGATAATTATCGGGCGCCGATATTATCGTGCATCCCCAGCCACAACACAACTGCAAAAGCCACAACGCAAATGCAAAGGCCACAACAGAAGTCGGAAGAACAGGCTTTGTTTCCGGGGGACAACATTTTCTGACGGACTATTGTGATTACGCGAGAGTTTAATGAGAACATAAGTAAAATGCTGCTGCTCGATGATTGTGACTAATGTCCTAGTGGGTTAACTTCTGTTGTGGCTTTTGCGGTTTATGCGTTGACCCTTCTGGGCCACCGTATCTTACACTAGAGTAATTACTTTTAAACACAGTCTAATAAGTCTAATCTGCTCCCCCAGGAGGTCCCGAAAGAGCCTCGGTGTTAAGAACAGCTACAGCCGAGCTTTCAACTCGCAATCATCTTTGTTTAAAATCAACACAAATCAATAGCTCAGATAATTAGTACTTTCACACTTCACACAATAAAGAATGGTTTAAAGGTCACCACTACTGTTGCAGCTAATCAGTGCTGTGACAACCTGTCTATTGGATTATTGAAAGCAAATGTGACTTCTCCAGGTGGTTTACTCTCTCAACATGTTGCTTCATCTAATTATCCGCACAGAGAGGCAACAAGCACACAATACAAGTTCCATTCTTCTACCCAGACCCTTCCTCCACCGCATAGATGTCTGTTGGGATAAGGATTCCAGTATTCATCCCTCTGAAAGGATCTGCAAAAGCCACTGTTCGCCACAATTAGCCTCACAGGGTATTTCTGTCGCACTCTATTTGGGCTTTATTATCCAAACAGGACTCCTTTTATTCTGATCCGCTTACAGTGTTTTTGCATGGGGTTTTTTTGCAGTACAGAGGAGGGTCTTGTGTCAGCACCAGCAGTGATGACACAAGCTATCGACAGCTCTTCTATTCTCATCCTGATGCAGCCTTGCCCGGTCAGGACGAGCCTCAAGCTGCAAGGCCTTAACCACTTCGTCACCTCGTGTGATCGAGAGCCTGAGTTGGGTGTCGGCAAAAATGCAGAGCGGCGACTGGAGGTGTGGACATTACCGGGGTTTAAAGCCAGAGTTAGAAAGGATTAGAGTTGGAGCTAATGATTACAGACACAAATTTATCTCATCAGTATTTCCTTGATTATTCATTGAGTCAGTGAAGTGGCTTCCACAGTGCTATATTAGGGTTTACAGGCAATGCAGTGGCTGGGATGGCATGCTAGGATTTTTCACTTACTGTGTGCAAAAAAGAAAATACATCACATACCAACAGTGGGACCTTTGACATCTCATTCTTGAGATACCTGCTGCAGATTAAAAAGCCGGAGCCCTATCTGGACTCCCGTTTTTCTACTACAGACCCACCAGGAGCCACGTAGAAGTTTAATGGTTGCTTTATTGAATTCCCACAGCTGCATTACTAGTAGAACTACAGCAACAGAGGATTTGGAAAGTGCAGAAAGGTAAACAGCTCAAACACAGCCTAGACATACTAACAACCCTGCACTACAAGACGACAACCCGACATACAGTAGCACTTTATTTGGATGGTCTCTTTCTGGACTGGGTGTTTTGTTTTACCTGTGGTAAACTAGCACACTCTAAGTGTTTTTGACTATTGGTGGATTGTAAACTCAATTCAAATAAAGTGCATTTATCAAAACAGCCGTGAACTAACTAAAGGAAAAGACTGATTCTCCAACTTCTCAAAGAAAACCTCAGCTTTTTCAGAAAAATGTCAGAATGTCACCCAAGAACGTCACCCAAAAGGCTGCTGCATGCTCTGAACAATGGTTAAACTATTCCTACGGATACATTTGGGCTATTCTGAGGAATGTCAGATCGTTATAAACTCAACCACACAGCCACCAAAGGCATTCAGAGGAACACGGGAAAAAAAGTTTCCCCAAACAAGTCTTCGCCTTTCCGTCTCACTCTTATTGGCACAAAAGGTATTTAAGCATCAGATTTCTGAGTTTGACACAGATGCACCAGTGAGTACACACAGGAAAATAAGTTGCAGAAAGACAAAATACACACATGCACCCAAGCAGTGGTGAGACCTGACCTTATGTTTTACAATTTCCACGGCTAAACAATATCACAGAGTTTGGAAAAGCTTGTACTGGTTAGTGTCAGCAGAACAAAAGGACTCGATTGTGTTTGTGTGTGCATTTGCTAAAGCTAAAGAATGCTTTGTTCATGACATGAGAGAGCAGTATGTGGAAACAATATGTGCTTCATAGTGCATAGTGTCTGCAGATGTATGTGCACACAGGCTGCTCTGGGTGCCTGTTGATTGTGTTTGTCATGTGGATGCTCCAAGACATTTTGGTTTACAATTGGCTTGATTTGGCGTCCCGTTGAATATCTAACTGCGGCAAAGAGCCACCGCAGAGAAACGGACTTCGCCTTGCTCTCTTTCCATAAATCCACGACACACCTTGGCTGCATCCTAGACAGGATTAAAAGAGAAACATGACAGATCAACTCTTATGCAGAACTTTCATGCGCACCAAAGTTTAATTTCATTATTACAATTTTCTCCACTGTTTAACTAATAACTAAACATTTTTCTACCATAAACTGTACAAAAGAGGTGGAAGTAGTCAAGGTGACGTCTCCCACTGATTTGTGGACTACCATTTTTGTTGGAATTTAGCCGTTACCATCTTTATTCTTTGTGATAGATTTGGACAAGAGACTGGAGCTGGAGATAAATGAATGGTTGGATCTGATAGGGAACCAAGATGTACAACCATGTGGTAGCAAGTTATCAGTCTCAAGGCAGATAAAACACACCCTGCTTTATCACTCATTTTACTTTAAATGAGACCATAATACATTAAATTAACATCATGCTGTACTTAGACAGACTTAAAACTCGTGACTGAAACCAAAAACTCATGAGAAAAATGTTTACTGTGCTAATAAATAAGGTGAGAAGTGCGGTAAATTTCCTATTGACTTTCATACAATCACTCTTCTTTTTGGAGCCAGTGGATTCACCCCCTGCTGGCCATTACAAAGGCTGCAGGTTTAAGTCCCTTTTGGCTCCACTTTTGAGACCCAGAGCCGATGTCTACCCTTTTAATGCAGTCTAGATTACTAGTACAATAATATAACATAATAAAACATAATGTGGCTTGATCCCAATAAATTTGTTTATCATAATACAGCATAAAATGGGGTTTCAAATTTCAGAGGCGGATGTTTTCTAAAGTCATTTTGTTACCTTAAAAGACAGTTTAAGCTCAGTAAAGAGCCCCATATGAACGTTATCTTAACAACATGTGCAACAGCATCAAAGCCAGTTCTTTTTATGTTAGGTTTTATGTTAGAGGTTTATTTTGTGATCTTAAACTTCAGTGTAAATCAACTCAGACGCATCTTCTCATATTTACAGATATGAGCAGTTCTTTCAAATGAAATCCAGTCCATCACCAGATATATTACTGCAGTTTCATCACAAATGCATGCAGAGCCCTCTTGTGGTAGTCTGACGTCACTATTTAAAAGACTTTGAGTTTAGTAGCACATAACCCTCAATGACTTAAGCAGGTCATAGGAAAATTACAAGTAAAAGCATGTTTTTCTTAGTTGTATCAGTCATATTCATTATGCCTATGAATAAGACAGCTTATTTTTAATTATTTTTGTAATATTTAGCAAACAGACTTCCCTTCCATTCCTTAAGTAGCGGCAGTTTGAGCAGCTTTTGCAACATAACTGGCAGCAAACACCATTACTTAAATGTCAGCGCTATGTGACGACTTATGTTGTAAATATACGCTACATAAATACAATTGAATTGAATCTATCCTAACAGAACAAGTCTTGTAGACACCGATATTTAGAGTGTTATCTAGCTACATTTCATTATTGAATCAAGACACCCATCACCCTCACTACCTATCCCAGTTTAACACCATGACTCATCAGACATTATATGCATTGAATAACGCTGCTTACAGCTAATGTTAAAACGTCCATTAATTGTTAAAAACATACCGTTATGAAGGACTCTTCTTTGGTCGCTCCATGCTTCACTACTCCATTAATTCTCCCATCTTAAAAACAAAGATGGTTAGGAATGCACAATGTGAAAATACACACAGTAATGTACATGTGGACGCGGGCTTACCAAATTCATAAAGCTGTCCATTTACATTGACAAAGGCAATAAAGTGAAAGTTGACCTTGTCAGCTTCTGGCTGTGAAAGTTGAGATATAAAGAATTAATAAAGGCATAAATATTGTGAAATGGAAAAAGCACTGCAAACTGTTGCCATCAACACGACATATGGTTTGAATGCAAAGGTTCTCATCCCCCTTAATGCCTCACACACAAACTCACAGATGGGCTATAAAGACAGATGAAGTCAGACTGAGGTCAAATGGAAATTTGGCTTCTGTCCAACTATTTAATATAAATCAGTGTAATTGTCAGGTACATTTATGTATATGAGCTGCACCGTAGACTGGATGCAGCAGGGTGGCAGCTGTCATATATGAATGGGTAACACAGGTTGAGCAAGCACCGAGTATTTGTTGACTACGCATACATGTCTACAGTCTGAAAGTGGTATGAGATGTTAACCATCAGTAGGTGTTGACACCGAGTCTTACCCGACACTGTCCCTGCACTGCAACCTCATTGTGAGCCTCACAGATTGCCTGGAAGACAAAAAACACCCACGACATGTCAGTGTTAAAAAGATCATGCTTCTTTTTAAAATATAAATGCTAATGTAACAGGACAAACAAAAGCACAGTGATAGTGTTTACGGGCAAATTGCCATATCTAGTGACAAGGATTTAGTGGTGTGTGGCGCCCCCAAGTGGCTACAACAAAACATGTAGACTAAGAGCAGCACAACCAGCTATTCTGGAAACTGGAAATATACCGATGGTTCATTTAAGTTTTTTTAGATTCACAGTCTCAGAATTGAAGAGATTTTAAAATACATATAATCTAAGTTGTACTTGTGTTATTTCATACTTTATTTATATCTTATATTTTAACTGAAAAGACTATCCATATATACAAACAAGCATCTACTTATCAGCTCTGCGGTATACCAAAAGATGCATTACTTTTAAATGCATCTTACCTGGTTCTTCTCCAGATGTTTGGCACGGTCATCAGGAGACATGTCTGCTGTGTCATCTAGAAATTTCTTCAAGGCAGAGCTACTATCTGAAACCACCAGGATGAGCGCAATCAGCAAAAAACATGTCAATATTAAGTTATTTCTAAACAGAGTCTGCCACAACAAATACCAATAATTCAGTCTCATCAAGTACTCAAATTAGGAGCATTGTCTATTTTTACAATTTACTTAGTTTCTCTGTCTATAGTGAGTCAACAAATACTTAAATACATGCACTTGAAGATTTAACCCCCATATTTGTGACTTTACATTTTGCACTTGACATACATCATATTTAAGTGACAAAGCTTAAACTGAACAGTGCCCCAGTCACAGCCTGAAGAGCAGATGCTGTGTTTTACATCTCAGAAACATCAGATATCTTCAGCTTTAATGATTAGTGTAGGTCTGGGGATTTTTCATACACTGAAATAATGTGTTGGTTATAATTTGAATCATCTCTCTACCTGCTGAGTCACTGATACTGAATAAAAGTGATAAATATTCGCAACATCATCGGTGGTTATCGCATTCACAATTGTGCTTATTCCAGATGCACTCACCAAAAGTGAGTTTGCCTTTATTGTTGGCCACAGCATGCAGCAGGGCGATGGTGCCACAAGAATTGACTGCCGTCTGCTTCAGGAAATAAACCTCAGAGCCTCCTGAAACCTTGTCTGCCTGCTGCGCTCTGAAAGTCTCGTGCTGCCATGCACAAAGACAACACACACACACAGAGCGTGGTCATTGTCATCTGCCCATGAGAACACAATGTGCAGCCAATCCTTTCAAAATCTAAATATGCGCATGATTTAAGAACATTACAAATCAACAATCAACATGAAAATGATAGTTACTTGTGTCATTTATAAACATCTCCTGCGGTGTAAATAATTACCTATTTATCTCTATTTTACATCATTGTAAATTGAATATCATTTAATTACTGATCTGGCAAAAGGCATCTGAAGACGTCATCTTGAAATCTGCAAACTGATGAGCATTTTTCAGTCTTCTGATTTTGTAGACAAACTAAATAGCTAGAAAATTCAATTTGGAGTCATAATCGTACTATATTTTATGTTTGACCTGAGGATAAGGTGCGGGTAACAATACAAAGCCTCCAGTTCAACGTCTTAATGACTTAAAATGCACACTGATGAAAAAAAAACAAAAAGGTAAGCATCTGCTGATTCATTTCCTCACACTAGCCTCCCCATTCAAGGAACATTACAGCTCTGCATCTCAGTGTCACCCCACCCCAGACAGCCTGTACCACTGGCTCACCCCACCCTATGGTCCTACCCTTCCAGGAAGTAAGTCCACACCACCACCCCATTGTTATTATTGTCATTATCATCATTACCTGTTGCGTCAGGGGGAAGAGCAGCATCAAGGCACAGCATGGTTTCGGGACGTTGGAGAGCTGATCTCCCTCCAGCCCCAGAACGTCAACGAAGCGCCAGCTCTCACCCACGCCTAGCTTGTTCATCATCTGAAACACACGAAACGCGCTCGGATGAATGGACACCAAACAAACACAACAATCGGGCATCGATGAATGACGCCTGGTGAGGCCGTTTCAAAGATGCTGCGTTGCGCTGGTCCGCTCAGACCACACCCTTTAGCCCAGACACTGGGGGCCGCTCCGGGAAGGATGCTGCCGCTCATTAAAATGACATGAACGCGTCTCCAGCTTCTCCTTTTAATGTTACGACCCACTTTTATTTTTTTTTTACAAACACAGGCGACAATAACTGCACTAACACGGTGGTGCGTCGTACCCCGGTGTAACGACAGCGTTGGTGTCAGTTTAACTGCCCCCCAAACTTACCTGACAGTTGAATCAAACGGTTACCAACATGTCGCCATTACTCGGCGGCTAACGTTTCATACCCACCTTGTTCAGCATCTGAAACGACACAAGCAGAGATTTAAAAAGGTGAGTTATCTGCCTGTTAACACGTCGAAGCGTTGACTGAGCTTATTCCCCCACCTCGGGGTTGATTTCCATCGGGGTCCACTCCATGTTTGCGGTGTTTGGCAGTGACTCCGCTACTTTGACGGTATTTCTTCTGTCGGGTTCAACGGCTGTCAGTTGAAGTTACGGCGTGTCCCCCGCTCTTTATACCCCCGGTCGTACCATTTACCGGCAGACGCGGGGGTGGGCGCGGATCAAATGACCGTCGCTGCTCAGATTTAACCTGCTTCCTGAGAAATATCACATGGAAGTGAGCTCTAAATTTTAAGTTTCTTCACGCTCAACTACGAAGGGACACCCTGGAAGGAAATAAACCCGTACTAAAAGTAGATTTAGGTGAAATGACACCGCCAAATAAGAGATCACAGTGGATAAATCACGTTCCTTCTAGAAAGGAGGGTGTGACGTATTCATCAACATTGCTTCTGGTTAAAGATCAATATCAGACTGAGTGGGAGTATTAGGTTAAAACAGCTTCTTTTCACCTCCTTGGTAACTACAGTCTATGCATTGCTCACATAACAAGCTAATCTACCAGAGCAATATGGTAATAAAGAAGTCTTCTCTTGAATTTCCTCTTTTTTTGTAGTTGCTGGAAGGTCTTTGTGGAGAGTAGTTTGTGGTGGGGAGGCCTTAATACAGCAAGCATGGAAAAGGCTTTTTAATGCATTGCAATTTCAGTGTCACCCATGAAAAATTAATCACACATTACACATGGACTGCACTCATTTGCGTCGTGCACACTGGAAAACATTATAAGGGACTCAAGGGAATCAACCTAGAATCATTTTCAGACCACGTTAGAACTTGAAAACATGAATGAATGAGCTGAATGAATGATCAGTGTGCAGTTCGCCTACCTCATCATATTAGGTTTGTGAGAAGCAAAACTGGCAAACCTCCCATGATGCATTGCTAGGGAAGTTAAAATTCTCCAGAGACTGTTGGTTTTTGTAGTTTGAGAAAACAGGCATGGCGGAAACTGGCTTTGGCTCTTCCATACACGTTAAAAACCAAGATGTGCCTGTTCCTTTTTATAGGAATCAAAATAATTCCAGCTGTGACAAACATTTGTACTGAATGTTTAATGTCCCCTCTTAGTTTCATTGAAATGCACCAAGTGGACTCAGTCAAGTGCCACAGCTCTCTAAAGAAATGTACATGAGTAGTTGACTCCACAGTTAAATGATAAACTAAGCAGGTGACGTGACATAACATGACTTTTTTTAAATTTACCTCACAGCACAGCTTTGCACACATGCATATTTATCTGTTTACCACTAGTAAACACTTGTATATATTGGCTTTTTTGCTTTTATTTATTTTATTTGTCTTATTTTTATATATTTATTATTAATTTCTGACTTATAACAGGGACCCAAGTGCCAGTTTTGTGTCATCTCATGTGTACATGTGTGCTGGTATGACAATAAAGAACCTTGAACCCTTGAATCCTTGAGTAAATGATGAAACTGAATTCAGCCCCTACAGCCATGGACTAACCATTTATTTCACTGTAACCGGGAGAAATGCCACAGGCTGTTTTTGGAAAATGAAGAAGAAACTCTTTAAACTTGAAAATATTCGAGGAAAGCTAATCTGTCTGTAGCCATTGTCGATGTGACTTGTTGATTCAGCTTAATATCTTGGGTTTATTGAAGTCATAGTCAAGTTTTTTAACTCAGCATCATGCTTTCAAACAGCTGACTTTGAACAAATTAAACAACCAAAGTGCACTTAATGCTCATTTTTAAGTCAGCAGGCGGCCACAGGTTTCCAAGCTGAATTCACTTAAAATGATTTACAGTGTAGCTCATAGGATGGCTGCACGTACCCACAAACAAACAGGAAGCAGGTAAAAATGACCTTTTATCAAGTCAACATGAATTAAAAATCATATTCCAGAACCTTTACAGAAATAATTTTACATAACTGCTGGAGTTCGGTCATGCAAATGTGTTCCTATGACAATATATTCTTGACCTTTACCATAATGGGAAACTTGTTTTATGTTTTGTTTGTTTGGAATCACAACCAACTGTTCTAGTGAGGAACTAAAGAGCACACAGAGGGCTAATTAAAGCGACGGCATGTATGAATTTCTGGAGAGCATCGCTTTGATTACATGTCAGTGCACGATAACACACGTGGTTACGATACACCTAGATTTGACTTCCCTGTCATTGCAACAAGGCCAGTGTTTCCAGCTGCCTTTAAAGCTGTATGTGACTTCCTGCACATCTGGTTGGTGATATTTTTTGTCTTCCTGACGTGAAGCTTCGTCCTACAGGATACAGTCAAGGGCAGAATATTAGAATATTAGATTTAGAGAAGATCTCCTACCTGTCCTCTGACACCCAGACTGACAAAATGATGGCAGATAAAGCTGATGTGTTTTGAGTCTTTGTGGTTGTTTTGTGTCTCTTTGCAGTGGGTTTGCATTCGATTGTGTTATTTTTGCATCACTTTAAGACAGTTTTAACCTCTTTCTGGTCACTTTGCGTGTCTTTGTCGTCATTTTAGGTCTATTTGTGTTGATTTTACACCTCTTTTTAATTGTCTTTGTAGCTGTTAGCGTGGTTTAGTGTCTCTTTGTATTTGTTTTGTGTAATTTCACATCTGTTTTGTGTTTCTCATCTTTGTGCTTGTTTGAGAGGAAATGTCAAATTGAGGTTCTGGACCGCAGCCCCCCGACTCTTTAGACCTTTCCTCAGTCGGCCCATTCAGCAGTCTATCCATGGATGTAGTTTTTACTCATAAATCATACTCAAGATTACACTGGAGCACAGTTGCGCTGCACAGCAAGTGTCTGTCAGTCCCAGATCTGGGCAGCAACCTGCCTGTTAGTTGAAACTAATGAACATGAAACTGAAGTGCAACAGACTGTAGCTGCCAAATTGGAATTTAGCCCAGGCTGCCAGTGGGATTTTATAATAATGTGTCTTGTTTTCCCAGTTTGTCTGCAACCCAATTGTTCGTCGTGCCGTGTTTTTGTAAGAATAAGCACCTGTCTGCGTTAACACCTGATATTTCTAGTGTCGGTTAAAATAAACCACTAAATAAATCAACAGAGTCTGCCCTTGGTAGGTTGTGGCTTACAATAAGTGGCTATACACTCTAACATCCACTTGGTGGCACTGTAATGTAATGTGAGCAGCCATGATGGTACTTGGAACTGAAGCAGCTTTGATAAAATTACACAACACTAGTTTTATATTCGTTGTTTCTTTGCTACTCTTTTCTTACACTAAGCAGTCATTGTTGGCCTGACATTTCTAGAAAGAGGGTGATGTCTTCACAAGGTTTTCATTTTATACATCTGTTATGTAAAAGCCTTAAGGATGACGTGACTCTTGAGACCATAACTTAAAGGGCTTTCTAATTAAACCTTGCTTTGCTAGACTTATTCACATTAATGGAATAGAAGAGAATACAATAGAATATACTTTATTTATCCCCGAAAGGAAATTCAGGTGTCTGACAAAGAAAAACATGAGATAAATAAATTCACATTCAATTCACATTAAATTTAGTTCGGGTGTCAACAGTTCATCTCCCATTGTTTAGAGAGTTATAAAGTCTAATGGCTGTAGGGATGAAAGATTCCCTATATCTATAATAATAATAATAATAATGCATTGGTTTTATATAGCGCTTTTCTAGGCACTCATTCACTCCATACTCCATGGTGCTAAGCTACATATGTAGCCACAGCTGCCCTGGGGTAGGCTGATGGAGATGAGGCTGCCAGTCTGCTCCATCAGCCCCTCCGACCACCACCAACCACTCACTCTCACATAACATCCACCCAGGCTTCCTGGTGTTCCCTCACGGTCTCCAATCCAGGTACTGACCAGGCCCAACCTTGCTTAGCTTCCGAGAGGTGATGGGATCAGGCATCCACAAGGCAGTATGGCTCTCAGTCCTGTAGAGAAGAGAGATGATCTGTCCACTACCGGTGTTTCTCTGGTCCACAAAGATATTGTGGAGTGGGTGATCAGTGTGTATCTGTGTGCATCTCCCCACCCCAACCCCCAAATCTAGTTAATTAATTAATAATTATATATAATAATTAATTAATTAATCTAGAGTCCAACCTGGTTCCAAACACAAGTTGAACTAATATTGATCAGGAATAATAATGATGAATAATGTTTCACAAAACATCATGGAGGTTAATTTATGGTAAGTTGTGTGGTTTTTCTTCTGTGGTTTTCTTGTTTCAGGTTACACCTAACACGAGTGGCCAGGTGCACCTGTTGCCACGCCACAATTAACAGGGAGCTTAAAAACCAGGCGACCCTGATCATCAGAGCCAGTGGGCCAGATCGGCAGCTGGAGAGAGCTGTGTGGTGTCAGTGTTCCTGTGGCGTGTGGTGTTTGATGTTTTTGAATCGGCTTCCTTTTTGTAAGAAGCTCGCTTTAATTTGACATTGGTTTTTGCTTCTTTTGTTGTACATAAATAACTGTTTTTGGGGACACAATCGGTTCTTTTCTGTTTATTCACATTGCTTGTTACTCGCCTCATTCCCTGGCTCACGAGGACGTAACAGTCATGTTTTAAATGTGGCACTTTTTTATAGATCTTCAAAGTGCATACGTGTTGGACTGTGGCTACTGCATGTATGTTTTATTCAGGCCGGATGGACTTTAAAATGTGTTTTAATCAGAAGTGAAGATGGACGACTCCAGAGGCATCACTAGCTGTAGGGTGAGTGCAGAGGTCAGTGACAGGGTGATGAAGGATTTTAGAGGTTGCATGTCGTGATCGGTTCACAGGTCAGACTGAAATGGCGAGCTGACGATTTGTTCCATGTGTGTCCATTTGTTTGTCTGTCTGTATGTTTAAATAGTGTATTTATCGGTGGGTTTAAAAAGAGAGAAGCGACAATGAGGCAGTGATCTGTAGGAAATCTGGCAGAAGAAGGGAGCAGAGATGATGAAGGACGCTCCTCTGCTCACAGGATAATCATTCAGTCACACTGTGGGGGAATAACTGGACTTGATCGAGCTCTTTGCTCTTGTGTTGCCCTTTTATCGAGAAGAAACTTGACTGATATTCTTCGACACCCGGTGCCTGCAACATGTGCTCACATCTGGACTTCATGGGATGATTGTGGTCCTCAGAAGATAAGGAAACCCAAATAATCCCGTGTAGGGAACAGAGCTGGAAAACAGGGACACGGCTACTGTACATCAGCGTCAGATTTAAAACTGGTGGTCGTTTATCGTCAGCGAGGCAACAGTTTCTGACCTCTGACACCTGCACCACCCTGCAGCATGTTCATCCCAGCGCAGCCTATGGATTTGAAGGGTGTGTCGCCTTTACCAGCGGGTTGGGGATGGAGCACAGTGATATATTTTGGTCTTTTTGTCTCCATGAGCCTGCTGTTGGTTCTGCTGCTCTGCTACTTACTCCAAGAATCGCAGCGCTACAGAAACAGAAAGTGACGATGCTCCGTGTGACCTGCACCTGCCCACAGAACAGACCGTTCGTGTTCGCCTGTTTTCTGCTGTTATTTTTGATTTATTTGTTTTTATCAACTCTGTAATGACATGACTAATGAATCTGTGCTGTGGCATAATGTTTAAATGCATTAAACCTGTGTAAAAAATAACAAAAAAAAGTAGGGCTTCAGATTAGGGGTGCTGTGTTTATTCATAAATGGTCTTTGTATTCATAAAATGTGTTTGCATGTACGTATGTATGTGTGCACTGCTAATATGGTCTTAACTTGATGACAGTTTCAATCGTAGCAAATGTCTGCCATCCCACGTCTAACTGGAGAATCATCCGTGTGTGTTTTTTAGTGGATTTATGAATGTTTGTACATCTTAAACTCACGTTTACAGCTACATCAGTGGATGAGGGATCAAGAAAAATGTACTTAGTTAACACTAAAAAGCTTTTTTGGGAACTTTTAACTAAACATTGCGAAATGTATATATGGAAGTGAATAAATGGGTAATTCTGCCTCCGTTCACCGAATGCCCCACGCCTCATAATCGTCAATTTGATAGATTTTTTTAAAGTGGTGAACGCTGACTGAGTTGACCATGTTTAAGATCTGTGGTCATAACGTCGGTAAAATAATTCTTAAAGAGGGGCGGTGACATGTTGATTTAAGCGTTGTTTTCTTTGCACCAATCTGTGGATCAGTGTTTGAAGCGCCATAACTGAAGAACTGCTGATGGTGCCATTTTTCGTAAAATGATTTGAAGCATTTGAGTTGGAAAACAATGACTTTTCTTTCAGCACAATAACAACATCCTATAACTCTTACAGTTAGGACTACTTTTAGGGTGGTTTCACCATCATACCTGCTCAATGCATGTAGCCATGAATGCAAAAAAAACCCCAGAATTGCAATATTTTTTTCTCATAAAATATAAGATTCAGCCTCTTGGAGAAGCCCCTGACTGCAGTGGGCAGTTCGGGGTGGAGCTCAACATTCGGGGCGGCGTTCAACGTTTGACTCCACCCATCTAAACGTTCCATAAAAGCAATTGCGTTCAGTCTTATTACATACAACTTTACTTCATTTTGCAACAGTTTGGTGGCAATCTAACCCTCACCTTAACCCTTCAGGAATGTGTTCATCTAATGCAATTCAGAGTGGAACCACATACAGGGCCAAACACAGGTTTGTGACTGTGCTAGGAGTGTAGGACAGCGCTCGTTTTTAGATGTAGGCAATGTCCCCGTGGGCGGAGTCAAATGTTAGATTCAGCCAATAGCTCCGCCCCGAACTGCACACTGTAGTCAGGGGTACTTGGCCTCTTAGGGTAAAAAAAAAAAAAAAGGTTTTATGGTTGCTGGAAAATCGGAGTAGAGAGAAACATTGACATTTTTTTTAACCAAATTTGCACCATCATGTAACTGGTCTGTAATATTCTGTCAAAGCAAGGTTGAACCATTAAAGACCATATGTAGGATATATAACAATTAGCCTGCAAAATTTCTGTACTCTAGCTACATTATTGTACAAGTTATCGCTCTTCAAGCATTGCTCCACAGATTGGCGCGAAGAAAACAATGCAAAAATCGACATGATCACACCTCTCTCTGTAAATGTTTTACTCAAAGAGTTGCGACACCTGTATAGAGTTCACATCACATTTAAAATGTTTTGTTTGTTGTTGTTTTTTAACTTAAGATATTTGAGTAATGTACACCGATCAGGAATGACATTATGACCACCTTCCTAATGTTGTGTTGGTCCCCCTTATGTGGTCTAAAATGCTCTGAACCATTGGGCATGGACAAGAGGACCTCTCAGGGTGTACTATGGGGTCTGGAACCAGGACCTTGGCACTGGATCCTTTGGGTACTCTGGCTTGTGCAGTGGGGCCTCTGTCAATCAAACTGGTTCCACTGCATCCTGTTGATGCTTGATCAGAATGGGCTGTAGGAAGTTTGGAGGTCAAATCAACATGTTGGGCCATTGTCATGTTCCTCAACATGTTCCTGATTGTTTGATGTCTTTTCCATGTGGTGGGGTGCATTTTCCTGTGTGGGTAGGCCAGTGACATTTGGGATTTCCATTTGCATGAGGGAGTGTGCTTGTTGTGGGACAATGTTTATTTGGGTGTCTAAGTCTGATCAACATGGATGTTAAAATCCAAGGTTTTCCATCAGAACACCACATAGTACCAATATGATCAATGTTATTCACTTCACCTGTCAGTGGTCAGAATGTCGTGACTGATAGGTGGATGCTAAGAGTTTGAAAGTAGCTCAACATTTCCCTGTGAACGCATTAAATTTGGGTACCACCTGGTACATCATAGCTATTCTGGAGAAGCCAGTTGTGGTGCAATGTGCAGGTTATACAACTGTGATGTGTAAAAATGTACATTTGCAGTTCACATACACTGAGAACAAGATTTCTTTTTTATAAACTGCCAATTTCAAGCCTAAGATAGTGTTTTATGTTTTTGTTTTCAACGTAAAGGAGTGTCTATCTGTGAGGTGATGTCAAAACACATTATCTATACCTCAAATCTGTGTCTTTAGCTGAACACACACCACACTTCTCTCGCTTCTCTCCCTATCTCCCTCTCTGTGTGTTTAGCCTTTCTGTTCGAATTGATTTCCTGCTCTCGGTTTACTTGGTGATTTATTGACATGGCATGAAAATTCCAGACATGCCAAAGCAGAGGGCAGCAGAATGAATAGCCTTCATGGTAGAAACTAAACTAATCCATATATTTCTGTGGCGACATTCTTCCTTGAGTACATTCAGTCCTTGTGATAACATCTTCAGGGTCAGTCTCCCCTGATATCAGCGCTGGTGTCTCCTAGAGATCAATTCTAATTATGTAGACAGTTGTCTCAACAGAACCTAGACTTAGATTGTTAAACATGGTCATGTCTATAAATTACCAAGAAATAACCATGATTTGAAGCCATGTGTTGTGTCAAAAATGTATTACAAATTCAGCCTTCATGTCCTCTTTGGTCACAATTACATTCATGTGAGTTAAGTCAGTGTTTAAGTGGAAATAGAAGTCAAGCTTTAAATGTTACAGCATCACTAAATGTTTAGTTTGTTGCACACCGCCTATTATTATGCAGTTATGCTTCTTATGCAATAAGCTACATGAATGTACAGCGCTTGGAAAAAGTATTCACTCCACTTGGAAGTTTTCCACTTTTATTGCTTTTCAACATTTGATTTTGCTTTTTTAACAAGCATTTACAAAAAAAAGACTCTTTCATGTCAAAGTGAAAACAGATTTCTACTGCGTAATGCCGATTAATTAAAAATCTAAAATGTAAAAGTAGGGTTTACTTCAAGTCAGGATTTAGTAGATCCACCTTTGGTCACAGTCTGGATAGATGGTTCTCAGTCAGTCTTGTCCCTCTGGATGCTGCAGTTTCACCCCATTCTCCTTTTGCAAAGCTGCTCAAACTCTGTCAGGTTTCACGGGGATCCCGAGTGAACAGCTCTTTTCAAATCCAGCCACAAATTCTCAAATGGACTGAGGTCTGGGCGCTGACTCAATCATTGCACAACACTTATCTTGTTGTCCGTGATCCACATATGTTTAGCTTTAGCTGTGTACTTAGCGTAATTGTCATGCTGGAAAACAAATCTTGTGAACAAGATCCCAAGATACTGCAGATTGTCCTCCAGTCTTTCCCTGCACTCTGCTACATTCATTTCATGTTTTAACTTTACAAGCCTTCCGGGGCCTCCAGCCGAAAAGCATCTCCATGTAATGATGCTGCCACCACTGTGCTTTACTTTGGGGTTTTGGTGTGTTTGTGACGATATGCGTATGTGTTTGGTGTCCAACAAACATGGCGTGTAGTTTGAAGGTCAGTAAGCTCAGTATTGGTCTCATCACACCAAACAACCCTCTTCCAGTTTACATCAAAGTCTCCTACATGCCCTCTACTAACCTCTAGTCAGGTTTGATATAAATTTCTTTTTGCCACACTCTCATAAAGCTTTGTGAAGAACCATCTCAGCAGCGTAAGGTCCTCCTTCAGAAGAGTCACAGGTGTCTTGGTGGCCTTCTTCACTGGTCTCTTCCTTTCACAATCACTCAGTTTTTGAGGCAGACACATGACATATTCCTTCCATTTCCTAAAAATGGATTAGACTGTACTCTAAGGTCTATTCGGTGGCTTGGATTTTCTTGTATCCACCCCCTCACTTATGCTTTTCAATAACCTTTTTCACGAGATACTTAGCGTGTTCTTTTGTCTTCATGGTGTAGTTATATCCAGAAGTACTTATTGTCCAGTGACTGGACCTTTAGGTGTCTTTATACTAAAATCGCATTCACATGAAGACACATTCACTGCACTCAGATGATCCCCATTTCACCAATTGTGTGACTTCTAGCACCAATCAGCTGCTCCTGTGTTGAATTAGATGAGCCACTTTGAACGGGGTGAACACCGTCACCATCACTTATATAATGAATTACTTTGTAAGAGGTTCAATTCAATGCTGCAAGGCAATAAAGGGAGAAAACATCCAAGCAGGGGTGAATCCTTTACACAGGCCTTGAACATGCCTGGTTAAATGCTCTGTACAAGCTCTATGTGTTTTCACAGCAGATCAGCATTTAGAAGACGATCTTTGCATGGAGTCTTTAAGGTGTGGGTGTCACCTTTAAACCTGCACTAATCAATATTTAAATATCAACAGCGGGTCAGATATCAGTGTGTAATGTTGCTTGTTTTTATTTTCACGCCCAGCAGACAGACAGAAATAGCAACAACCTTCATGAATTTTGCAGCACGCAAGTCACGTCTTGCAACATGAGATCGTTGTATCTCTGCAGCTCATCAGAAGAAACACCAAACTCGAGATCCAAGTATTTGCAAATGTTGTTAGAAAAAGGCCCCAGGTGAACATTACGGAGCATTTGGCAGCTTAATGCCAAAATACTGGACTGGTCAGGTGATGAGAAACACATCTCAGGGCTGATTTTGCTCCACTTTTGCTGGACGAGTCAACTGTTTGCAAACACACTGATCTTGTCAACTTTGCTAGACGGTACTATCAGCGTTGTGTTTTTTTATTTTTTATCAGTCAGTGCAGCTTTAACCAAACACACATGTGGGTGCAGATTGTGGGGGAAAAAAACATGCTGATGAAATATGCAATGTGGCATAAAGATGAAAACAGAGTTGACCTCTTTTTACTGGCAGCTCACAGACATGCAAAAACCACATTTCCCAGAGTGCTTCAGGAGCAGAGTGCTGGAGTTTGTGTGCGCACTGGGGTGTGGCCGGCACGCGCACTCACTCACTCACTCGCTCGCTTGCTCACTCACAGAGTTTTTCCAAGCGGGTCTCTGCCCTCCGTCCTCCTTCTCTTCCTCTCTTCCCTCTCAGCCGGACCTCTCTGCTCTCCAAGCCTCATCTGACAGCTGCAGCTCAGCGGTGAGTCCCTCTGATTTACCTCCAGCAGGTCTTTAGGTCACGGATCATCCACCAGGTGAGACCCACACCTTCACCTCCACCTGTGGACGAAAGATCAGAACATCTGGGGGGTTTGACAGCAGCTGGAGAGGGAACAGAGCAGGAAGCTTGACTACAGCTGATAAGAGACAACGAATAAAGTGTATTTGGTTGTCAGATAAACTTTGCTGCTTGGTTTGTCTTGTTGCCGAGTAACATTTCCTTATTTCCAACAGATCTGCTTCTTCTTCTCTTGAAAGAAAAAACCCCTCCAGAGACTGTCGACATGGTGAGTCATTTTCATTCCACACATTTCTCGTCTGTCAGCTTTTTGGAAACAGATTTCATTTTAAAAGAATGATGACATAAACTTTGCACAAGTCCAGACAAAAGAACCGTTATTTATGCAAATGCCCGACTCTGAACTCCCAGACAACGCCCACTTCATTCCACATTATATAATCCTCTGATCTGATCTCGCTGTACGTTAAAGCTGTTTACACACCGGTGATGAGCTGTTGCTGGTTTGTGCTGGACATAATATCCTCTGTTGGTGGAGGAGACGTCGGTGCATCCGTTTAAGATAAAGAAAAGTACAGCACGATTCAGGAAATGACTTGTTGCTGCAATCAAGTGTGTTTTAAGTGTAGAATCAGTCGAAGGTACACAAGATAGTTAAAGTTACATCAGTTCGTCGGTGTCTATGGGTGTGTGCGACGCCTTTGGGGCTGCATTTGGGGAAGTTTGGAGTATGACTCATGTGGGCTCTGCTCCATTCGGGTGGGTCTCCGTTCTCTCCACCTCTCCGCCTTTAACTTTTCCACTCCAGCCCGGAGCCTAAAGCCGTCCTCCCTCTCTTAAAGGGGAATCGGTTCTCCTTTTTCTTCATCAGGGCGGAGCTGGAGAGGAAACATTCATAAAAGAAGTGTACAAGATGAGAATCAGCTGTGATGGGTGTTTTTTTTAGCAGCGTAGTCTAAGGCCAAAAACTTCTGTTTGGTTTGAACTGCACTCTCCTTACAGAGTGTGCGCACTGTGGAGGAGTGTGTGTGAGTGTAAGCCTGACATGTGCAGTAAGCTATTGTTCCTCTGAGCTATTGATCTCCACTATTGTTCGAACCCCCGGCTACTAAAAGCACATCAATGAACCTCTCTGGCGGCTCCTGTACTACGATGAACAGTTTATTTTCAGTCCCACATGCACAGTAACACTTACTACAGCACGCAAGGTGTGGCTGGAAATAGTCCACAACAAATTCACTCCTCCTGTTTTCATTTGTGTTCATACAAAACTCCAGTATCCAGAAGTTTTAGTAAATTAAAAGGTGCAACTGTAGTCGTGAGCTGCTCTAAAAGTTTTATATATCTGCAGGAAAATATACGTTTAAAACCAGATTTGTATCCAGGATTTTAGAAATGCAACCCAGGTATCTCCACATGGTTGTCTAATCTGATTTCCTTGAGCTTTATCCTGTTATGAAAGTCTTCAATTTATACTTTTAAACTTCCCCTCCAGACATGTTTTAAGATACTCTGCTTTAAATAATAAAATATGCCTGATATGTAAGTACAATTTAAGTCCCTGTCCTTCCCCTAGAATATATGTGTATGTAAATGTTGGCCTGAATATTGTGAAAAGTTTTGTTTATTTAACAAAACTATATGTATCTGCGTTCATGTATTTGCAGACCAGATATGGGCAACACCCAAACTGTGTGCAGCTTCTATGTATGTTAGGTGAGGAGCCCCTGACTGCAGTGTGCAGTTTGGGGCGGAGCTCAACATTCGGGGCGGCGCTCAATGTTTGACTCCGCCCATCTCAATGTTCCGTAAACCAATCGCATTCAGTCTTATTACGTACAACTTTACTTCATTTTGCAACAGTTTGGTGGCAATCTAACCTTCACCCCAACCCTAACCCGAACCCTTCAGGAACGTGTGCAACTAATGCAATTCAGAGTGGAACCACATACAGGGCCAAATACAGGTTTGTGACTATGCTAGGAGCATAAGACGGTGCTCGTTTTACATGCAGGCAATGTCTCTGTGGGCGGAGTCAAATGTTAGATTCAACCAATAGCATGCGTTGAGCAGCGTTGAGCTCCGCCCCAAACTGCACACTGCAGTCAGGGGTACTTCTGTTAGGACCCTTGCAGTGTGCAGTGAAAGGGGCGGAGAGGGTCAGTAGTTTCAATAGGAGGGGCTCACTTGCACAAACATGTTTTAACATCCAAATGCAGCCAGATGGACACACATAGATGGAGTGTGACTTTGTTTTCTGCCCATTTTCTGCAATTCTGCTTTCTCCGCTACGTCTTTGCACAGCAGATAGTTGTTAATCTCATATTTATGTTAAAAATCTGGCACATCTCACTTTAAATTAGCACAGCCTATTTGTAAAAGTTTCCAACAGAATGTACAAAATGACATATTTCAACCATGAACCCAACTTGGACATGTAATGAAAGATGTTTTTTTACCCTGTTAACAGTCCATGTGGTGTTTTTTTATATGCTAGAAGACAGATGACGAGCAAAAAAAGTACCGTGACTGAATATTTCCATCTTAAAACTGCAATGTACTGATGACAGAGACAAAAACACAAAACCAGACTTCCATGTTTCATCTGTAACAGACCTCATAAACCAAACCTGTGTACTAGCAGGGTGGGACTTTCTGCAAAGTTATTCTTCGGGTAACTTACTCCAATATCACACTTGCCATTATGTAGTTTTACAGTGTTTGGTGAGCTGGTGTGCTCGAGCCGCAGCAAACAGTGGAGGGATGGGTGGAGACAGATAGATAGATCTGCATAATCTAGAAGAGGTAACAGTGTAGAGTTACATGTAAGCCATTTTAAGCTAAAAAGAGGTTCTTTTCATGGAGAAAACAGTCCAAGCAATGAATTTTTAGGGGTTTAATCAACAACTTTAGAGACACTTTAAAATCTCACCACGTCTTTGTCACTCAGAGAAATCATGTATGTGAATATTAGCCTGGAAATTGGTAAAGTTAAGGACACTGGCTCTAATAATTGTGGTGTCCAGCCTGTCAGAAAGCCCCTATATGTGATTTTAAACTATAAAATGTAAAGTGCACATTGAATTGTGACCTGTGGTTCCTCCTGTTAGCGAAACAAACGTGTTAGAGAAGTAATGTTTGCCAGTTTTGGTCTTTTATGGTGTTTAATGACAGTCCCAGTATTGACAGTAACTGTACTGGGGTTATGACAATATGATGGGGAACTTCCCATCACATAAACATGGCCGTGCAGTCTCCATGGCAACCAGGGCCTGTAAATGTAGAGGTGCAACGATAAGATGTGCTCTAGAGCAGAGATGCCAGCTGTCAGAGTCTCTGTTTGCTTACGGAGGGTCAGAACGCCTCCATCAGGAGCCCCTGGCCTCCCGAACACGTCTGAACTCGCTCACAGGACTCAACTTATCATAGTCTCCAAACCCTTATAGAACATTCCAGTGGAAATGATCCGCAGCGTGTCGTGTTGTTCATCTGTTTGTCTGAGGAGGCATCTGCACACTGATTCGATTTTGCTCAGCTCGCGGCGCTGCTGAGCGTGTTCATGACGAAGGGAAAACTCGAGGACATTTCTGCATTCCTCCCTGCAGAAACACAGAATCCTGATTGTGAACAGGGACGTGTTTTTTGGACGCTCCAGATTTTCAAAGTCAGAATTCCAGACGCATTCCGGCGGTTTTCCCTCTCTAAACTTCTCTCCCCTTCTGGAAGCAGCTCCGTTATGTTTTAATGTCCTTTAGGGAGTGTCTGGAATGAGTGCATCATTGTTGGCCAGAGAGCTGGTTTTAAGAGAATCAGTTTTAAAGTGAATATTCTGTCAGTGTTATCTCAGTCTTGATGTCTTCACAAGGGATCGACCTGCTGTTCCGAGCATCCAGATAAATTATTAACCTGCTGATCAGACGGGAATCAGTGTGGCATTTCACTTCATCCACAGTTTTTGAATCGTGGAACATATCTTAGATATAAACACAAACTCAAAGGCTTGGTTTGTTGTGAGAACTTCTGCACATCTGCATTTCATTAGAGCGGCAGGGCTGTGATTCATTAGTGCTTAATAAATGGGGAAAATCTTTGAGGAGAGAAAAAGATGTTGGAGATACAGTTTTCATTCACATGTCAGCAAAAAGCAAAGGATTAGGAGAGAGGAGATTATGAACCAGATGAATCTGATATACAAGATTTAATATTTATCTTAATCTAAATGAATGCATTAAGCGAAACGTTTATTAAAAGAGGGGAACGCAGACAGCATCGGATCAAGTTACGCGCATGACAAATGTTAGATCTGCTGCATTTCTGCCGTGGGTTTTATGCAGCATTTACAGCATATAAGCATAAGTTTTAATGGTTTAATGGTTTTTATCTTCTGAAATATATGAAGGAAAAAAATGAAGAACATCTCTGATAAACTCACTGACTGACACAGATTTACTGTCAGGACAAATCAGACGATTTACATGGTGTAATTTTCCTAGAGTGGAAAAGTCTCTAATGACATGAAGAATCTGGGATACTAACGTACAGTGAGCATGAAACAGGCAGATACTGACTGATTCAACATGTTCTGCAACTTTACAGCATTTAGTTGACATCTGACAAGAAATTTCAGACAGCAGACAGATGTACTGAACTATAAATACTCTTGATTTAGGACACATTTCATATAAATAATGCTGCAGTGCTTCCAGTTGCACACATTAAGAGACTTCCTCACAGTTTACATCACAGTGCACAAGCAGTAAAGTGACTTTTTTTTTATTTTAAATGATCAAACAACAACATAAAGACATTTGAGATGAGGAGTGCTAACCATAAAAATGCTAAATCTTGTTCCCAAGTCTCCAGAGAGCTTCGCAGTGTGTTAATAGCTGTTTTCAGTAAATGATTAAACAGAAAACAGCAATGATCTCCTATATGTGTGCAAAACAGGAACACTACAAAGAGAAGTGTATATAATTATCAGGTAGTTGCACATCTGATGAGAAATTATCTGTGGTGGGTATTATGGAGTCTGTGAATATTTTCGACTGTACTATGTATACACTGGTCAGCCATAACATTAAGACCACTGACAGGTGAAGTGAATAACATGGATCATATTGGTACTATGTGGTGTTCTGATGCAAAACCTTGGATTTTAACATCCATGTTGATCAGACTTAGACACCCAAATAAACATTGTCCCACAACAAACACACTCCCTCATGCTAATGGAAATCCCAAATGTCACTGGATGAAAATGCACCCACCACATGGAAACAACATAAACCAATCAGGAACATGTTGAGGAACATGACAATGGTCCAACATGTTGATCTGACCTCCAAACTTCCTACACCTCATTCTGATCAAGCATCAACAGGATGCAGTGGAACCAGTTGGACTGACAGAAGCCCCACTGCACAAGCCAGAGCACCCAAAGGTAGTGGTTCCAGACCCCATAGGACACCCTGAGAGGTCCTCTGGTCCCCAAGGGTTCAGAGAATTTTCGACAACATAAGGGGGACAAACACAATATTAGCCAGGTGGTCATAATATTATGCTGATGGAAGAACATTTGAATGCACTGAGACATATGGAGGTGCAGAATTTCACAAACATTTCTATGGGGACGTAATTGGGTGCCACAGAAATAGGAATTTTAGAATAAACAAGAAAAATATAGCTTTTGAAAGATGTAGAAAAAAGCTAATCCATATCTTCTGTGGTGCAGGCCAGCAGAGGAACTGTCAAAGCCGGCGCCAACTTCAACGCCAGCGCTGATGCAGAGGTGCTGCACAAGGCCATGAAAGGGCTGGGTACGTTGTTTGTCCTGAAGGCGGATATATACACACATAAACGCACAGAGTCATCTGATATGCTGAAGGCGCTCCGTCAGTAGTACAACTCCAACCGACCAATCAGAGGGTGGTTTTAGGGGAGTTCCTCTTTGAAACACAGCTGGAGTAATCCCTGGTGTCTGAGCAGCGTTCCACCCAGACAGCCGTGAGTCATAAACACATGAGCAGAGAGGAGAAACTTGAGACGCCGTGAGCAAACACATCTGCTGACCTCGACTGAAGGCTGCAATTATGTGGGCTAAATAGACGTAATCAAGAATCCTCCTACACGGACAGGGCTCATTGTTATGTAACATAAACATCACGTGAGAATTGTTTCGGGCAAGCTGAGTAACCATGGTGCTTGTTTCCACAGGGACCGATGAGGATGCCATCTTGCAGCTGCTGACGGCCCGCAGCAACTCCCAGAGGCAGGAGATCAAGGCCACCTATAAAACTCTGTTCGGAAAGGTCTGTCTGCACTTTTAACAGCTGTTAACCCACATGAGCACATTTCCTATTAGATCCAGAGTTGTACAAACACATTTAAATCCACTGTATTCTCCTTCTGACTGAATCATGCAGCTTCAATAATCCATCTGCAAAAATTTAGTGTATTTTTACAGCTTTGACACTTCATATAAACTTCTAAATATGTTTAATCCTGTGGCTATAAAGTGCAAATTATACTGAATATGCAAACACTCATTGCCTCAGAAATAAAAGACAAAATAAACTTTATTAATGTCTCAACTATTTAAATATAAGCATCTTAAATCAGCTATAACTAGAAAAGCACTCAGAGAGCGCATACCTCCGCCAAGGAGCTTCAGTCCACCCCCAACACAATCTCCCAATTCACATATTTTGTATGGAACGTTACAGATACAAATGTAATTACAGACAGTTCAAATGTCCTACCGACAATGCGGCCTTCACCCCATCCGACCTAATGAACAGACGCAGCCTCTAGCGCGGCAGCTCCTAACAGCCTCCCAGCTTCTTAGACAACCGGAGATAAGAATGCCGGCCCAACCGTGCGTATGTCGCTCAGGAAGGAAAGATAAGTCCGTCATTGTCGCTGTCTGTTGCATGGAGACCCAAAAGTCATGTGATCAGAGGGGGTTACCCCAAAAACAGGAGTGCCCTCTGGTGGCTTCCAGAGTAAACCACATTTAATTGTCCACCCGGTTACGCTTACATTAAAAAAAAAAATTCCTGGATAGAGACTGTGATCCAGATCAGTCCCAAACTTTCATTATTTGTTCCTTGTCCCATTTCACACATTTCCTGAAAATTTCATCCAAATCCGTCCATGAGTTTTCGAGTTATTTTGCACACAAACAAACAAACAAACCAGTGCCGTCTATCACATAACCTCCTTGGTGGAGGTAATTCAAGATTTCTTATCAACAGATATCATATGGCAACTTGTATGACTCTGTATGACTCTGACTCTGCCGCCAAGTAGCCAAAAGCAAATAAATAAGTAAAAATCAGCTAATGCAGGTTTTAACTGACACACAGCATTTCACTAATTAGACACCATTCGACCAAAAAAGTGTCCCCTAATGATTAAATCAGTAATCTGCAGGTAAAACAAGAAGGTCAGATGATCTTACAGGGTCTTTGTTTAAAGCACACTGAGGCTTTTTGAACCCACAGACGAGATCACAGCTCAGATTTGATGTGTTCAAGTCCTTACAGTACAGGAAAATCCATACATGTGACACGAGGTTTGCACACAGCCGCCGCAAAATAACCAGGCCGCACATGAAAACCATAAAGTCCCTGAGTGCATCAGATTACAGTGCAGTCGCACCAGAACTAATGACCGCATCCTCCTGTCAGGACCTGATAGACGACCTGAAGGGAGAGCTGGGAGGCAAGTTCGAGTCACTGATCGTGGCTCTGATGACTCCACCCATCACTTATGACGTGACATTACTCCGCAATGCCATCAAGGTAGGTGCTGCAGCTAACGAGTGTGAGATTAATAAGAACTCTAAGGTGCTGTTGTTGGAAATGTGACAGTTCCATCTTTGACCTGTAGGGGGCAGGAACAGATGAGAAGGTGCTGGTGGAGGTTCTGGCCTCCAGGACGCCCCAGCAAGTGAAGGACATCATCGCTGCCTACAGACAGGGTAACACACACAGTTAACCATTAGCAATATTAGCAACCTTCATCATGAAGTTAATGTTATACCACTACTACTTCCTTTTTTCATGTTGGTCGATATTATCACAATCAGGGCTGTCATGATATCAGATTTTATCGTGGCCAAAACAATTCACTGTGATTTTGTTTCTCTTTTTGGCAAATTAATCAGAGTCAAAACGCAGGAAGGTTGAGAGAAAGTCTGCTATCATAGCTGTACTACATGTTGTGCCCATATTGGAGTTTCAGCTAGATAGTAGCTGATATTGGAATCGTTAACATCATATACACTGAACAAAATATAAACACCTCATGTGAAATATTGATGCCACATGAAGTGCACCACCCAAAGTGAGTGTATACTGTTTTGTACTTGTACAAAATAGGTATTTCTCTCAATTAGTGTCCCAAATTTGAGTCCACCACTGCCTGGGAGTGTTTGCTAAGTGATGCATTGACTCCATTCAGTCCATGGGTGTGGCATATCCAGACGCTGCTCCAACACAATGAGCAGTACTCAGACACTCCTTATACTGGGGACAATAAAAGGCCACCCCAACATGTCACATGTTGACCAAAGCAGCAACGCCTCAGATGACTCCGGTCATGAGGGAACGTGTCATTGGCATGTTGGAAGCAGGAATGTCCACCAGAGCGGTCGCTGTGCAGCTGAATGTTCACTACGGGACGATAGGACGTTTGAGAGTTGGTTTCCAACAGACGGGCAGTACTGCAAATCCACCTCATCCACGTCGACCACGTGTGACCACCCCAGCACAGGATGGACACATCCGGCTTGTTCACTTGTGGGATGGTCTCAGACCAGCAACACGTACAGCAGATGAAACCTTTGGTCTGCACAACAGACGCATCACACCAACATGCTAATGACACGTTCCCTCATGACCGGAGTCATCTGAGGCGTTGCTACTTTTGTCAAAATAGTATACGGACAGTATACGCTCAGTTTGGGTGACGCACTTCATGTGGCATCAATATTTCACATGGGGCGTTTATATTTTTGTTCAGTGTAGTTTTATTGCTTTTTTTTTTTTAAATCACAGTTATCATCAATACCTGTATATCGTGTCACCCCCCAATGACAATATGCATTTATAAGCTTAAAGAGGAGCATCTTTGTTAGACCTCCAGGTCTGACTCAGTAATGACCAACACTGTGTGAATCTTTGACTTTCCTCGTAGTTCCTCATTTTTTACTTTCAAGCTGCAGACTCCAGGCTCATGCATGCTTGATTAAAATGCTAAAACTATTTTCCAGACTCGTGTGTTCTCCATAATCGCTTTTTCTAAGGTCATAAACAAGCAGACAACTTTTGCATTTACTACATTTTAACCAATCTGAAGCCAGAGATAACTCAGGTGAAATAAACTATGCAGTCAGAGGCAATTACCAAATTAAACTAGAAAAGCACTCAGAGAGCTCATACATCCGCCAAGGAGCTTCAGTCCACCCCCAACTCAATCTCCCAATTCACATATTTTGTATGGAACATTACAGATACAAATGTAATTACAGACAGTTCAAATGTCCTACCGACAATGTGGCCTTCACCCCATCCGACCTAATGAACAGGCGCAGCTTCTAGCGCGGCAGCTCCTAACAGCCTCCCAGCTTCTTAGACAACCAGAGATAAGAATGCCAGCCCAGTCATGCGTATGTCGCTCAGGAAGGAAGGAGAAGTCCATCATTATCGCTGTCTGTCGCGTGGAGACCCAAAATGTCATGTGGTCAGAGGGGGTTACCCCAAAAACAAGAGCGCCCTCTGGTGGCTTTTAGAGTAAACCGCATTTAATTGTCCACCCAGTTACACTTACATTAAAAAAAATTCCTGGATGGAGACAGCGATCAATTTCATCATTTCTTCCTTGTCCCATTTCACACATTTCCTGAAAATTTCATCCAAATCCGTCCATGAGTTTTTGAGTTATTTTGAACACAGACAAACAAACAAACAAACAAACAAACCAACGCTGGCCATCACATAACCTCCTTGGCGGAGGTAATAACACAAACATTGGTGAAATATGTACAAATATTTCTTTTTTGTACTAAGATCACCCCTATAAGAGTCACCCATATTTCCTGTATATCATATCTAGTGGTAAAATTGGTTATTGTGCTATAAAACAGATACAGTAAATCATTTGCACCAATCAAACTTATTCATAACAAACTTCCTTTATAGAAAAGAGACTTTTCTGATTAGTAACGTCGACTTTTTAGGAGAAAATAAAGGAAGTGAATAACAACAGGGGAGAAATATTGCTTTAAAGAAGGTGACAGTACTTTATTGCCCTCAGTGCTGCTGCAAAAGAAGAAGTAAATAGATTGCATTGATTCATGCCTGTGACTAAAGTTAGTATAACAAATCATTTGATAATAAAATCCAAATCATGTCCAGCTTGCTTCATAACGAGAGAACCAGTATTAGAATGTTGTATTGTCTGAATGTTGTGTTTTTAGTTGAATTTTAAAATGAGTACATAAATAGGTGATTTAAACATAGGCCTATTTTAACCAACAGTCTTGATTAGCATGCTGAGTTTAAATCAAAAGATCTTGCATCATCTGTGCAAATCCTGGAAGCATGCAACAGTCACAAGTTTGTTATTCATCAAAGCATAACTCAGCAGTAGTATTTGTTAGCCAGGAGGCCGACAGCAAACCTCAACCGACAGTTGTTCACTTGCTATAAAGTGATGTTTGTTCCTTTTCGCTGCACCAGTTTGTGTCTTTCATAAGCCAACTGAGAGGAGCTAATATGAAGACTAAACTGACAAGGTGCATTTAGACTTTACCAGAATGTTTTATGTGAATACACCGATCAGCCACAACATCATGACCACTGACAGGTGAAGTGAATAACATTGGTCATATTGGTACTATGTGGTGTTCTGCTGGAAAACCTTGGACAGACTTTGACACCCAAATAAACATTGTCCCACAACAAACACACTCCCTCATGCTAAATGGAAATCCCAAATGTCACTGGATGAAAATGTACCCCACCACATGGCAACAACATCAACCAATCAGGAACATGTAGAGGAAAATGACAATGGCCCAACATGTTGATTTGACCTCCAAACTTCCTACACCCCATTCTGATCAAGCATCAACAGGATACAGTGGAACAAGTTGGATTGACAGAGGCCCCACTGCACAAGGCAGAGTACCCAAAGGATCCAGTGCCAATGTCCTGGTTCCAGACCCCATAGGACACCCTGAGAGGTCCTCTAGTCCATGTCCATAGGTTCACAGCATGTTGGACCACATAAGGGGGACCAACACAGTATTATGCAAGTGCTCATAATGTTATGCCTGATCGGTGTATGTAGTTTATGTAAATTAATCATAAGACACCTTCTGAACAGTTCACAATTAGCTGATGAAATTATTAGTTGCTTAAATCTAAATTGTGCAAAAATCACAAGAATAAAAATCCTGCGGTCGGACGGTTTGCTTTCGTACTGCAAACACACCAGACTAGCAGATATAGACTCACGCTTTAACTCAGTCTCAGTACAGCTGTGGTTTCACTGGCTGCTTTAACATCAGCACTAACAAACCACACTGACGCCCATGAGATCAAATGACATGGAGCAAAAACTGGCCCAGGAGAATATTAAAGGTGTCAAATGTCATAGTAACATGTTTGGGTGTTTCCTCAGAGTACGATGACGACCTGGAGGAGGATGTATGTGGCGACACCTCAGGTCACTTCAAGAGGCTCCTGGTGATCCTGCTTCAGGTAAAGATAATCCTCTCTTTTATTGTAAATATTAAAGGGCTGGTTAAAGATGAAAGGTCTTCTCTCCTCTTCTTTCCTAACCATAGTTTTTTATCTCTTCTCAGGCGAACAGGCAGACAGGAATCCAGGAGGGAAACATCGAGAGTGATGCTCAGGTGAGTCGGTCAACATTTCTGTTCCTCACCATCAATGGCGTCTTTGTGTTTCTGTCCGAGGGTGTGACTGTCACATGTGTTTGGTTGGGTACAGCTCATCTGTACTGACGGTGTGACTCCCTCTAGTGGAGGAAGACGGTAAAACAGCAACATCCAGGCTTCAATTTCAAACTTTTTTTCTTTTCAGAATTAAACAAGGTCTTCAAGTGATCCTGGAGACTTTATATTTAGCTGTCCCAGTAAGTTGAACTTCAAGAACAAAATGCATTTTTTTGTGGTTGCAGGCTCTCTTCAAGGCCGGAGAACAGAAGTATGGTACTGATGAACAATCCTTCGTTACCATCCTGGGCAACCGGAGCGCCGAGCATCTTAGAAAAGGTGTGTTGGTTTGTGGAAACTGACTGCTGAACAGATTATTGATAGGATTTGGGCGTGACGACTATCTGTTCCACTTGGGGACAGTTGATGCTGATCGTCAGCTGATAGAATCTTATAGCGTGTCAAATGCAAAGACTATACTTTGATTAACAAAGTTGACGCATCTCTAGTTCCCTCTGCTGGCTCCACAGTCCCACATGCCTCCCTTATACAGGATCTCAGACTAACTTTGAGCTTTTTTGTTTAGTTTCTTTTAGTATTTTCAGGTCAAATTGCACTCCATGTAATCAATACAAGGTCTGAGGACGAGTGCCGTTGTGCAATCCGCAAAGTTGTCCATCACTAGAACTTCCAGACAACACTGACCAGTTGTTTAGTGTGTTGTCTTGTGTGGTTACAGTGTGAAAGCTCCCTCCTTTAAAAGGCTAGCCGCCTGTTATCAGTCCAGTCTTTGTAGGTTTCAGCTCATCTTCAGGTGCAGCATCCTAGAGGAGAGAAAACTGAGAGACCCCTCTGTGTGTTCCAGTGTTTGATGCCTACATGAAGATGACTGGATACGAGATGGAGGAGAGCATCCAGAGGGAAACATCTGGAAACCTGAGATCCCTGCTTCTCGCCGTTGGTAGGAAAACATTGAAAACTCCGTATTTGTCCTGTTGTCAGCTGCTTTTTTTAAAACCTTTAGTCAATTGTCTTTTGTGTTTTTCTTTAAAAGTGAAGTGTGCCAGGAGCGTTCCAGCCTATTTTGCTGAGACCCTGTACTACGCCATGAAGGTGAGACAAGAAACGTTTGTGATAGTCTGGACTTTAAATATCTAAATGTCTAGTCACATACAATATGGTCTTTAATGACACAATGAAAGGCCATTCAAATGTTGGCCTTGCTGCTAGAAAGATTCCTACTCCTCACAGTTGCACTCTCAGTTGCCATTTTGTGTATGTGGATGCAGCTATTACTTATTTGCAGATCATCCACGTCTGTTCAGTTTCTTATTATTCTACATTTGGTCTGCATGCGATCGCCACTGACTGTCCTGAGGCCTTTAAAGAGTCAGAGCTTCTTGTTGCGGAGATGTTTACGAGCAGACAGTCATGTGTGATGTTTGTCTCTGCTCCAGGGTGCAGGTACTGACGACGACACTCTGATCAGAGTGATGGTGTCTCGCAGTGAGGTGGACTTGATGGACATCAGGGCTGACTTCAGGAGGCTGTTTGCCTGCTCTCTGCACTCGATGATCCGGGTACACACAGCGTTTATTATTAACTCCACACACTTATAACTCTAGTCCTGTTTTCCTTTTCTTACATTATTCCGTTTGTTACAGGGAGATACCGGCGGTGACTACCGTAAGGCCCTGCTGCTGCTCTGTGGTGGCGATGATGCGTAACCGTGGCAACACTCGACAACAGGAACCACACCTGACGTGCCTCCTCTCCTCGGCTCATTGAAACAAGCGAAGTTTTGGCTCATTACGACAAAACTTGTGCGTATGAGAGAGACGATCCATCAGGTCCCTTTAAACTTTTGATTCCAAATAAAGTCTTTGAAAGGTAGCTAACATTTCGTCCACATTAATGCAACTTTGGTCGACTAATATCTTCACTATGACTGGTGTTATATCAATCGTTTATAATGCTAAAGTGTCAGAATGAGATTGTTTGCACTTTGTATGGCAAAACCATTATACTGTATGCAATAATAAATGTTTCAGATGATGAAGTTCAATGGTGAATGCTTCTTTCTCTGTCTCAGCGGCTGACACTGACATCTTGCAGCCACAAGGGGGCGGTAGAGCAGCTTTAATAGAAATAGGAGATTCGGTGTTGAGTTGTGAATCTGACAGCAACCCTCAGCAGCAGAGAGAGATGTGGGAGGTCATTCAATAGTCTGTTATAACCCTAAGCGTCACTGCTTTTCAGAGGGAATAATGTAGTTTTATTTTGTTTAATACTTTTTAATTAAGTGCAATCATTTCACAGCTTTTGCAAATTGTAAAAAGCTATAAGTAAACCTAACAGTGCACAAAAATAACTAACCTACTACAGCACTAAAATGCTGCTTACAAGCAAATGCATAAATGTTAACACAATATTATAATATTTTTATATTTAACAAATAAAAATTTAGGCACAAAAGGAGGCACAATATGTATCACGAACCCCTTTACTTGTGCATTTTTTATGCACTTATTGTTACTTTGCTACCTAAACTTCAGTATGGGCTCTTTCAAAACTGCTAACAGGCTTTTATTTTAATTCTGCTTTAAAAAAAAACATTATATGCTTAAACCTTCATTTTTTTCATGATATAAAAACAAAAGAATCTGTGTAAACTCCCAGCAACGCAAACAAATATAGAGAAGCAGACGCAGTACAGTAGTTTTGTGTTGTTTTATTGACTCTCCAAGATGTAGATGTTGTGATATCAATATTCAGCATAAAGGATCCTTAAAAGATCAGTTCAGCAGTGATGGAAAGTAATTAAGTACATTTACTTAGGCATGATATCAAGATGCTTGTACTTTACTTGAGTACTCCCATTTTTACACTACTTGAAGCAATTATTTCAATAGGAAATCTACTTTTTCTCCATTAGACTTACCAGAAAGTTAGCTACTTTTCACTTAACAGATTCAGTTTTTACATAGTATAATGAAATGGAGTTCATTATATTATGCTACTTTCATGAAAATAAAAGGTCTGAAGAAATGTTTTCGCTCTAAGGGGCCATTATACTTACATTACAAAAAGACTGAGAAGTTAATTTTAAAAACAGTAAAATGGATTAAATGGGCAACTTTTAATTCATTTGTAACTTGGGTAACCTGACATATGAAGCCTCCACTGCTCTATGCTTTGCAGGTTACGAGGCCTAGTGAAAAGGTTATGACTGTCACTGCTGTGTTCTTTTCATTCACTGCTCCCCAGGATTTGGACGGTTGCTTTTTGTAGCTTCTTGTCACGACCTTTAACTAAATCAACAGCTTCCAGTAGCTGTTACCAGCAAAATGGTTTCAAAGGATGTTTTTCTTTGCACATCAGTGTGTGTGTGTTGGATTAAAGGAGGGGTCATCTCAGGTCTTGTTACATTACTTTCTGTTATTCTTCTTGTGTGAAGGGTTTGCCGTTGATTGTTGCCACAGAAACCGGCAGCCAATAACGAGGTCCGAACGGCAGGGTGTGGGCTCGGACCACCTCGAGCCACAGGATGAACAATACCTCCAGCTCCTCCCACCTCGCTGCCTTGCGTGTTTTTGGGCGTGCGAGTCTGTGGGTGGGCATGTGTTCAGTCAGCTTTGTAGGTCAGATCTTGGGTACTTAGTGGAGCGTTGAGTTGTGTTTTGATGTTATTTTCCCCTCCTGACATGCAGCCCCTCCTCTCTGGCACCACGTTGGCTCAGGCTCTGTGAGCTACAAGCGGCAGTTCCCACTCACGGTGACTGTTTTCCAGCAAGGACTGCTCACTTGTTGATATGCACAATGGGAGAAGCAAAGCAGTGAATGAAACTTTATGATTCATGATTGTAATTGTGATTGATTGAAGGTGCAACCAGAGAAATACAGCTCACATGTTACCGCCAAAAGATGATTCTGTCCTCTGGCATGTAGCATCCGGTGTTCTTACAGTAACGCAGAGCTGAAATGAGTCCAAATATAGTTAACAAACAAGTTTGAAAGTCAAATAAGTGTGATGATTTAATTTCATTTGCTTCTTTATTGTCAAGTGCGATAGTAAACTGAATATCTCTTGCTTTTAGATTGGGAGTTTGCTATTTTCTGACATTTTACAGACTACATGATTAACTGATGATCAAAGAAAATAACCTGCATCATCACCACCAGCACAACTCATAAAAAGAAGTTTAAATTGCAGCTCTACATTCATAACATTGTGTTAAAGTCAGTCATATATGGTGGAGTATAAGTATGAAGATCCAGGCTCTGTCTTTTAACCATTTCTGAGTAGCGTTAGCTGTTAGCTTCAGGTCATTGTCTTGCTGGAAAACAAATCATCTCTCAGGTGACAGTCCTCTTGCCATCTGCAGCAGGTTGTCCTTAATTTGCTGCATTCATTTTACCCTCTAGCTTTACAAGGTCTGCGGATGAAAAGCATCCCCACATCATGATGCTGCCACCACCGTGCTTCACAATGAAGATTGTATGTTTGCGATGATGTGCAATGTTCTTCTCCAAGGGACAGTCAATCATTTGGAAATGTTCTTGTATCCACCCCCTGACTTGTGCTTTTCACACAGTTGCTTGGAGTGATCTTTTGTCTTCATGGTGTAGTTATGGCCAGGACTACCGATTCACCCGTGACTGTACCTTCCTGATGCAGGCGTCTTTATACTACCATCACTTGAAACACATTCCCTTCACTCAGATGATCTCCATTTGTGTGACTTCTAACACTAACTGGCTGCTCCTGTGTTGATTTTTTTGTAAGTTCTAGTCAAAAAAAAAGCCAAATTAAACTGACAATGACTTAATGTTGAAAATCCATAAAAGTGGAAATCCTACTAGGGGGTTGATTACTTCTCACAGGCACCATATACGAGCTACTATGAACAGTCCCTGTATGATCTTCTGCCATAAAACACCAAGATATCATAAAGAGGGTTGACAAATTAAAGGAAAAGCCTGAATGACAGAGTGGAGAAACAACAATCCTACTCCCAAGCGACTGTGATGCATATAGCTGTTTAACCTCCTGTCTTGATCTGGAAAAAGTATTAACCCTTTACCTACTGAGGCTAAAAATGGCAACTTTTACATATTTTGTTATTAAGGTATTGAGAAGTCACGTAGCAGTCTTGCGATACTTCCAGTGTTTTGCTATGAATGTCTATGTCATATGGTTGCGACTACCGTGATGAACCATATATGTGCGCCTTCCCACACGTCTCAGTTTTCCAACATCGCTGGAATCTTTCTAATCGGACAAACTTTGACGGAGTTACGGTAATAATACTCCGCACATAGAAAACATAGCGCCAGCACTATGGCCGTAGGTAAAGGGTTAAAATGCCTAATATCTCATGATGGCAAGTGGAAACAACAAAACTGGATGCATATTGTGTTACGGGAGGTGCCTGAGAACCCAGGCGCAGACACAAGAGCAGGTTGAGGCAAGCAGGATTTTCAGAAATGATTTATTATTGTAAAGACGGAACTTAAACCAAACAAGAATGGGGAAAAACCAGCTAAGGGAGAAAGAAGAGGAGCAAATCAAACTGAATATAGAAAAGGGACAAACTTCTAAACCAAAAAAAAAAAACACTTTAACTATCAACCAAGGGGGAATCTAAGGAAAACAGATAATGAACATGAAAACCAAAACAAACGTGGACAAAGAAAACTGACAACTGAAACCTACAGCAAAAGAGGAAACTAAACTGAGGAGGAAAACAAAATGGAGAAACCAGACTTCATACAAGAAATGAGCAAAACTACAAAAACCAAGGGCCTACTCTAATTTAACAAACAAAACAGGATAAAGGAAAACTGATACGAATTAACTAAAGCAAGACAAACCAAACGGGGATACTCACAGAAAGGAAAACTAAACTAGAGGGACAGGCATGCTGAGGGAAGGCAGACAGGAGGCTGGTAGAAACAGAAGCAGGGTCCAGGGGGTCTTGGTGGCAGTCGATCATGGAAAGGCGGGCAGGTTGGAGACAGAACGGGACCGGCAGAGAAACGGTGTAATATTGTCTATGGTCTAGCAGAGACTGACTGAATGAACCAGGGCTTTTATATATAGAGAGGGAGGATGATTAGTGGCAGGTGAGCTGTTCCTTGCAGCTGTCTTGGATCAAGCAATCAACTAGGATGCAGGCAGGGCTGGCTGATGAGTGGTGGAGAGTGACGGAGAGTAAGAGAAAGCAGGGTTGAGGGAGAGGGAGAGAGAAAGGGAGAAGGAAAGAGAGAAAGAGGAAGACTGAAGCGGGGATCGTGACACATTGAGAGCCCTGTGGTGCCGCACTCACACTGTAATACGTTAAAAAAGGGATTTTGCTTGAAAAATGTCCTTAAATCCAGTCAGTAACAGCCTGATTAGCCTGATTAACATACATACATTTGTGTAAGGCAACAGCTCGCCACCTCTAGTAACCCTGCGGAGAGTTTAAACGCTGCCGAGTATTGCTTTCTATGAAAAAGCTGATTTTTCTCGGCTGCTTTCATCGCTTGACACAGAATCGTGACCATAAATCCGTAGACGTTGGAGTAATCTGCTGGAGAATTCCTGAAGGCATGCTCTGGCATTCCTTGAGTTCTTTTAATAAGGTCATCTTTCCGTTGGATTTTTATTGCTCCAGTAGCTCCCACCGTTCTTGAGCAGATATTGCAAAGTGCTTCACGATTAAAATGAACACAAAGCAAATCATAATAAAAGGGTAAAACTAGAACTACCAGCCTGTCAAGTTTGATTTTACATATAAATTCTTAAACTATGGCAGGACATGGGGGCTGCACGGTGGCTCGGTGGTTAGCAGCATTACCTCACATCTAGAAGATCCTCAGTTTGCGTCCCGGTTAGGACGCCTGGGATCTTTCTGTGTGGAGTTTGCATGTTCTCCCTGTGCATGGGTGTTCTTGCGTCCTCCCACAGTCCTGAAACATGCTGAAGTTAATTGATTATTCTAAATTGTCCATAGGTGTGAATGAGAGTGTGCTTGGTTGTATGTCTATGTGTGGCCCTGCGACAGGCTGGCGACCTGTCCAGGGTGTCCACTGCCTTCGCCCAAGTTGGCTGGGATAGGCTCCAGCCACCCCCATGACCCTACAGAGGAATAAGCGGTGTATAGATAATGGATAGATGGCCAGACATTTGATTGGTGAGGTGACAATGACCTTGACTTTTCATCATTTTCTGTTATGTTAGTATAGATGTTAAATCATTGATGCTGATGTTAAGGATAAAGGACTTTAAGTTAGCCAATCAGATTTTGTCTTGTTTGAATTTAACCAATCAGCATCAAGACCTGCACAGCGAATTTTCAAACCCATTCAGAAACACCTGCCCTGGAGTAGGTAGTTTTTCTCCCCAAAAAGTGGTCCTGAGAGGGTTTCCTAGGGGGCAGTCCCTGCAGTCTGAACACATACAGCCTGTAGGTTCCTGCAGTGGAAAATTACCACTGATATTCAACATATAGAAATTTTAAAACAAATTATAAGGTTTGCATTTTTCCTTGATTCCCCCTAAATTATAAATAAAGTGGAAGATCAACACTAACCTACTCTAATTCTTCTTGCCTGTTTCTCCTGTGAATAACTTGATTATTTTGCCTCTACAATGTGCAAAATCAATAACACATTACTTTGTACAAAAAGTCTCTTTTTGAGGGTGCAGTCTAAAGCTAATGGAGAAAATATCAAATTGAAACAGGAAGTAGCTGATCTGCAGTCTCAAGCTCTTTTTAATTCAGTGTCCTTGTGGCTCAAACAACTATGACGTCCAAGCATCACATTGTGTGTTATGATTTTGCAGCTTTTTCTTGTCTCCCTTAATTGTAGTAAATCCTTCCACATGTGGCAGATCTGTTTTTCCCTCTTGTCGTGTAATGAATCTAGTAAAGATGCTAAAGCCTTGAAGTGTAAATGCTTAGGAGAGGAATGTCAGTGTTAAAGAGATAAACTTTGGCTTAGAAAAACATTTGCACCTGCTTCATTGCTATTATATGTTGTTTTAATACCGTGAGTCATGGAGTGAAAGGCCGATGCCTTCACAGTTGTTTGTTCAGTTTGTTAAATATGGGAACTACCTGCCTCAGTGGCAGAAAGAAACAAGAAGAGACACGAAGCCATTGTAATGGATACGAGAAGGAAAAGGACACACATACCTGAATCTGACTCAGAGGAGTTGATGATTATTAACAATAATGAGCTTCCTTCAGGGGCTTCTTCTTCTGAATAAGAAATAATAGGGATTAGTGACAGTTTGAGAGTATTTGTCTTGACAGGGCTCCTGGGATGTAATAGAGGCTCTATCTAGCACTGAAAACTGTACATGTGATAAGAAGGGGGCTTCACCAATTCGACATTTCAAATCTACAGTCTGTGAAAGTAGGTTTCAGTTTGTTTAGTATCTAATGTATTTGAAGGGAGCTTTGGCAGGCGCCCAAAGTTTAAATACTTTGTGTATCTCTGTTGGTGGTTGAGAGAGCTTACAATGTGATGCTAAGAAGTAATACAGCAAAACCAAAATGTGACAGTTAAATTATTTTATCCTATATTTATCTCCAAAAGTTTTAATGTATATTTGTCTACATAGCCACATGTGTAATCTAATGGGAAACTAAACATTTTGAACCCACAGCAATAAATTTGTCTTTAACATCAACTGGCATGCAAAGATCATAAACTGTTGACCTGATGTGTACGCTTCAGTCAGGCTTCTACAACACCAACAATTTCCAAACACTTCCAGTGACAGGCAGACTCTGGTGATCGATGCTGATGGCTTATAATCTTTGTGTATCCGTATGCATCAATGTGCACAAATAAGTGTACACACTGGAAAAATGCCACTCCCAAAACAAGAAAAAAAAAAACTTATTTCAAGGCACTTTTACTTTGAAATAAGTGAAAAAAATCTGCCAGTAGAACAAGTGAAAATTTGCTTGGTAAGATTTCTTGAAATAAGACATGATATTTAGAATATTGAGGTCTTAAAATTAGCAGGGAAAACTTATTTTAAGCTATATTTTAGCAGCATTGTCAAGCTGAGGTGTCTTAGAATAAACCAGACATGATAAAGAACTAAATAGATTTTTGCTTTAATAAGTTTAATGTCAGCTTCTTAATTTGAGATGTATTCAGCTTATTTTAGCTGTATTATCATGGCTCTTCTCTAGATTTAAGACCATCTTGTACTTGAAATAAGATCACACAGATTAATTTAAGCATTTTGAGATATAATGTCTTCTCACAGTTGAGTAGAAATCCTAATATTTAGTGGTGTTTGACAGCATTTGAAGGTGTTGTGTTTTAGGTGAAGCCAGCTACACCCAAAAGGAGGAGTTTTAACTCAAAAGCAGACATTTGCTTTCTTTCACATTTTACACATGCAGCTGTTTTCTGATATGAATTGGTGATTTTCCAATAAAATGCATTTACTTGAATCAAGTGAAGTTTATTTCTTAAATCCAGATTATTTATCTCATACAAACAACAGCTCAGCTTGAAACATGTCTGAAATGTGAAATGAACCTTGTTTCTTGTAAAATACAACTCAAAACAAGATAATTTCAAGATTGTTTGACTTAACAAGATATTTAAGATGCGTTGTCTTAAAACACGTCCCTCCATGTTGCTGAAATGTTACTTGTAAAGTGAATTTATCTTAAATCAAGTGGGTTGAGACATTCTGACTAAAAATAAGACGAATAAACTTGGTAAGATGTTGAGTTTTTGCAGTGCATACAGTACATGTGGCTGTACCTACAAGCGAATTCCACTTAAATCACCTTCTAATGACAGAGAGAGGAAACTACACACCCCACTGCTGTGAGCAAATATGCCGCTAATCCTACCATCCAGTATCTGCGCAGATGTGGTTTAAAGATTTTTTTTTTAATCAGGCCTGTTGACCTTTCAGTGTATGAAACGGAGTTGTGGAATAAAAATCACCCCAGAACCACACCCAACTGAATTTAATGACTTAGTAGCAACACTTTGAGCTGGATTAGCTGTTATCTGAGGAAAATAAAACTTTTAAATGTTAGTATAATGTTTGTTTTTCTTACAGGAACTACCACAGACACCCATAAGCTTTACTTCTAAGTCCTTACTAGCACCTGTTTAGATCAGTGTTGTGACTTTCCATTTACTGTGTTTGTTACTGCAACAGTTTGTTATTATTTATTGGTGCAAAAAGACCAAGCTTCAGACCAAGATTACACAGATATGACAATAAGTTGTGGTACAATAGATGAAGGCAGGCAGAGGATAAGAATGACATACTGCAAACACGCAAAACAGCAAACGGAAACAGGAAGTAAAACTAAATGTACAGTAATAACACTTCCACTGCTACTGATAGTAATAGCAATATGTAAGAGCCATTTGTGTGCATGTGTTTCATTTTTGTTTTTGTTTGTTTGTTTTTGCTGTGAGCTTCCCACCAGTTGGGGCATCCCTGCTGTGAACTGCGAGGTCATACAATCAGCCAGGTGAGGCACTCAGGTGTGGCTGATGGAAGGGAAGCAAACAGTTTTAGCATAGACATATATACGTAGACGCCACATTGACTGTGGAGGGACGTGCCTAAAGCTCCGACATCTTGGTACAGGGCTAGCAGAGGCGGGAGTGAATGTAAGTCTACGGAGGTAAGAGGTACTCCACAATCTTAAAGTAGAATTATTCACTGAATTTTCAACCGATTTCTAAACGGTTTGATTTGTTAAAAACGTCACACATGTAGCTTTGACACAGGATGCTTGGATGCTTTTGTTCTATTTATGTCTGCCTGTCCGTCCTCCATGTCTGATGTTTGTAACAAACAATATATGTTGACAACTGATGGATTTATGATCACTTTTATAGTGCAGACATGTCATTCCTCTATAGACGTAATGCACTGTAGGGGCGAGTGGCACTGTACCAAGATGGCCGCCGTGTAGGCACGTCGGCTCCAATCGGCAGCGGCCATCAACGCGGCGTCTACGTATAAATATCTATGAGTTTTAGATCATGGCGTGGAGTGGCGTGGCATGGTGCAGCGTTTAATGGTGTTTGTTTTATTCCGAACTGGTAAATGTGCATCTGCATTGGTAGGGAGACAATTGCTGGTAAAAGTGGTAAAAGTCTGGCTCGTATTAGAAACTGTGGACTTGAGGAATGTGAGCAGTAAACAGCACCATGAATACTGCTGATCAAAGCGGTGGAGTGGACATGTCATTTACAGGAAACATCCTCACCATCAGCAACCAGGTGCCCTTGATTGATAGGCAAAAGGGGTCGCTACACAATGTAATAATACGATAAGTGATAGTACATATGATAGTCATTTAATTTTAATTTTAAGACAATTTTGAAAGTTAATCCAATACATACACATGCTGCCCATCAATATATCTTTACCTCATAGATATTTTATTTACAATTCTATAAAATATTGTAACCAGCAAATGCACCACGCTAAACCCTGCAAAGCTCTACTTTTTGATGAGGGATGTTGTTTGAAAGCACATCCTGCCTGTGATTCATTTCATAGCGTTGAGGTTCTATTACTCTTTGTCTAAACTGATCCCTGGGTGCATCTTCCTGCTGCTGGATCTTCTTTTAATCCCCAGAGATAAAAAGCAATGAACCCGCATAATGAGTAAAGGTAGACGCAGGGAGGAGGTGGCATCCTCATGGTATCCTCATTTCCTTCTTCACCCTTGACCTCCAACCTCCAACTGCTTCCTGCCTGACTGTGTGGTGCTGCTGGAATGTGTCTCCGAGCTGCCAAGAAGGAGTCGGTAAAACAATATGTCTGCAAACATCCCATTTGTGCCATCAAAGTGAGCGGACTTCCGTTAAAAGGTGGAAATCACTCTCCAGTTGGCTTTTTAAGTGTCTGTCTGAGGGGACAAAGAGCAGGTCAGAGGTGATGGGGGTCAAGAGCAGACAGGAAAGCATATAAATCCACATCTGGGGTTGCACTTGTTCAGGGATTACATGTTTAACACACACATGAGGAGCACACACAGCTGGATCATGGCAGTCTTTACTTTCCATCTTCCTATATAGAAACAGCTCCTGCCAATGCAGCTGGCTGCTGTCACTGACAAAGTAATTAGAGACTGCTGCAGGAAACCAGAGGAACAAGCCTTATATTTGGATGCCGTATACAATCGCCCCATTTGTGTGTTTGAGAGCGAGTCTTTCATGAGTTTGCTCTAACCTGAGGGCACGTCAGCGGTGGTTGGGAGGGCTGTGGTGTAATTCGCAAACAGCCAAAAAAGTGTATCCGACACATGGGGTCTAAACTGTTTCGGTCTGGATAATAATGCAGCGGAAACATTCAGCAGTCCTTAAGAGGCAGAAATCACAATTAAACCTAAAGTTTGTTTGGATTCAGCAGCCAAAAAAGACAGATGTGTGTGTGTTTTGCACGTTAAAGAAGACGGGGAGTCTCCCAGTAACGAGCAGATTTGTATTGGAAACAGGTTGTTTGAATTAAATAAGAGCTTAAGACTCAATGGGACAAGGAAACTAATAGTCTGGAGACGTGCTTAGCTATATTTCCACATGCAGAAACATATATATAAGTGATATTTCACGTTGTTCGAGGCAACACACAACACTGTATAAATAGAAAATATTTATTTGTGATGCATAAATACAATGCATCTATGGATTTAGTGGTTGACTGATAGATATAGAGGTAGAGAGTATACCACTCTGCATGATAATCAGCTCTGTGTAATAAACATCACTGGAAGAACAGCTGTGGTGTTATCTTGAAATGCTCCTTTACAAGTAAAAGCATTAGCATGTGTTCTATGTAAGGAATATGTGGGAATCAAAACTCTGAAATTGAATATGTAAACATTAAATATAAAATGAAGAAGCTGGGAGTGTGAGAATGTATGGATTGAGAACATCTAAGCTATCTGATATAGTTTAAAGTTGTCCAGATCACATAAAATAGCTCACTTGTGTTGTCGTGTATCTTCATTTTTTCCTCATCTTTCAATTTGCTTTAAGGTCTATCAATTGGAAATTTGAATAGTGGAAATAAAATGTGCAAAATCAAATTTACCGCGGGGGAGGATTTAGCAACAAACTACTTTATGCATGAAACAGAAGGACGAAATTTGCATTTGGAGCTAGTTGTAGTGTTTAATCTGTAAAAATAAATCATTTCACAATTGGATCACGTGTGTTGAATTCATGTTTTAATCTAAAAAGAAATTACATTCATCCGGGCAGCATCGGCAGCCGTCAGACACATGTAGCGGAATAGAAATCTACATTATTTACTTGCTGAAGAACACGTAAAATAAAACCGATACACTCAAGTGAAGCACACGGAGCTCACAGTGCTTGAGAAAGTGTTACTTCCCGCTAGTGCTGATAATGCTTAAAAGAAATGTAACAATAGCTTCAGTTCAGATTTGCTGAGTCACATTCAGACAAACCCCTGATAAATAAACACACCTGAGTAATGTAGAACACATAGGGTGAGTACTGGTAAAATGGGACACACATATACAGAATCATTCCCAAAGGTTCTTCTCTCAACTTGATGCTATTCAGTCCGTGTACGTTGCGGCCATTCGTTTTCTTATTTTGAGATTTCAAAATAAAAACGAAAAATAAACCGTTTCCCTTTTTTTCAGTGATAATACAAAATGAAAAACGGAAAACGGGCCCTAATTCATTATCCATTATCCGTTATCCGATTTAATTAGATGTGTTTGTAAATGGAAATTAAAATTAAAATACACCCGTGGAAAACTTATTTCTCTATTTCCTGGTGGTTTTGGCTCCGTGACCCGTCTGACTTCTGAAGAGGAGCTAGCGATTTAGCACTAGCGATTTAGCACTAGCGATTTAGCGCTAAATCGCTACTTTGCTTTCTGGCAAAGCTAAAGTAACAGAAAACCTCAAAACCTCCCAAAAAACGTCCCGAAAAGCAGCAGAGCGCTAGCGACTTAGCGCTAGCGGCAGAGCTAGCTGCACCACAAGGTCCCTCCAAAGGGACAAATAAACCCCACACTGGTGAAAAGTCCACTGTGAAATAGTGAACAATGTGAGCCAAGCAACGTTTGGACCCCACAGTGGGTCTTCATCAGGCCACGGCACAGCAAGGTCTGCTAACAGTGAGCTAACACTGGAGCTTTAGATACCAGATCCTTCCTCATCAGAAGTCAGACGGGTCACGGAGCCAAAACCAACAGGAAGTAGAGAAATAAGTTTTCCACGGGTGTATTTTAATTTTAATTTCCATTTACAAACACATGTAATTAAATCAGATAACAGATAATGGATAATGAATTAGGGCCCGTTTTCCGTTTTTCATTTTGTATTATCACTGAAAAGAACAGGAAACGGTTTATTTTTCGTTTTTATTTTGAAATCTCAAAATAAGAAAACGAATGGCCGCGACGTACACGTACCCTATTCTCTAACCCCCCAAGCAATATGCATTAATAAAAAATAAAGATAAAGAAAATCCAACACAGAATTGAGGATTCCATCTCAAACACAATGACCTGAGACTGCTTTTCTACAGATGGCAAAAATGGGACACCTTCATGAAATTAAAAAAGAGAAATTCAACCAGATAAGCCATGTCAACATTTTATTGTCTTTGAATGACCACACAATGAAAATGCAACAACCTAAGTGTCTGTTAACTGTCCCGCTTCGCCAAGTGTCCCATTTTAGCAGGACTCACCCTAATATGGGTCAATGTGATAACTGGAGATCATTCAGTTCACGTCTAGAAAATGCAGAGGGGAGAATATCTGACTATAACTGGCTGAAGATGCTGCGTTGACCTTCGCCGTGTCACCAAACACTGAGTCCTGCTTTCAGTCTGATGAGTCCACATGTCCTCTGAAACTAGCAGTCCTCGCTCTGTAGCATAGACAGGAAGAAGGAACACACACTGGCCCAGGAGCTGCTGCAGTACTCCTCGGCCGATTTGCGGTGGTCCGCGCGCTTCGTGCAGGCTGTGGGTCCGGTGCCGCTTCCGGTGGAGGTAGTGCGGGGTGGCGGCGGCGGGACAGTCTCCGGTTCTCCGGACTGAGCTGAGGCCACGGAGCTGCGTATGTCCAGCTTGAAGTGCGCGTCCTTTGGAGCGCGCTTGCACATGCCGGCCTTCACCAGCGCGCGCTCGTCCCTGCACACTTTACCCTGGAGCTTCTTGAGCGCGCGGCCCACCTGTTTCCAGAAGCCCCGGGGGTCGGACAGGTAACCGGGACACGTCGCCGGTTTGGCGTTGTACTCGCACCGCAGCTCCGTCACCCCGCCTTTGATGCGCGCCTCCGGGTTCTCGCACTTGACCGGCAGCGTCACCGTGTCCCCGACCGCTCTCGCGCTCCACGTGCACTGCATCCTGTCCCTGGTGGAGAACTTCCCTCGGCCCGACGCGGCGCCCTTGTTGTCGCTCCGCTGCGCTCTGCCGCTCTGCCTGTCCGCTGATCGCGCACCGGAGGAGAGAGAGACCTGCTGCCCGAGGAAAGCCAGCAGCAAGCAGGGAGCGAGAGTCCTCAGCAGCAGCATGTCGACTTTTAGCGGGACCAGCGTGCACCTGAGGGGATAGATGATGGGTGACAGAGAATATATTGACTCTGTGGAAAACTTGTAACTCTGTAAAAACAGCATCCACAACAATAAAACCCTGTTTGTATTATTTATTTACATTAAATGAGGGTTTGGTTACAGTTGGCGAAGTTTTTGTTCCAATTCGGCACCGCTATTACGCATATCAATATAATGTGCAGTTAAATGTATATTAATTCAGATATCATTCTACAGTGTTCTACACATCCGGTAGATACAAGAAATCCACACGCACTCAGTCAAACTTACCAGGAATGATGAGGGTTGTCGTGCGTAAAGCTGCTTCTTGTGGCTCTCTGCGCTCTGGCACATGGTTTTCATACACAGATGCGGCAGCACGCCCACCATTCCCGCCCAACAATACTCTCCCTCACACACTCTCTCTCTCTTACGTATGCGCCTCCACGTAAATCCATTGAGAAAAAAGTTGGCAGTCGCTGCTGATGGGAATGCGTTTTTCCTCGGGCATGTCCCGACGAGCCCAAACTTCCGGCCTTTAACAACAGTGAGCTGATCCTGAGATCAAAGGGACTGAAAACTGAAGCTGAGGATGGAGCTGCGTGTCTGTACAGACTGTGGGGTTATTTTAAAGAACTGTAACAAGCCTGGTTATTACTGTAAACACACCTCACTCACGTGTCTGTGCACACAAGAGCAACTTGAGGGTTTGACTCCAACATTTTTTTAGGGTTCTTGGAAGGTTTGTTTGGCTGTAGTAATAAACTGATGAGCCACAACATTAAAACCACCTGCTTATTATTGTATTAGCTGCCCTGATGCTGTGATCCAGCACGAACTCCACAGACCTCTGAAGCAGATTCTTTATGTCCTTGAAGATGTGAGATGGGTCCTCCGTGGATTCATTTGTTTTTCCAGTACATCCCATGGCAGATTGAGAACGGAGGAATTTGGGAGGCCACGCCGACCTCTTGACCTCTTGGTTGTGTTCCTGAAACGATTCCTGTTAAAATTTTTATGGTGTGGCATGGAGCGCTATCCTGCTGAAAGAGGTCACTACCATCAGAGCACTGCTTCCAGGAAGTGGTGCACATGGTCTGTACTGATGTTTACCAGGGTGGTAGGTGACATCCACATTCATGTCAGACCCAGGGTCTCACAGCAGAGCATCACATTGCCTCAGTCAGCTTACCTTCTACCCATAATGCATCCTGCTGCCATGTCTTTCCCAGATATACAACACACATGGTCGTCCACATGATGTAAAAGAGGGGCTCGGTGGTTAGTACTCACGACTCACAGCTAGAAGATCCCAGTTCGCTAGGACGCCTGCGATCTTTCTGTGTGGAGTTCTCCCTGTGCTTCTGGCTTCCTCCCACAGTCCAAAAACATGCAGAGGTTAATTGATGATTCTAAATTGTCGGTAGGTGTGAATGAGAGTGTCGTCTGTCTCTATGTGTAGCCCTGTGATAGACTGGCGACCTGTCCAGGGTTGACCCTACAGAGGACTAAGCAGTGTATAGATAATAGATGGATGGATGGATGATGTAAAAGAAAACAGGATTCATCAGACCAGGCCACTTTCTTCCATCGCTCCATAGTCAACTTCTGCTGCTCACATACTCCTTAGAGGTGCCTTCAGCTGTGGACAGGAATCAACTCTGACCGGTCCACATGCAGCCAGCTGTGATGACGCCTTTCTGTCACAGCCAGCATCATGGATTTTAGCAATTTGTGCTACAGTACCTCATCTGGGGAGTCCGATCACAAACCCTGTTGTTCTGGAGATGCGCTGGAGTTATTCACCTCACCTGTCTGTGGTCTCGATGCTGTGGCTGATCTGTGTATAAACCGAACACATTTAAACACTGGAAGCCTAAAGTAATCAAAATTAATGAGCTTGAACAGGCTATAATCAATATTTTCATACTGATGGTGCAGTAAATGTCAGTAGGATCGCCGGAAGAGATGAACTTATAGAGAATTAACATGCAAATCTGCAGCTCCCTTCTCTTTCATGTAGCAGAATCTCCTCGTTCAGCTGTGCTGGCAGGAACTTCGCTGATCTGGTTTTCCCCTGTCGCTCTGCTGACCCCACCAATCAGCTATTTCCAGTGAATAGCTTTAAAAAACTGACTGCACACTCCCGACACTTAACAGCAGATGAAAGAATCGAAGATAGCTGCTGAACATAATGGAGGATTTAGCCGCTAAAGAGCCAAATACTTCTTCTGGGAGTCTGCAGGGACACAAACGGAGCAGAGAGTTGATGCTAAATGAGTGACTCCATTGCTTTATGACTTCTAAATATATGAAAATACTTTGTTGTTGTTGTTGTTATCAGCTGTTTTAGGTAAAATAATTTGTGAATGTTGTGTTTACATCTTGTTTCTGTGCCACCAAGTGAGCAAAAGAGCTGTTATTGTAAGTATGTATAGTGTTTCATTTAGTTAAATGTTTCTACTGCAGATATTTTGACTTGTCACAGTATTAAAGTGTTATTGTAGCTTGTATCATGCTTTTTTATTCCAGTGTGACAATATAAAACATCCCTTTGGTTTTGCTGTGGGCCTTTTTTGATGGCGCTGACCACAACGACAGATGCAGCCACCTGCGTTTCGTCTTAAGCGCCGTCATCTGTCCAGCAGTAACACTTTTACCAGATGTCAGCACCTTCTCTCCCCATAAACTCTCCGCTGGTCGTCCTTCCTCCTGGGACTTCCACCTGACATTAACTCTGAGCTGTCAGTTATGGACTCAGCTCTGCAGACTCGGTTTCGTACAAACTGTTCAGTGTTAATATCTCTGATAGACTCAAACCTCTGACAGTTTTCCAGGGATGCAGGTTCGTTTTAGTTCATTTCTGCTAACTTGCCATACAGTCACCTTAGAAACTGCTTTTTTTCCAGCACAAACTTGGCTGCTAGTTTGATGTTTTGTGAATTTAACAAACTTTGAACCCCAAAATAACAGAAGTTCCTATAAAATGCACAGATCTTTGCTGCTAAGATGCAACAGAAAACATCTCGTCTGACTGTTTCGACACAGATTTGCTTGAAAAAATCCAAATAAAGCTAAAATTCAGTCTGTTTACATGTCTGCAAAATAAATGCTCATGCTGAAAGTGAGAAACACTTTCAGCAGCTCTACTCAGCCTGTTTTAACCAGTACAAATAACTTATAGAAAACAAGCACAGCGTTCTCACAGATGGATAAAGAAATTCCAGATAGACTTTTCCAGCCTCAGGTTTTTTACCTTTCTAAAGATAAATGGTAAAATGGGAAATGATCTGCAGTTACTGTATATAGCGCCTGTCGACACACACCAGTGGTGACAGAGCTTTCATGCAAGGTACTACTGGGAGCAACTTGGGGTTCAGTGTCTTGCCCAAGGGCCTCTCAGCATGTAAGAGGGGCCGGGGTCGATCAGTGGACAACCTGCTCTACCACCTGAGCCACAGCCGCCCTGGTCCCTTCCAGTCATGCGTTTAGACATTTAAATTTACTCTACCTTGAATAATAAACCCTGTTTCTTATAAATTTTCCACGAGAAAAAAGTCAACATCTTTTCCTGTTATTGTAAAATGCAGTATAATTATTTATAGCTTTAAAGCAAACCACTGTATGTGTGTTGGACAGTATGTCACACTTCTTTAAGTCGCCGGCTTCTTAAAGACGACTCAGACTTCATTCTGACCTGAAGCAAAGCAGCAAAGTGAGGCGCAATAGCCGACATACTGAGATGCTTTAATGGCACCGACCCATCATTTACATTGTAAATTAAACTGCTGCTTTGTGATCAAAATATCCAAATGTCTGCTGCGATAAAGGCTTCAGCTGGTCACTGCTCTGTGCGAGTGTTTCTCACTTACAGGAGTTTGTTCTTTTGCCAACCTAAATCTTATTTTAGCTCCAGTAAATCAGACAAAACCACAGGATCCACCTCAGGAGCCTTTACCAGTTCAACATCACACAGCCACAACACTAAATCCTCAATGAGTGCAGATTGTATGACTGGAAACGGCAAAATTAAACACATCATGGTGTATTCTGTGGTTTTGGTGCCACTGGGCTAACCTGCACATCACTTACAACCGACCATTGATCCATGAGGGTAAGTCGGTAAATCCACCCCACCCTGTCGTCACGTCTCATTCCGGTAATGACGCGGCTGCAGCAGGTAGGAACACACACATCATGGGAACGAGGAAGGAGCCTTGCAAGGATCCTGTGGGCACGTGTCCAACAATCTCACAGCTTACGGCAGTTTATTGCTGTGAGTTACTGTGCGGGAGGAAGTGAACGGTGGCAGGGAAGCTCTGTGTGTGTGTGTGTGTGTGTGTGTGTGTGTGTTGAGAGGACGTAAATCTGTTTGCACGGTTACACTGAGGGGACCTGCCTCCCATTCAGTGGCACAAAGCAAGTTCCCATAAATCGTCATGTTTCAAGGTGAACCTAAGGGTCAGGTTTGGGTTAAGGTAGGTTTCTAGGAAATGTAGGGTCCTTTGAAGTGATGGAAACATGCCTTTGTGTGTGTGTGTGTGTGTGTGTGTGTGTGTGTGTGTGTGTGTGTGTCTTCCTGGTCTCGTTTGTTTTGGACATATTCTGATGTGAATTAACGTCGTGTCAACATCGTGGCTGCTTCTCACAGCTTTAAAGGGCCGTTTGAGGAACAGAGTTTAATTTCAAGGCTGCAGGTGTGCTTAGGTTTAGATCTGGGTCTTGTGTCGGATCAATGAGTGTCGTCACAAACACAAAAAGACACTTTCAGACTCACATGATAACAGAGTCTCTGCCCAGCTGCACCATCTTGTGTTCAGTCGAGGTTCTGCAGCCTAAATACAAGAGATCAGTGGTCAAAAGTAAGTCAGGACATTTACTCAGGTACTGTACTTTTTTCTCTTAATCTAACACATAAACTTAAATGGTAAATGGTCTGCACTTGTATAGCGCTTTTCTCTACCTTAGTGGCATCCAAAGCGCTTTACAATGTGTTTCTCATTCACCCATTCACACACACATTCGCACACCAACAGCGACAGAGCTGAAATGCAAGGCGCTAATCTACCATTGGGAGCAACTTCAGGTTCAGTGTCTTGCCCAAGGACACTTCGACGTGCAGAGGGGCCGGGGATCGAACCGCCAACCTTACGATCAGTGGACAAACAGCTCTACCACCTGAGCCACAGCCGCCCAACTTATTCTACAAAACAAGATTTTACATGAGTAAAATTCAACACTCTGGTAAAGATTAAATCACTGATTTCACAGGTGTAGAATTTATTCAGGTCACAGGTAAAGTACGGCAGCGCTGGTCTCAAAATGACAAACCTCTCGCAGGAACTCCATCAGAGTGAGCCCCGATATACGGGTATAATTCACATTTATCTTCTTGGGCTGGGCCTGTCTTGTACACAGGTTGGACTCAGACACAACCGAGTCTCATTGGCTGGTTATCTCTGACGTGAACACGCCAACCACTTTTCATGTGGATTTACTGAAATGTGCTAAAACAAATGTGTGTGTGTCATTAAGACGTGCATCTATTTGGCCGCTCTCATGCAGAACTTTGGGGAACACAGAGACTCCTGAGTACAGATAAGACAGGAACTGTGAACACATCTACTCCCTTTTTATTCAGTTTCTTTATAACAATGGGGAACTGTCCATGGGAACAGGATAAGACGGAAACTGGGAGTGCAGCTATTCCCGTTTTCATAGCAACAAAGATAACGAGTGCAGACTGTCTGTGACCTCAAGGCCACACAAGGTTAGACGAATGATGATCAAACTGAGTAAATAATATAGCAAATCCAATCATGGTAGAATCAAGGAATGATATAACAAATCATAAAATAATATAACAGTTTGTTAGTGTCTTGCTTTGCCACCAAAGGGAGAGGTTTTATTTAAAGTGTTCAAGGTGCAAACAGGTAAAATGATCCTATAACTCACAAAGCTTAGAGAAACAAACGTTGTTTTCTTCGTCTTCTCTGCTCCGTTAATCACGTCAGGACCCCTCAGATTCATCGTGACCTTTAAGAGGGGGCCCGACCCTGAGGTTGGGAACAGCTGGACGACGTTAGCTCAAGGTAAGTAGAGTCATTAAAAGTAGCAGCACCTCAACGAGTCAACAGCAACGTGCTACTTATGCATTTACGTATCACGTTCATGTTGCATGTGTTACTATATCATATACATTTGCTTATGAATACAAGACTTTTACTTGTGACGGACTACTTTTATTGCTTTGTACTACTTAGTATTTCATCGCTGCACATAATCACGTGCTGCACTGTTTATATCTGGCCAGATAGGTGCATACACATCATATTACCTCTATAAAACTAGATGAAATATACCTCATACTCTTGTTATGGTTAATTTGGAGTGTATAATAGAGAGCATACATAATATTTCTCCTCTGACTTGGTTTATTGTTGCTATCTTTTATTGTTATTATTATTCTGTGTGCACAATAAAATGTGAGTGCATTTAGAAAGCTTAGTGTCAACCACATGTGCTTAATTATTATTTATATTTTTGAATTTGCGCCACTATGTCAAGCTGTAAACTGAATACACAGCTGCTTAAGGATCAATATGAGTTTTTGAATGTAGCTGTTTGTTTATTCTGCTCCTATTTCTAAGATGTCACTTGTGCTAAACTCTGCTACTGTTGCTGCACTTTTATGGCCACAGAATGAGCTTTTATATTGTTAAAATAATCTTTCGCAGCGTCAGAGAGGTTCTGTAGTGGCTTTTTTTTCAGCTCTTAATTGACAACTAATTATGTTTGCAGCTAGAAACATATTCAAACCCCAAGACTCTGTGTTTTATGGCTGCATCCTTCAAATAAATTGTAATATTATGACTTCTTCGCTTTTTCTTACACCTATTCTTCCAAGTATAACCTGATATATTTAGTACCTTTAGAAACTTTGGGCTCTGCAGGAGGAATTAAAGTAAATCACTGTGAGTTTAAAGGATGTTTAGCTGCACATCATAAGTTTATAATGACTAAAAACGGCTTCTTAAAGTCTGAAAAAAAATCAAATGAGTGAAAGTGATTTGCATCCTCATCCCCTGCGGCTGTGTTTGCATGGTGTGAGTGTGTGTTAACAACACGGGTGCTGCAGCCGCATTCATTTCCACTCGTCTTCAGCCTCCACACAGACCCCCTCTGTTCCCGCACACAGCGGCTCTTAGGACTCAATTCATCAGCTCATACAAAGAAGTGTTTAGCTCTGCTCAGACACCTTCTGTGACTGAGCTGCATTCTCTTTGCTGCAGTCTGGGTTCGCTCCGACTGTGTCTGCACCGCAACTACTTCCTCAGCAGACATGTTGTTGCAGCCGGTGACGAAAGGGAACAAGGACTCCCTTGAATGAACGAGTGTGACAAGTTGCTTTTGGTTTCAGCTCAGCAAAAAAAACAAAACAGAGCGACACGGACGAGGAGAGATCACCACTCTGACTTTATTCTCTTTATCTTCACATTTTCTGTCTTGGAATACATGCTGTTGAAATATCTGCGCGACATAAGGAGGGAACTTTACATCATATACAAACAGAGACACATGCCTGCCATATTTTCCCTTTGCCTTGCTGTGTGTTTTACAGATTTTAAAAAATGACATGCGCACCACATGACACCAGTCTAGTCTTACGCGGGTGTACGTCGAGTGTTCTGGGCTCAGCCTGTAGGATGCTGAATGTGCGGAGTCCGACACCACAAAGCGATGAAATGACTCCAGAGGCTCTCACACAGATACCGGAGAGGTCAAAGACAGAAGAGTCGGCTGATCGCTGGTGATTCCAACCTGGAAGAACAGCAAAAAGACACTCAAAAACTTTTCCATTTAAACCATGAAACTCGTTTAACCCTACGATAGAGCTTTGTTCCTCCATTGTAACTTCATTGGCATGCATCTTCCTAAATTTTCTCTCCACCTTCCATCTTTTCTTTGTCGTCATTTCTCTGTCACCCACCTGTGCCTGCAGTATCGCCTCAGTTCTGGAACCAGCTGATGAAGTAGGTGCAGATGCCGTGGAAGCTCTTCCAGCAGTACTCGGAAGCCATGCGGGAGGCTTTGGAGCCGGGCTGCTCTGTGGGACGAGTAGTGGTCTTCCCAGGCTTGAGGGTAGTTTTCTTGGTCTGGGTGCCCTTGCCTGGCTGGGGCTTGATGGGCTGAGACTGGGGCTTCACAGGTTTAGGAGTGGTAACCGGCTTGGTCTGGGCTGGCACCGCTGGTCTGCGTGGCTCCTGGACGGGCTTGGAGGGCTTGGGGGTGGTGGTCTTGGGCCAGGAGGCCAGGAAGGTCATCTGAGCCTCTTCGGGGTACTTCTTGCACATCTGAGGGCGGTAGACCCTGGGTCCCTGGCAGGCGTGGCTCAGCTTCCTCAGCTCCCACATCATCTGGGTGAAGTAGTGGCGAGGGTTGAGGTTGTAGGCGCGGCACAGGTTGGGTTTGCCCTGGAAGTCGCAGTAGTAGGAGCGTCCTGGGGTCTGACCTTTGCAGGAGACACGCAGGCGAGTATAGTCCCCGGCTCCGGACACCACCATGGTGCACGAGTCTTTGGTCTTGGTGTTGAATTTGATGGCCTCATCCCAGATGCTGCGTTGCTGTTGCTGCTGTTGCTGCGGCTGCTGCTGCTGCTGCGGCTGCTGTTGCTGCCTGTTGTCGTTGCTGTTGTTGCCGGTTTGAGCGTTTGACACACAAACAGCCGCTGCCAAGACCAGCAGCACCAGTCTCATCCTGGCTCTCATGTTAGGTTGCGTTAGGTGTGGGAGTGATGGACGGGCGTGGGTGGGGGTTGATGTCTGCACTGAGGATGAAGGTGTGCAAGGGTGGAAAGCAAGCGAGTGCGACTTTATAAGGCCGATGCGCACAAAGAAGGTATTATGCAGGTGATCTTAATGACTCAAACTCCTCCTCCAGGTTTAACTCGTCCTTCGCACCACACACACACACACACACACACAAATTAACCACAAGGCGAGATGGCTGGGAGGAGGGAGAGAACATAAACTGAAAGAGGAAGAGGGCAAAGGGGGGCAGTCTGCGGGAGAGCTGGAGGTCTGAAGGAGGCACACACATGAGACCGTATGTTGTGAAAAAGACTTGCAAGACATTATATAATCTCACATAAGAGGCTCATTGACTATTGATGCGAGAGCCCAGAGCCAAAACTGCTGGCCTGAAGTTATTTGCTGAAGAGCGAAAAGTTGATCTGTGACCCTGGAAGAAATGAAAAGCTCATCATGTTCTACTTCACATGACTTTTGTGGCAGTGTGGGGAAAAAAAAAACTGTCATCAAAGCTACAAACTAACACTTCCAAATACTTGTGGAGGTCAAAAAGCACCAAATCACGCCAGCCTGAATGGAAGAGAATTTAATATGCGTAGTATTACATTCTACACTAATGTGATGAATGGTGCAGGTATTGAAAACACAGTGTTGAGTCTGAATATGTGACTCACTAGACTATTAGAATATCATGCTGTTGTGTTGTTGTGTGCGTATTATTCAAGCTTGAGGACACATTATTTACTTATATCTTCTCATAAAATAGCATATTTAGTCACAAGTGTTTTAAATTATGCAGCAATTTTTTCCTCCAGGTGGTCAAAGAAGCCCAAGAGGGTCCAAACCTCACCTCTGGGGGGCTGGAGGGTCCTCAGTCGTGACATCTGCAGCTGGACCTTTGTGGCTCGTCTGCTAATTATTCTGAGAAGAAACGAACCTCTGCTGCTTATGTGAGATTAACTTATGCTGGCTATTGTCAACAAATGAGAGCCGAAGGAAAAACCTGAGCCCCTGGGGGCGTTTTGTTAGCAGGCTAGCATGTCTCTTTAGAGAAAAGAGTCACTGCAAATCAAAACAAAGCTGCTCCGAGGGAATCAGCTTTACTCTGTGACGGGACATTTCTCTCCTGATTGAAGTGGTGTCTTCCAGGATGACAATGAAAATGATGTGAACCGCATGTTATGACTTCCACAATCACCAGATTTCAATAAAAGTGAAAGCCTTGGGGAGATTTGGGACCAATGTGCTCTCCATCACTATTATGAAGACCTCCAATGAGGGAATATCTTTAAAAAACTAGAAAAGCACTCAGAGAGCCCATACCTCCGCCAAGCAGCTTCAGTCCACCCCCAACACAATCTCCCAATTCACATATGTTGTATGGAACGTTACAGATACAAATGTAATTACAGACAGTTCAAATTTCCTACTGACAATACGGCCTTCACCCCATCCGACCTAATGAACAGGCGCGGCCTCTAGCGCAGCAGCTCCTAACAGCCTCCCAGCTTCTTAGACAACCGGAGATAAGAATGCCGGCCCAACCGTGCGTATGTCGCTCAGGAAGGAAAGAGAACTCCGTCATTGTTGCTGTCTGTCGCGTGGAGACCCAAATTGTCATGTGGTCAGAGGGGGTTACCCCAAAATCAAGAGTGCCCTCTGGTGGCTTTTAAAGTAATCCGCATTTAATTGTCCACCCGATTACACTTACATTAAAAAAAAAATCCTGGATCCAGACGGTGATCCGGATCAGTCCCAAAATTTCCTCATTTATTCCTTGTCCCATTTCACACATTTCCTGAAAATTTCATCCAAATTCGTCCATGAGTTTTCGAGTTATTTTGAACACAAACAAAGAAACAAACAAACAAACCAATGCCGGCCATCACATAACCTCCTTGGAGGAGGTGATAAAGTCCATCCCTTCAGAAGAATATTAGAGACTTTGAGAATAAATGCCAAGGAGTACTGAAGCTGTTGTTGCACACTTAATGTTGAGTTTTAGTACCTCCGCCAAGGAGGTTATGTTTTTGCTAAATTAGCCTTATTTCATCTTGCTCAAATCTCCTGGTGCTTATTTATTGTCAGAAAGCTGTAAATTGGAATGTCTTGCAACTTGCAACTGAAGTTCTATTTAGCAAAATCAAACCAAATTCTCCAGAGGAACATTTCTTGTTTCATCCTACGTATTTTATCCATTGAGCATCTTCCAGTTAATCTGTTCAGAATAAAGAACCAACATATATTTCTGTGTCCTGTGCAGTGTTGATTTCGCTGGACTACACAATGATACTTTGTTGTTGGGAGATTGTGTTGGGGGTGGACTGAAGCTGCTTGGCGGAGGTCTGCGCTCTCTGAGTGCTTTTCTAGTGTTTGAACTTGTGACCTGTGTATATGTACTGGTGTGTAACTAACATTACAGTCTGGATGCTGAGTCCTGCCCTTTGTTTTAGTTGACTCCTGACCACGTAATTGTAGCCTCATTTTAAAGCTCTCAGCAAGATTTTTACTTTTTTTTTGCATTTCCCCCTGTATGTTGAGACAGACACGATGGGTGAAGGGGGTGAGCATGACATGCGGCATGGATCCACCTTGGCCGGGAGTCAGACTGTGGAGGTTGCGGTTCTGTGGCATGCACTCATTTAGAGCAACAACATGCCTCAAGCTGTCAGGAACATTTTGACATTTTGGGAAATGTGTTTATTTGCTTTTATCCAGAAAGCTAGATGAGAAAATGAGCACCACTCCCATGCCTGCCCACTAAGTATGAAGTTACAGCCACAGACGATTAGCTTAGCTTAGCACAAAGACTGTAAACAGGGAGTGGGGGGACGACTAATCTAACCAATGTGTTCAGTCAGGTGGTCCAACTGCACAGAAAGTTCCTGCTTCTTGAATCTACTTGAAAGACCTGGGTTGGTGCATCTGATGCTAGTTTAACATGAGCTGTTGTATAGGAGCTGTTTGGGGCAAGTTAGCACACATGGTCCAATGGTGAAAGTTTCAGAGCTCACAATTTAACACGAGGTTACGGTTTTAGAGGGAGTTATGTTCTGGACTTTGCTTGGCACAATGATTTTATACCCCATAAAACCACAACTTTAGTTTCCACACCTTGGGTTTAACATGTGACTTTTGTTAAAGGAGTCACATGCAAAATCCATTTTTTATTAGGAAACATAATTATGCGTCCCCAGTATGTCTGGAGACCTACAACTTGGGAAAAAGACCATCCGCTTGTTTGCTCACTAACAAGTCAGTTCAGATTTGCAGCCTGTTACGTTATGATGTCACAACAGGGTAAGAAACGCCTTCCTGAAAGCTACAGACTCTAACAGCTCGTTGAAACGGCTAATACGAGGGGTGTAGTAGGCATGCTAGAATGAATGTTTTATACAGTATCCGGAGCTGAAACTTGAGATACACGTCCTACAGACATGTGAGAGGTACATTAACTTGTTAGAAAGGGATGCAAATATGTGACCTTTAAAATCCAGGCTGGCTGGTTCTGTGCAGTTGCTAAGCTCAAGCTTTAAATCTAACAGACAGATGTGAGAATGATACACATGTTCTTCTGTAAGTTGAGAAGAAAGTGAATGAGCATTTTCCCTAACAAGTTCCTTTTTTTTGTTCTTTGTCACTGATTCATCCCCTAAAGTTTTACATGAAAATAATCCCTTCCTGCCTAAAAATGGCTTCGATTTAACTCAACACTGATGCTCCAAGTTCAAGTCCTCTTTCTCTGCTCACCCCTCCCCACCTGCTGCAGCTGGAGCACACCAGCTCGCCTACAACTCAGCTTGAACACTGTTAAACTGCTGCACAATAACAACCTCTAAGTGAATACTGGAGTAATCCAAAAGAAGAATAACGATTTAGGCAGCAACACCTTGCAAGTTGACAGGTTTGGTGCATGAAGCTTGTTGCGTCTGAAACCCTGCAAGTCAGAATCCACGTTTGTGAAACTGTGGAAATGCTCAGTAATGATGTTGACGTCTTATTTCACTCACGTGTCTTGTCGCACATAAAAAAACACTATATGGACACGGTAAATAAAACGTTTCGCCAAAGGGAGTCTTAGAAAAGAAAATGAATTCTAGTGGGATAATGGATTGTTGCTGTAACCAAGTCACATAAATCACGACATGACATGAAATAAAGAGAAAATAAAACACAGTGGAGCTGAATAGTCGGATAGTTTAACTTTAAATACGTGCTGCATAAATGCTCATAAATGCTGTCATTACTTGGTCCAGAGGTCCTGAGTTCGAAACCAGGCCTGACTGAGCTCTATGGCGAGTCTGAGATTTTAAAATTGAACAGAAAAAACAGACGCTGCCTTTAAAGCGACTGAAATGTTCCACATGAACCAGCGGGTTTGAGAACAGAGCCGGAAGAAGAGAGCGCGCAGAGCCGGCTGCATGCCCTCAGTACATTCAGGAAGTTTTATTTTTACAGCCCTCGGTGTGGCGGGGAAGAGAAAAAGTTCCCCTGTAGGAGACACCGGCAAGGCAAAGTAAACATGTCACAAGTGTGTGCGCATGTTGTCTGGACCAGATGTTTTCCTAAATCAAGTGCAGTCCTCCTCTGATAGGGTGCAGCGGCATCGCGCCACCTCAAACCCCTCCGGCCCCCCCCCCCTCGTCACTCCCTGCAAACCTGTCAACCTCCAGCTGCCGTGTGCATGCGTTTAGCTCTGCATATGTTACATGAATGTTCCCATGCACGCTGTGTGTTTTGGCGGGCAAGGTATGCTGCTCTGGGATTCTGGATGACTTAACACACGTGTGCATTTGCTTCATGCGTATGATCGGATTCCTTTTCATTGATTTTGTGAAGTTAAAGAGCATTAAAGCACACTTAAAAGACAGTTTGAGCGATTTAAAAGGTTACCAGAATTTCCTTTGTGAGTATCTGCTACAGTGTTGAAGGCTAAAAACACCGGCTGTAATTTAGGAGTCACGTTTATGGAAGAAAAACAAAGCAGTCACTTATCAGACGTCAGTTTTTTTATTCACAGATTTGCGCCCTCACCACAAACTCTTTTTGTGTGTTCCTCAGACCTCTGACATCACTGAGGCTTCTGGGAGCTGTATTTCTCAAACCTTTGACAACACAAGCAACTAGGCCCTCACTAATGGTCCGGCGAGAAATGCCTAAGACGCGGTATTTTGTGTGTTAGCTGTCTCGACTCCCTGTTAGGGAATTGTGTATGTAGCTCATGCATGTGCGTTGAATAGCTTGCGACATTTTGCTTCAGGCAGTAGCAAGGACCTGGACGAACTACGAATTCTTTGTGTCTCAAGGTCGTGAATCCTGAAACAAACTAAGCTGCCGGATAAGTCATTCAAGTGGTTAAAGGTCCAGTGCGTCGGATTTAGGTTGTCTATTGGCATCCAATGGCCGAATGAAACACAATGGCCGACTTTCTTGCATGGAGTCGGCCATGTCGCTCTACCAGAATGGACAAATCAAACATCTGGCTCTAGAGAGGACATCTGACATCTTTCAGCGCCACTGTAGGCTCTCCTAAATGCTTGGAAGGTGGAGATAAGAGGTATCCAGTTGGTGCTAGATGCCACTAAATCCTTTCCCCTGGACCTTTAAAGGGATAGTTTGACATTTTGAGAAATCCTTGTTTGTAGCTTTCTCGCTGAGTTAGCCGATATGATCTCTCGTCTAGAGATGGGTAGCTTAGCTTAGCACAAAGACCGGAGGTGGTGTAAGAAGCTCACCCGTTCGAAGGGAACAAAATGCACTTAAAGCCCTTTTGTTTTATTTAATCGGTACAAAAACAAACCCAGTAAAATCGCAGACACGTTGGATTCGTTGAGGGCAATGGGTCAGCCAGCCCACCACTTTGTTCCAGACCGAAATATCTCAACCGCTTGACAGTTTGCGGTGGCATTAGGTAAAGACATTTATGAGTATGAATCCTATTAACTTTTCTCATCCTCTTACCTTTTATCTTAGGAGCACCAGGAGGACGTTATTTTTGGCTTTCGGTTAAGTGTCTCTGCGATTACTTCACGGACTGCAATGACATTTTCTGCAGATATACATGTCTGTTGCTTGTTAGCATAGACGTTAGCATTTACAGTAGCTCAAACTAACTGTATCTTTGTCTTTTTGCTAAGCTAAACAGTGGAATCTTCTCATCCTATTCTTGGCAACAAAGCGACGGGCGCGTTTTCCAAAATGTCAAACTACTCCTTAAAAATGTTCCTGGTGAACTTGTCAAACCAAAATGATGCAAGCTATATTGCAAGTATTCACAGAGAGAGAAAAGAAATGGGCTGCTACTACTAAAAAAAAAACCTACTACATGTTATAAAACAAAGATTAACAAAAATATATAAAACTTTCAAAAGCTTTGAAAGTGTAAAAAATGTACACTTGTGTCACCGTGTTAGAACTGATAGTGTGAAGGACAAATTCATTTGCTACAGGTAAAACTAACTATGCAAGAACAATGTTCTGCCAGTTGATTGTGTACAGCATGAAACACTAGAGGGACTACTGTGACCGGAAGCTGGTGTGAGCGAGAGAACACTTCATAGTTTTACAGCTGAGTGGCATCAGAGTTCCTTGTCAAATGGCCTGAAAGAATACCGAGCGGTGGGTCACCCTCACCGCACAGTTCCTGATTGTTGTTCTTCCCTTTTGTCCTTGGAAATGCTACTAGACCTAAAGAAGACAGCTGAAAAGTCCGATGATCCTGGAGAAGAGAGAAGCCACGTTAGAAGTAAGCTCACTGGGGGTAAGCGGGGAGAGGAGTGGACAGGCGAGCACTTACCGCAGAGGGGAGATCAGTTCCAGTTCTCCTGTCCACTGTGGAGAAACAAAGAAAACACAATGAAGGTCAGGTCTGTCAGACATTTCAAACCCACAGTACAGAACTGTGCATGTGTAAAAGTACAACTCAAAATGATCTGACTTATGTAGTACTAATGTCTTTACTTCAAGCCAACAGGATTTTGTCAGGAGAGACAACTTTACCAACCTCCACACCATAACACAACCTTGTCATGCAGTTTGGAACATTCGAGCCCATAAACGTGGAAACTGCTGAAAGGTATACGTGTGCAAATGACAACTGAATTAGCTGAAAGTCCCACCGGCTGCAGATTTACAGATCGACGAGGCACAAAACGGTTTTCACTACTCATCCTCAGATTTAGTGCTTGTTTCTGAGCCTCCACTGTAACGCAGCATGGTTTATGGATTTGTGAAAAGCTGCTTCTAATCTAGAGTTGTAGTTACCAAAGTTGGTGACTGGAAATTCATAAAAATATAACAAACAACCCCTATGAATGGTGAGAATCTTTTTTTTTTGAGTATACTTTTCTCTAAACTTCTAAGATTGTTTCCTGTCCTAATAACCATCTTGGTACCCCTCAGATTTATCATCCCCTTGCAAAACAATTAATATTCATTCATCATATTTTTAACGCAGCACCCATAGGATGATTAGTGGGCAAGTAAATACGATGCTTTCTTCCTGATTAGTAGGGACGGGAATCGAAAGCCAGTCCTTGCTGAGAACCGGTTCCCAGTGTTTCAGTTCCTTGGAATTATTTGCCAATTTTGCTTATCCCTTACGTAGCTTAGGCAAGCGTCACTGACCAGTGCAGCGGGCAGGAAACATGGCGCCCAAGCGACACAAACGCTCAGAAGTTTGGTTCCATTTCACGAGAAAGGATGACAACAGGGCAACTTGGAATACTTGTAAAGTGGATATTTCATCAAAAGGAGGAAGTACTAGCAATGTGCAGAAACATTTGCACACACAGCATGAGATAACTAAGAATGAATGTCATGTTTTCGATCCGCTCCGGAGTGAATCTCAACCCAGCAGAAGCAGCAAAGTTAGCACGTCCTCTGCTGTTAATACTGCAGGTAACTAACTAACTAACACTGCCTGTCATGTTAGCGCCTTTTGCCTCATTGTAAAACCTGCTATTACTAACCGCTAATGTTAAATGAAGGCCTTCTCATGCGTTACATTTAGACGACCATGACGAGAGACAGAGTCTGACTGGCTCAGAGGCCGGCAGTACTCGCTCCAGTTCACGTCTACCTCTAGCTTCTCCTTTCACCGAGGCAGGGAGATGAGAATCGATAAAGAACCGATTAGCTTTGTTTCTGTCATATAACCAGGCAAAGAGGAATTAAAGTTTTTAAATACGAAACTGGATCACTTCCGTCTTCTTCAGAATGTCACCCAGATGTCGGGGATGAGGTGCCTTATCAGCTGATGTTACTGTCAGGTCGACCAGGTGTGGGACAGGTTGTAGGCTCCCTCATCCCTATTCATCGTCCTGGGGGCACGTTACCGAATGTCCACCGCCTCCATTATCCAACGTCTGAATCGGTTTTCTTCAGCGCGAATGACTCTGGCCTCTTCCCAGTTAATGATGTGGTTCTTCCCTCCGGCAGTGGAGAACCATATCACTGACCACGCCTCAGTAACATCCGCTGATAAGACACGCCATCCACGGCATCTGGATGACGTTCTGAAGAAGACGGAAGTGATCCGTCGAAACTGTCAGGTATTTAAAAACTTTAATTCCTCTTTGTCTGGTTATATGAAGGAAGCAGAGCTAATTTGTCAAATGGAAGGCAAAATGAACTTCTTTATAAAGAACCGAATCGTTGAGCAGAATCGAAAATGGAATCAGAAAAATCATATCCAGTCCCCGCCCTACTGAATAGTGTCCTCTGAAAGCCGAACACATCCAAGAACGAGCACAAAGAGTCGTTTATCAGAAGCAGCTTTGTTTTGGTGAGTCTCTGTGTTTTGAAAATTTAAACAGACAGCTGCGATGGATGAAGGATGAAGAAGAAAAGAAGAAATGCTTGTAAGAAAATGACGAACTACGATGAAGTCAGTCTCTGGATGAGGTCAGTCTGGTGATGAGATGATGGTTGCAGTTGTTTGTTAACCTTGTTAGATGAGGGTTAGTGGACAGTTATCGCTGATCATCAGTACCTTGTCAACAGGTTCCTGTGGGTCACCAAACGGAGTAGCTCGGGGGAGCAGAGGCCCGGGGAAACCGAGTCAAAGTGTCATTATAGGGAGAGCTACATGTACACACACACAAACACACACACACACAGGGAATTCTTTATAGATTTAACATTTGCGTAAATATTTCATGTACCAAACTTGTCTGCAGAGTCTGAAAGCTACAGCCAAAAACATCCCTCCACCAATTAACACTGCCGCATGCAAGCAAGTAGATTACGGCGGGCACGGCTCGTACCTGAGCACCGCGAGGTTTCCACGGATATCACGCACCTGTTCACCATGATTACCTGTATTAACCATACTGCAACACAAGAGCGAGGGAGGACAGATGAGAGAGAGAATGGGACGACTCCTCTGAAGGTAACAAGGGTGGAGTGATCCACTGAGAGGAAGTGGAAAGTGAGGAGCGACGGGTGGGGGGGCGTCAGGCTCCATGCAAGGAAATGAGAGACCACGCTCGTGATTTAAGATGGAAATAAAAAAGAGAAAGGTGTGAAGCGATCCAAAGTTGAAGCATCCTGTACCAGAAAGAGGGTGGGGGCGTGGAAGAAGGCGACGAGGTGAGTGGATAGCTGACAAACGTCAAAGTGCAACAAGCCACGGGTAAGAGCAGCTGGAGAGAGAGAACGGAAATGACACGAGGAGGAAACATGAGGAGAAACGACGTCCATGAAAAGGAGCGATGATAGAGAAGAAGGGGAGAAAAGGAATTATTATTTATTCTTTGAGCTACATCAGATAAGATTAAGAAAAAAAGAAGCAAGATTAAAAGTTTCTGATTGTGGCTACATCTATAACAACGTATACATGTGTTTAGACTCACTCTTCGAAGACGTCCTCCGTGTCCATTCTTCTGTAGTACTTGGCCAGTTTGACAGAGAAGATGATGCTGGGGATCAGAAGGATGCAGCAGCCTCCGAGACCAAACCAGAATGTGTTCTGAAAACAAGTCACCAGCAACATTTCATCACCCCTGTCACTTTTAAACACCAACCTCTCTCTGTCTGCCAGATCGTAAAGTAATTCTTTAAAGAAGACTCAATGCTTGTCTCAGTTTCTCAAATGCAGTGAAAGTGACAATACCATGTTGTATTTTAAAGCAAAATCTATTATTACTCATACAGCAGAATAACTGGCAAGTATTGTTACACACTATACAGTCCCTCCAGGAATTCACGATGTTGCGATCGCAATAATTAACGCAAATTCAACCAATCTCCATGAATTCTGTGCGACCTTGCAATTTCGTCCAATCACCGCCACTTTTCCGCAACTTTGTCCCGCCTCCCGTGAGTTCCACCAATCACAGCAGTCCCCAGTAATGCACATATGTCACCGGATTCACTTCCTTGTTTATGGTTTGAAGATGCAGACATGTGCCATAGTAACGTCTCTCATTTACCAACAAAAATTACTGCTAAAGACCTGCAAAACAACTCCCTGATGTTCTTCACCAAAGCGGAGGTAAACTGTTTTGCACCCCGTGGAATATTGAGGTGGAACACAAACCAAAATCATCGATTGACAAACACTTTTCTACCGTAAACATATCAGGAGAATGGGTGAAACCAGCGGACCACAGACCAGACAAACCACCGTGATGAAGCTGTTGCATCCAAATCTGTGTCAGCACTGAAAGAATGAAGGTCAGTTAGATTCATTAACTGACGTGACGAGCTGTGAGCGTGTGTGTGTGAACACGCGTGTGCCAGGATGTGAAATTAACTTTTTAAACTTTTAAAATTTTTAATGAATTATACAAAACAAAGGGAAAAAAATGCAACTTTTTAGCAATTTTTTACCGTCTCCCGCAATTTCATCACAACAAATGCACTTGAAACGCAACTTACATCGCAATTTTTTTGAAAAGCTACCGCGAATTAAGACATTTTAGGAGCAACAATCTTGAAAAACGCCCACGAAATCCTGGAGGGACTGAGGGACTATATTGTTGGGTTTTTGTGACTGCAGATGTTGGTGGATCTAATTTTGACGACCGTATATTGTGTTGAAAAGTTTCAACTACTACTGCAACAGCATTTATGAACTAATAGCTTCATATTGTTTGGCTAGATTAGTCGAAACACAAGTTTAAACAAGTATAAAATGCTAACTGTAGAGTACTAAACTTTAATAAGTGCAGTACTTGTGTTAATGTACACTGTCAGTTTCCATCACTGCTCAAACGAAGATTTTCCTACCGAGTATTTTTTTTTAAAAATGTGATTATCAGTGAATGTTTTTGTTTGGATTGTTGGCCAAACAAAAGAAGCAATAGGAAAATGTTCTTTTGGTTGCTGAAAATTAAAAGCAGTTGACATTTTAAAGACTAAAACATGTGATGGTGTGATTTTCCTGCTATATTTCACACAAATACACATAAATGTGGATGCACAAGAAAATGCACATAGTTCTAGGCCTTGGGACAGAACATATAAACAAAAACACGTGTGGACATGCACACATGTGGCACGTCTCCATGTACAGTAGCTGCAGGCAGCGCTGAAGCATTCACACCACGTATAAAATCTCCTGTTTATGTTGCCCACAGTCTTTGGCTTGTTTGAGATCACATTAAACTCTCACAAACTCACACGCGTGATATATAGCTGATATGTAAATATAAAACTTTACAGGTCCTCGGAGCCCGCAGTGAAAACAGTGAAGAATCTATGTGTATGTAACTCCCCGTCCTGGCTCAAAACAGACTCTGTCCCATCTCAGTGTGCGCGAGCGACTTGAGAACATACTGTTCTCGTACGTGCGGCCGACTGCCTCCAGTCTTCGCTGCTCCCAAAACCCAGAGCTCCCCCAAACTCTCAAAGAGCCGTTTATTTTCACTTAAAATCCAGATACATGAAGGGTACATGTACTGTACATACAGCTGTGGAATGAATCAGTACGCTTCAGCAGCTAGTCACACACACACACACACACACACACAGAGGTAACCACAGCGATTCCTTACCACGGAGTCGATTATGAAGCTGCATGCTACTATCTCCATGCTGTCCACAATGTTACTGATGGGTTTACACTGAGCAACCTCTGCAGTTAGCTGTGGAGAAAACACACACACACATATATGCATAATGTATGTAAGAATGTGGTCAAATGTGAAAACCAGAAGTATCTGTGGACATTTCAGCTCCTGCAGGCTGATCTCCTGATCTCTCCTCAATGTTCTGACTTTAATTCAAACCAACTGAGTCTGTTTACAATAAGGAAATCTCTAAAGCTCCTTTAATGTACTAAAAACCTACACAACCTGCTTAACTCAGCTGAATTAAGCTCAGTTACTGAATCAGCCCGTTGGAGTGGGCAGAGTAACTACACAGTACAGTTTGAACTTTTCCTGTTCTCACATGGTCTCAACTCAAAACTGATCCATGACCTTCAGAAAGAGAAAGAGAAAAGAACACTCACCGAGTTTTTAACCCATTCTGTGTACTGTTTGAAGTATCCCACCAAGCTCTGGACGTAGCCTTTTGTTTCCTAAAAACCAACAGAGAGAAAAAATAGGACATGTGACGGCAGTATGATTAGGGGTCGAGGCTGCAGGGTTACAAGTTTGTCCGCTCACTGAATACCTCCTTAAAGTTTGTCTCTAGGATTTCCTTTAAAATGCATTTTGATCCACCAGAAGAAAAGGCACCAAAGAAATGCATGAGTAAAGTCAAACTGCCATTATCAGGCCCTTCATTGTCTGTTGATTACATTTGGACTGCAGTGCAAAAAGTGTGTTTATAACGTGCTTCTTGAATCCAATCCACTTTATTTGTACAGCACATTTAAACGACAAAAACGCTTCCAAAGTGCTGCACAAAGAATCATAAACACAATAAAACAAACATTCCCATGTAACAACTAGCAATAAATAATCAGATAAATGCATAAATCTAAAACAATGCGATAAATAAGACAATAAAATCAAACGGATAAACAAAATAAAGAAAAGACACAGAGGACCACAAGCCTCACGCAAAGTTAAAAGGCCAGGGAATAAAAATGGGTCTTAAGACGAGACTTAAAACACTCCACCGTGGGGGCTGTTCGGACATGGAGGGGGAGGGCGTTCCAAAGTCTGGGGCCGACCACAGAGTAAGCCCTGTCCCCCCTGGTTTTAAGTCTGGAGCCGGCCCTCGGACCTCAATTCGCGTGCTGGAGTATAGATTTGGATGAGGTCTTTGATGTACTGTGGGGCCGGTCCATTCAAAGCTTTAAAAAAAACCCCAATAAAACCTTAAAATCAATACGAAAATTAACAGGGAGCCAGTGGAAAGACGTGAGGATTGGGGTAATGTGTTCCTGCTTTTTGGCACCTGTTAAAAGTCGCGGCGTTCTGGACTAACTGCAGACGAGAGAGGGCTTTGTGGCCGACACCTGAGTAAAGTGTACTGCTGTAGTCCAGTCGACTTGAAATAAAAGTGTTCAAAAAGCTTAAAAGATAAAAACGGTATTCATGCGTTTATAAAGAACAGGCCCAATAAAAACCCAACAATAAATAAGTAACAAGATGCATTAAGAAGTAGATTTCATCTTTTGTTCAGTCTGAACCAACAAATAGAGCCACAGAGCCTGATAAGACACCCCTGGCATTTCCTTTTTCCTTTTATTGCAAACTCAGTTACCTCTGGCCCCTTAAAAATCTCCATATTATCAGGTCACATGTGCACAAAGCTTATACAGCACTGTGTTTGTCTTGTACCTGCTTCACCACATGGGAGGCATTATGGGTGATGAGGTACTCCGCTGCATCAATGGCGCTCAGGATGTTGGTGACTTTGACCTGAGAGACAGAAGAAGTGTATTTCAATCGGAGTCAGTTAAGCTAAACTATGTATGATCTTTCAACCATGCTGTTCTTTTGCTCACCGGCAGGTCGCTGGACGTCCTCTGCAGTTTCTTGATATTCTGGCTCAGGGTGCTCTGAGAAAGCAAAAAAAACAGGAGATGAATGAGGCAAATGCACGTCTAAATGTCTGCTTGCTCATTTACAGACGCCCAGTTACGCAACTCCACTGCTGTCACAACACGAACCACGTCGCTACGGCAAACACGCACACACAAAACACCGTCACAGCGCCATGAATCCACAGCCGCTTACCCGCGCTCTGACATATTTCTGTCACCATTTCAGGGAAGGAACGGAAGGGGGGGAAAAAGGGAACATCGCAATGTTACGTCTTTAAACTCTAATAATGGATTGAAATTATTTTATTGTAGAAGAAAGGTGTAACTGGTGGTGCTGGTATATATGAAGTATATGTGTTTGATGATTGGTGCAGTGTGTGTTGTGATTACCATCGCTTGCTCCATGGGCACCACCTGTTCCCTGTGAATGATTCTGATGCTGCTGGCGTGTCCTCTCAGTGCGTTCTCCAAAGCGCCACGAGGCTGCGAACAAACACAAAGAGTTGACGATGATACGTGACGTTGCTGCAGCTGCTGCCAAGGTTCCTGTGATCACTTTAGATTCACGCGGAATAAATGACAAATCAGTGACTTATTGTTCTTTTCTTCGTTACAGGTACATATGCACACTGATCCCACTGTACTGAGCGCCACGTGCCTTTAAATGGCACAGATCCTATACCGTGCATGCGCTCGGGCTGAATGGGAAGCTTGTTCAGGCTGACGAGTCCGATCAGTGAGCGTGAAGTAAAAGCGTTTTCCGGAGGGGCTGCCCAACCATATACTGCGCTTGTTGGTTTTATACATTCACACGGCATTCCTACAGCCTGGCAATACACAACTTTAATTACGTCAAGAGGATAAGGGAGCTGCAGGCTGATTTTATGATTGGTAAGAAATGTGCTGTCCTCTACCAAACCCTGTCAAATGGAACCCAAATATACTTGTAATCAAATCACCAATCAAGAAGATTCACTTTAGATGTGTGATGGGCATCGTATTGGTTTTTGGCAGTTTTCTTTTTCAGATAATTCTAACTTGGATAGTTCAAAATGTCGCTTACACCAACTCGCAATGTTTGATCTTAAAAAGTCTGAGTGACTTTTCTTAATGTGGTATTTTAAACAGCGCTAAGTCACATCTGCACAACTTCACATATCACTCGGTCAGTTCAAATCAGGCTTCATATGTTAAATAACATTATCTGTCTTTGATTTTGGCTCATGAACAGCAAGAACACTCATGTTGTTGGTGGTGTTGTTGATGATGGGACTCACCAGCTGGTCGGCCTGAGCCTCGAGGTCAGTAGCGAAGGACAGCAGATCCACGAGAGTGACTCCCTTATTTGCCTAAAACAAGGAATTCATTTTATTTGGTTAGACGGATGGATGGATGGATGGATGGATGGATGGATGGATGGATGGATGGATGGATGGATGGTTAGACGTTTTTTTCTATATAAGTTTTTGATGCATAAGATAAATACTTAACCTCATGAGGGGTGTCTTATAGTATACATGACACACACATACACTCACAAACCCAAACATTACCTCAGCAAGATAAGCGTCATAGTCGATGAGTCCAATTCCAGAGTTGGCGAAGTTGATGAGGTTGTCTCTGCCGGCCTGCTCCAGCAGTGTGACGTTCTGCAGATCCACCTGCACGCCTTCAAACACTTTGGCCAGATCCCTGTTGTACTGTAGTGAAACACACGAATAAATTAACAAGTCACCTTCCTCCACCAGTGCACAACAATTTGCCATCAAGTGACGCTTACCACAGTCCTGTTGAGGAAGGAGTTGATGTTGAACATGGTCTCCAGCTGCAGAGCGTGATACAGACCGTTGTTCTCGTAGCATTCCCTGTGAGACAAATGCCATTTAGTCACACACTGAACTTCACTGCGCTCTGCATCAGTAGTTGATTATTTTCTTACAAAAATAAAAAATAAAAGCAATGAATTTGATAGCATGTGAATACCGAAAAGCAGAAAAGCCTGATTGAGGTCAGTGACATCAAAGCTGGGAACATGCTTGAATTGCTCTGAATGCAGATGTTTTACAAGCTCCTAGATGAAAAAGCTTCATGTGCGTGCATTAGGTGTTGGCGTGTTACCTGTACATGCTGCCCAAAGTCAAGTCAATATTTGGATTCTGAAACAGCATCCCAGGGAGGAAGTTTTTCTTTTCAGGATGGACCAGGAACGGTGTGTCTATGATCTACATGCATGCAAACACAAACATACATGTGCACCATCAGCACAGAGCAGCACTGTTGATCATTATGCAACGCTATGATGCTCAAGTGAAACTCTCAACGAGGCAGGGAGGAGGCGATTCAGGGAGAAAGAGCACCTTGAACAGCTGCCGGTTAGCCAGAGGTTCGCACATCATCTTCTCCGTGTTGCCCCCGACGACAAACATGGTGGTAACGATGGCCATCAGCACCCAGGCAAAGATAAAGGAGAAGCCGACCCCGCTGAAAGAGCAAGAGACAGAGAGAGGGTGAAACACACCGAAACGTTAGATTGTGTTTTATGGTTGCCTTCCTTTTTTTCCCATCTATTGCTCCGTGCTGCTTCATGTTATTGTTGCTGAAGTTGCTTCCTTCTGGTTGTTGGTACAGCCTCTACAGGTGCAGAACTACCAGACTTAAAAACTCATTTGTCCCTGCTGTCATTGTCCTTTCAAACAGCACCATGTGATTTTTATTTTATTTATTTAGTTATTTTTTATCATCATATTCTTTTGTCTAAGACTGAAGATGATTTTATCATTTGTTTTTGTTATATCTTAATTAATTTTATTGTCATATCTTCAGTTTACTGTGTGGTGAAGTTGTGTACTGCTGTGTAGTACCGCTGACTGTGGGGCAAACTGGGATAATAAAGATTACCTTATTATTATCATCAGTTTTTACCTGCATAATGTATACATGTATATCCATTGTCTAGTTGAGCATTAGCTTTAAGCTGTGCTAAAAAGCCCCGTTAGAGCCCGAAATGTAACAACGATTCGAACTGTTAGAAAACAAAATGTAATAAAACCCAATATGTAATAACTAGTCAATAATGTAACAAGATGCTGAAGCCAAAAGGTGAAAACTTTTTGTCCAAAATGTAACAAGTCGTTACATTTTGGGTCCGTTATTATATTATGGGGCCGGCAAAAATATTTTGCCCGTAATAGCGTAATAATTTTATTACATCATAGTGTGAGTCAATAATTTGTGGATTAAAGGGCTTCAGTGTAGAGTGTAGTATCATACACAAAAGCTCCTGTCATACACACACACACACACACAAATATGTATATGTATATGTATATGTGGGATGTGGGTTAGGAATGCAAGAAAAGCTAGACTACCGACCTGAAATGTAGCTTTTGTTACATGATTGACCAGTTAGTACATTTTGGGTTCTATTACTTTTTTAAATAACAATTGGGGTCGTGGTTACATATCGGGCTCTAACAAGCCCCTTTCTTTATCCTGTGTGCACAAGATTAAAAAATGTTCTCTCAGGTCTCCGTACCAAACAATTCAAATGTAAACAAATCAGACATTTACAAGTTGGACTACATAGAATCTAGATTTTTTAAGGACATTTTTAGATTTTTACTACAATTATTAATAACTAATTTCACATAAATGGTGTTAAATAATACTGTTAAATATTTTTTCTTTTCTAAAACTAAAACCCCAGAATTACAGACATATTTACTTATATATCTCTTTCTCCTTTACTCAGAGAATTCATCTATTTGGCTTTATTTTCTTATAAGTCTAGTATCCCCTCAGGTTTTAGGATGGGGTGTTGTCATGTCAACCTACGCCATCAGCAGGTTTCCTCCGGTGTTCGACAGGCAGCCGCGGGTTGTGGGCGTAGCTTGCTTGTCATAGCCGCAGGTGCCGCACAGCAGGCCGAGGACGTTGAAGGCCAGGACCAGGACGACCATGCAGAGCACCGCGACGCAGCCGATCCACCTGCAGACGCAAAACTCAACTTAAATCCACTCCCTGTAAGTTCAGCCCACTTTATAGTCACAGCCGCCACAGCTTGTCAGGAAATAAACGCCTTTATAGCTGATCAGAACGGCCACATTTGAAGTGAAGTAAAAGAGGTTACGTGACAGCTGGCAAATCATAATATGAAGTGTGTCTACAGTCAGACACCCCCACCTCCTAATCATTTATGTGAAAGTTGTGGTTGAAGGAGGTTTCCGAAGCTACCCTACAATCTAATAAGCACTTATGATGGAGTACGCCGGCCCAGTTGCAGCTAATTCCTGTGTCTAAACATTGTCAGTTTTGCAAACATCGGAAGTTCTAATCCAGGATAAGACCCCATATATTTTTGCCACAACAGTATAAATACTACACATGCAGACAAACCTGTAGAAATCCATCTGGTCAATCTGTGGGTAGTAGGACTCCATGACCTTCTGTCTTTCATTGAGGAAGGTGGTGAAATTGGCCAGGGAGGCTTCCACCGGGAACATCTTGGAGAAGCCGGTGATCTCTATGCCAATCTTATCCAGCATGCCTTTTACTCCTGCAGACACACAGAATGTTAAAATAAGAAAGACACACAAATGAATGCATGCTTTATGCTAACTGGAAGGGTGGAGGGAACAAAACTAAGTAACAGCGAATGAAAAAGGGGAATGAACGGGACTCACGAGGCAAAGCTGTGGTTTCATCATCCACAGGTATTCATGCGAAGGAGAAAGAAGATTCTAGTCAGACCCCATTTAATATTGCTTACAAAGACACAGAGGCTTAAACGCACACTCATGTACCTGAGACAATGTTCTTAGTTTGCTCTTTAACCAGTTTTGGTGTGTCGTTGAAGGATGCGTAACCCTGGAGGTAAACAGAAGAAGGACCTGGGTGAAGATGGTGGGTGAAACATAAAGTCATGGGTGACGATAAGCTGGAGACAAACGCTCACCTTTTGTACGATGTTGCTGAGATCCGTTCTCAAGATGGTATTAATGTTGACCAGAGCGTGACTGACATCTGGGAGCTGACAAATAAAGAGAGAAAAGGAGCAAAGATGAGCAAACATGGAGAAGCCGCTCACAAATAAAATAGCTAGAATTAATTTTCAGGCTTAGATTCTCGTGTTTGTGAGACAGTGTTGAGTTTCTTTTTGCCTTGGAGTAGTCGGCGTTGACTCCCAGCTGGGACAGAGTGGAGCGGATGGTGCTGCAGGTGTGAGACACGGCTCCGTTGGTGCAGGCGGGGTCGGACAGGGTGTTGGACAGGGAGGCGCGCTCACTGGTCACACTGGCCTGAAGCTTCCCCATCCCGTCCTGAAGGACCTCCAGGGAGGTGTTGACAGTCTCTAAGGCCTCCTTGGTCTCCCGCATGGCTAGAAACAACAGAGGGAGGATGAATATAACTAAACTTCTTGAGAAAATAGTGTGTTGTTTTACACTGTCAAATTATTGAGCCATATGCAGTGCTGTGAAAAAGTATTTGCCCCCCTTCCTGATGTCTTCTACTTCCCACACTTAAATGCTTCAGATCATCAAACTAATATTTAGATTTATTTAACTTTAGACAGGGAAAACCCACAAAAGTCAAAAGGTAGTTTTTAAATGATGATTTATTGAAGATGTATTGAAGACCTATATGACCTCTGTTAAAAAGTAATTGCCCCCCTGAACCCAATAACTGGTTGGTCCCTTGGCAGCAGCAACTGTGGTTAAACGTTTGTGATAGTTTATGATCAGTCTTTTACATCTCCATGGAGGAATTTGGCCAACTCTTCTCTGCAGAATAGTTTTAATTCGGCCACATTAGATGGTTTCTGAGCATGAACTGCCATTTTAAAGCTTTGTCATAGCATCTCAATTGGATTCAAGTCCGGACTTTGACTCGGCCACTCCAAAACCTTAAGTTTGATCCTTTTGAGCCACTCAGAGGTGTACTTGCTTGTGTGCTTTGGGTCATTGTTATGCTGCATAACCTATTTGCACTGGTAGATTGGTTGCTAAGGGGGCAATTACTTTTTCACATAGGACAAGTTGGGGCTGGACTGATCATTTAAAAACTGCATTTAGTGTTTTCTTGGGTTACCTTTGTCTCACATTCAGATAAATGTGATGATCTGAAACATTTACATGTGACAAATATGCAAAGATATCTCTGTGTGTTTGGGTGGGGGGCAAATACTTTTCACAGCACTGTAGATTGCACACAAAGGAATTCACACTGACCACAGATCCACAACCCACAGGGGAAAAACCACAACAAAAAACTGTCCACAAGATAACGCAGTGCTTCGGGATGAGCACCTGTTTCTAACACTTCCACTAACACAACGTCACGAGCACCGTGGCACTGACTCCAGATCAGCTGTTTACCTTTGATGGCACTCTCAACTTTTGCTTTAGATAAAAGAAAGTGTGAGGGAATCATAGGGACAAAAAAGGAAAATAAAAAACGGTGAGGATTTTCCCTTAAAAGACACAACACATAGATAAACCCCAAAACAGAGGATCATGCATGTAGGGGACAATCATTAGCAGTAGGTGTAGCAACAATTCACAGAGTTCCTGATTAGACTGGATACTAGATGTTGCAGTAGAGTAAGGACTAAGCGTGCCTGAAAAGTTATTGTAGTTAGTGTTACATTTAAAGTTATGTGTATTATTTTGTCTTCGAATCAGAACAGTGGAGTCTTGTTTCGATGTATCTGAGTATTTCCGAGCAACACACAGCTTGAATAGTGCTCTACTTTGTAACTAGAATGTGTTTTTCTACAGGATCTATCCTTGAATTGTGCGTGAGATGGGGCTGTTTCCCTTCATACTACTGTGTGATGCCGTTTCTAAACAGCTCAAAAGGATTGCATTAAAAGAGGCACAGAGAATGAGATACCTCCTGCCATACGCAGGGCAGTGTCCAGTGAGGGAACCACCTCTTTCTCCAGCTGACTGTGTATCCTGCCGCCCAGCAAAGGTCCAATGTCTGTCAGGAAGCACGGAAAAATTGATTGATAAAGACAGAACTGCTATGTAAAGTGAGAGACATTAGACAAACACTGTCTGTAAACAACTCACTGTCGAGGTCTGAGAGGACTTTGTTCTTCGCTGTGGTGTACTGGGCTGTCAGGTATTCGATTTGCTGCAGAAGGACACGCACAACGTTATTAGTCATTGGTTTTGTGTGTGTCTTTTACATGTGTGTGCGTTTGAGAGAGCATACCGCAGGCGTGTTGTTGGCAAATGTCTTCAGGTCTCTCATGTTGGTATTAATGAGCCGCCGAGTGCTCTTGATCTGGGTGCTGACATTATGATTTGCGGCATAGGCAATGAGAACTCCCAGACTGGAACACACACAAACACACAGAGTCAGGATCAGGAAAGACACAAGGCGTTGTGACAAAGTTTACCAGCAGGGGGCAGCATGGCTACATAAGATGGACTGTTGTTCTCTGAAGATTCACCTGGGACTAAGGAACAAGATGTTTGGTACATTTAGTGACGTGACACTAGTCAGCAAAGCTTGTGTCGCAAAAGAAGACATAAAATTATGACAAGAGCCATATTGCTGACATTTAAGGCATGAAAATCCCCAAACTTAACATCATGAGGCCTTAAGCAAACTGACTTACTGCTCGACTCTACTGCTTTTCAGCGACACAGGTTAAGACAACAGAGAAGATCTGTTTTGTAAGAGACTGCAAAAGACTCACAATGACAAAACCTGCTCAAATAATACCTCAGCATCTCCAAATGGCCACAAAGTGCTTTATGTGTGTGCGAGCGCGCATGTTTGTGATGTGAAAGGACTCATTCAGACAAGGAGGCCTCTCACAGTCCGCCAAGTGATATCAGTAACACCTAACTGTCCTGCACAGTTTGGATCATGTTTCCGCGCACCAGTCTCCTCCACACGGCAGGTAGTCTGCATGGACTCAGATGCTGTTAAAGGGGAATTTATCCACTGATTTTACACATCAGCATCTGTTTACAGGTTTTGGAAAGGACTCCTACGTCTGTGCAGTGGTTGTGTTAAGCGTACGGTGGCTACAATAACAATAACACATGAAATAATGTTTTGATCTGATCAATAATTCAACATCGTAGAGACGCTTCCTGTCAGTTTTCTGTGTTAATTGCCTTTAATGCAGATAGTGCAGAGATGACAGGTCTCAGGCTGGACTCTAACTGAGTTATGATTCATGTTAAACATATTAATCTCTAGTGAGAAAGATGGTGCAGAGACAGGTTCTGTGCTTCTCATGCAGGAGGTTATTGGTTTAAATCCATCCAAGTTCTTGCTGACATTACATTCTATGCAACCTTGTATAGGACTAATCAAAGGTGGCTAATTTGCACATTCCTCCAAACTGGAAATATTTCTATTACCTTTTGTCACTGCTTATTTTTACCTCTGCCAAAGAGGTTATGTGATGCCAGCGTTGGTTTGTTTGTTTGTTTGTTTACTCTAAAAGCCACCAGAGGGCACTCTTGTTTTTGGGGTAACCCCCTGTGACCACATGACATTTTGGGTCTCCACGCAACAGACAGCGACAATGACGGAGTTCTCTTTCCTTCCTGAGGGACATACGCACGGTTGGGCCGGCATTCTCATCTCCGGTTGTCTAAGAAGCTGGGAGGTTGTTAGGAGCTGCTGCGCTAGAGGCCGTGCCTGTTCATTAGGTTGGTATGTAATTACATTTGTATCTGTAACGTTCCATACAAAATATGTGAATTTGGAGATTGTGTTGGGGGTGGACTGACTGGCAATACTTTTAATCTGTATGATACTGTTTCACTGCACTAAAACACCAGGTCAAATTCCTTGTATGTGAAAACCTACTTGGGGATAAAACCTTTGATTCTGATTAAAGTTCAGGAGCAACACCTAAAAGTCAATTTAAAAATGCATCTATGTCAAGGTAGTTTTTCCATTTTCCAGTTTGTTTAAATCTCTTGCAGAGGTATGATCACAGGTTTTCTGAGCGCATCATCGTCCTCTCATTATAATTTAAAAGCATTCTCAAAGTAGAGGTAGCCACGCTGGTAATGATGAAGTCTGGAAAGAAGAGGACTCACATGATGAAGATGGAGACGGCGATGAGCGAGGCGGTGTAGAAACCTCGATGACAGTCGGCGTTTTTCCTCTGTCTCTGGTGCATCTCGCCTCCACAGTTTTCGCAGCATCGGCACACGCAGAAACACGTGGCAATGATGGGGATGAGGACCACAAACACGATGCCGACGGTCGAACACACGATGAATCCGGCCTCGTAGTGGATCCACTGCAGGAGAAGAGCATTTATCCACTCATCAGCTCACCCTTTGTACTTCATACAGTCAGTTGTTGCAGCATTGTAGCGTGCAGTGAAATTTAGGTTATGAACATCTTACCTGTAGCAACAGGACGACGTTTTCTGGCTGCAACGCCGAACCGAAGGTGTGTGGACATTTGCAGAAAGTTCACGTGCACACACACAGACACGAACGCACACAAAACCGCAGTGAGAGGAAAAAAAAACAACAAAAAAATAAGGTCAGTGTGACGGCCAAGGGATTAAGAAGGAAGGAAAATTACTGCTTGTGAGTGTCGTCCATGACAAGACATGATCACACTGACTCTTAACGTCATGTGTCGTCATGTGTCAAAGTGATTTAATGCAATGAAATTAGGCTTGTTAGTATATATGCATTAAATGACAGACACACTTTAAAATGCCTTAAAATGGATTTCTAGCACACTATAAAAATTTTCAAAGCCATAATCTTTAAGTAGCATTTGTTATAAACTTAATTTTAAATATTAAAAACATAATTCACAAGTACAGTATTCCAACACTGCATCTCGCTTCAATCAAACATACCTTCCTCCATTCCTCTATTTTGATTCCCCCCATGTTTTGCTGAATGACTTTAACAATGAGGTCTGAAAGAAAAGAATATATTCACGCATGATTAGGTACATACATACACACGTGTTCAAATCTGCGGATATTATGCAGCACAATATTAATCAGTTGTGTAACGGCGATTTAGAGGCGGATCAGTTGGACGTAAGTGATGACAAGCAGCGCCTGAGTGGGAAAAATCCATTTATCTGTTCACAAAGCAGACAACACAGATTATGTGGAATCATTTTTTCATTTCCGCGGACAGTACTGGGCTGTATTTCCTCATACATCGAACAGCTGTGTGTTTCCTACTAGCGCTGCTTGAACTGTGTAGTTTGCCAATGAGGACTTCGGTTCAGCCCAGCTGTCCGTGTGTTTGCTGTATGTGGGTCAGCCAACGCTAAGCCTACCTGCACTGTGGCTCACCCTGACTGTTACTCAGCAGGTAAACAGATTCCTACACACTTGCAGGCTCACACGGATACGTACACATCAAAAGTATGTGTATTTGTCAGGATTCACTGTACGCATAGAAACATACCACTTAAACTGAGTGATATAAGCAACACATGGATGTCTTCAAACATATTTCAGTGCACAAATATACCCGACATGAATATTCAGCACTTGTTGCTCAACATTTTATCATGTGCTTGTTATTAATTTATCAGATCACTCACATCAAACCAAAAGGAAGGGGCGAACGTGAGTTAGTGTGACAAAAAAAGCACATTTTTCTTTAAAGAATATAAAATTGTCACTCAGCAAATCTTCTCACACTGGTACGGTACGTGCCGATGAACATGACAAGCAGATGGAGGCTAATTTAGATTATAAATGCTTACACAGCTGTTACATACAGACAAACACACGCATACAAACATGCAGTGTCTGCTTCGGCCTTCTGCTTGCACACCTGCTGACCTACGAATGAGGTCAGAAGGTAAATTAGGCAAATAAACATGGCATTACCGACTATACATAGCATACTAGACATTTGTTGACCATCTTCTCTCAACCCACATTTCCTATACGTGTACAGCTAACAGCTATTTTGATTATGGATTAATCAACTAATTGATTTAACTATAAAATGCCAGAAGATATAAAAGACTCCCATTGAGATTTCATTGGAGCATCTTTAAATTTATCGGGGAAGTAGCTTACAATAATTTGACAGAGAAAGGTAGTAAAATCCTCATTTTAAGGAAGCCGATATCAGAGAATGTTTTGCATTTTTAGTTGACTCATTAGCAAATCAGCTAAATGATTAACTCACTAGTCATTACAACTCTTACATCTTGACAACGCTTTATTAAGTACAATGAAAACAAAGGAAGAAATCCCCCCAAAAACCTGTAAAACACAGCTTGTGTATATGTTGAATGTTTTTTCTTAGTCTTTTATTTAAATTTGTTGAATGGCTGGTTAAATCATGTGAGATTTTCAGCCTTATTAAGCCCTTCTGGTGAGTAAAAGTTCCAGGAACAGTGATTGGGGGTATCTTTGGCAGCCATATGGTTAATCCTCTCAACACCATCTTCATCTCGAGGTAGGAGGTGGCTGCTTCACCGGTCTTAAATTTTTGCATAACTTTATGAAAATGCTAATAAAATCGTCTTGCTCGGAGAAGATCCAAAGCTGTCCCATACGGTGACGATACCCAGCTCTGTCAGCTCTGCAGATGCAGCATATGAGCACATCTGAGTTGTGTCAGTGCCACCTGTTGTTGCTCAGCTACTTAGTTAGCATTAGCCACCGAGGGCAGCTAAGCTTAGACAGCTTAGTTCAGTGACCCAGTATAAGAGGTAACTACAGCAAATGAAAGGAAAAGAGGGGATAACCAACCTCCAAAGTTAAAACCTGAACCGATGAGCAGACCCCCCTGCCCAACATGAACTCATGCATCTACTGCAGTGGCTGAGGGGGGCAGTCTTTTTTATCGACACGTGCAAGTTTTGTGCTTGAAAAGGGCGATTCTCTCTTGGTTTCAGTGTCTGTTGAGAAGAGCCACTTCTGGTAAACAAACTTTTTCAGCGTCAGTGTAGTTACCGAGTATTTAGTGTGATAAAACGCCTTTAAAGACGTCTGACCCATTAGTGTTGTACTTCAGTTAAGACGGGGATGGACAACAGAACAAACACAAGCTGTAAGACACAACCGTAAGACACAAAATGTCAACAACAACCTATGCTGCTGCAAATGAGCTGGTGTGATATATAAGTCAGAACGTATACAACCCTCTTACGGTAAGGTGTGAATATAGGCTAGCTCAATCCTCTACTCTGAGCTGCCCTGAGATTACTGGGAGGTGTGGACAGAGCCTTACGCAACCCAACACCCATCTCTGCTGCTTTTGACAAGAAAATCCTCTCACCATGTAGAGCATAATAACAAAAGGTCTTCTTATATATGAAAAACAAATTAGTTTTAATGACGCATTTGAATGCATGAACCCACTAAGGACTATATTAGTCAATTATTATTCAACCAGTGTTTGATTTGGGCTGCAGCTTCAACAAAATGCCTCTTATTGACCAGAAGGACTTTTAATTTAGCCAGACTGCTGGTTTCCAGGTTATCCAAAGCTGTAAAATGGTTGTTTAATAAGAAGAATTAAGCGTGACAACTGCTTGAGAAATGAACTGACCAGAGCACACTGCTGGTCAGTGATTGTGGAGCTCACCTTAATGATTTAGCACAAACGTATTTGGGGGAATGAGATGACCAACACTGGAGCTAATGGTGGAAAAAGGCACCCGGTAAAGCAGTTTTGACACTGAGTTGGTGAACATGTCAACCAAAGAATGACTTTAACTGTTTCCATTCAGGACTATACAGTATTTTAAAAGATTTAAGGACAGTCGTAAAAACCTTACATGAGTTCCTCCTTCTTTCTTATCCACTTCATTCACTTGTGTCCTCCCGAAACTATCAAGACGCTCCTCTAACTAACCCTTTCTTTGCGAACAGCCGCTTTCCAGTTACCATAAGAAAGCAGCTAGACAGACACTGACGGACTCGACAAGTTGAGGTTGCATTTGTGAAATATATAAGCGCTGAGGTCGCGTACATTTACTGCAACGCCGATGGGAAGTCACGTTGTGCAGCGTGAAGCCCAAAACGTGTTAGTATTACGACATAAGGACAGTTATGTTGCTCGGGGTTATACAACGCAACAAGTGCAGTATTTCACGGCGGCGAGAGCTAAAGAAAGTTGCAGAGCCCACCGCGAGCTGGAGCAAAACTACTAAGAGGATTATGTCTTTTTACTCTTTTGCACTGGACACTTTAAGGAACACTCGGAGACAAGACAGTCGCTTTTACTGTGTGCTGTTTCATAAGTCACTCGTCCCATCGGTTAGTCTATAAAGCATCAATAAAGCATCAAAAACAATGTGAATAATGGCCAGCGTAGTGTGGATTCCTAAAGCTGGCGTATTTTAATGGCTTGTTGATGACCAGTTGCCCAAAATCCAAAAATATTCAGTTTGTAATGATAATTTTAAGGACGCACAACGATCACAGATGATGGGAACTGTTGTCATTTGCACTTACAACTATGCTTTAGTTAATTAATTGAATCATAATCTACTGTCAGAGTGGCTTCCCTTCAATTTTAAGACACACCTAAAGCATTAATTGTCATCTCAAGTGAAAAAACACTGATATATTTTTATTGATACGCATAAATAGGGGAACAAAATCAGAAGATGAACGTGTCTCCAGAGTAAGATGAAGATGTGCATGTTTTATAGAAATTCTGACCCTCTCGTAAATATTCTATCCAACTTGGTTTCTCCTAGGTGTGATCCACTTCAAGACACTTCCTGATAAACAACCTGTCAGCCACCAATCGCAGTAATTAAGGGAATCAGACAAACGGCAGGGCTATGACCCACTTTCAGCATGCGTTTGCACTCTCAAGTATGTGTGTGACTATGCCATCTGTAGCAGCGGTAGCAGGGCCGTGTTAGCATTAGCCCTGTGGATGCTAATCCCCTAATCCAGCCTTGTGTGTGTGTATCAGAGGGATAAGACGGCGCATCCTCGCTCGGCGAAAGAGCCCAAAATGCTTGTTCGCCGTAAAAGCAACCTTCGCGCAGATCCGTAAGAAGGAGGGATGAGCGAGGTGTCGGTCAAGAACGGGCGATGACCTTTTCGACGGAAGCTCTCAAGCGAGGGGTTCTGCTTGGAAACCTGAGAAATTAAGTATGTTAATAAAGTAACAAGGAGTTATGGTGATTTTGACACACACTGCTCTATTCGTGTCACATTATTAAATCAGTTAGTCTGAATTCTAAGTGATCTGACACAGCCTCAATAATCAGCCGTCTTTCCTCGGCCTCCTCAGCGTTCCTTTGATTCTCTCTTTAGCTTAACCTCAACTCTGACAGCCTAAACCCAAACGTGCCACCTCTGCAACAACCAACAATTACCTCACCCTAGCTCAAACCCAAGCGTGGACGTCAGCGCTGCGGGAAAATCTCTTTGACGGTGCAACAGAACTCCGGTATCAATGCAATACACTGTACGACTAGGCAATTCCAATTAATCAGTGCGCCTCATGAACACCGGACTCTGTGTGTCTATGCTAAGTCTCATTTTGACATATCCTCAGCAAAGAAACAACTCTTGCACAGAAAAAAAAGACCCTTGTGCAACTTTGAATCGCCATTTGATGAGCGAATTGCAATTATAGATGGTGCAGTGTTCAAATTTCATACTTTCCCAGTAACCTTGTTGTACAGCTGAACAGAGATGACAGTTACGGTGATAAAGCAACACTTTCCTCTTGTCTGTCAGTTTGCCTCATTAGGTTATGACAGTAAAAACATACTAAAATACTATTTTAATTAAAAATAAGAAGGAAAATGCTCTGTGCATCACATGTAAATCTTCTATAATATAAATAATTTGTCCACACACGTCGGTATTTTGTTAAATTGTAAAAATACTATAAACTTCCGAGGTGAAACATAAGCGTTTTTTAACAGCACTACTTTTATTTTGTAATATTCTCGTATTTACTGTATGTAGTCGTTGTTGCATAGGCTGTGTTTTCATGTGTTGGTCTCGCCACAAGCAATACAACAACGTGTTGCGGTACCGACTGTTATATTGACATCGTTCTGTTACATTGAGATGTACTTTCATTTTCACTCTTGCTTCTTCCAGTGGCATCAGCCTGCAAACACACGAACACAAGTGGAAACAGCATCCAAGAAATGACTGCTGGTCCATAACTCCTCTATTTAAACTGTCTTCTCTTGTCCAACATCTCAGCTTGAATTAAATGCTGCTAATGTTGACATTAATCAGGATGTAAAGATCCTAGCAAAGTAATTTTTTTCATTAGATTACTCAAGTTTTACCTGGGAGTGAGTTAAAACAATGAAACCACTTTGATGTGGATTTGAAGCACGTGGTTGTCTTATAAAGTAAAGTCTATTAGTAATATTAGTGCTTCTGTCACATGCAATAAAAGAGAAAGATCCCAAAACGTGACACTGATAGTAAAACTTTCTTACATTATTACCAAAGCTACTATGTCAACAAGTGTAAGAGGGTTTTGTCTTGCTAATTAAATACTGATTCGACTATTTCAGGGCTTTGGAGTCACATAAACACAGTCTCAGGCTCACAAAAATAAAAATAAAAAGCTAATTTTATAGATTCACAGTGAAAATAACTTGCATGTTAATTTGCATCTATAAACTGTTTACTTCACGTGACTCCACCTGAAAATGGGTTCATTCACCTGTCACTGGCTCAGAGGGCCTGGCATTAAGGCCTGATTAACCCGCCAAATGCCTTCAGCAGTTATAAACAGACGAATAACTGATTTACGGAGTCCAAACGGTGATTGGCTGCTTGATTCACAGCCTTTCATAGTGCAAGCAGAGTGACGTTTCCACACTACTGTCTCCATCAGACTGACTTGTTGGACGCATGTGAGCGACACGCATGATTTCTGAGCGACCACACGTCCAGGAGGTCTCTACCTGTGCGTGCCGCTGACAGGGAATCATACTGGAAAGTCCCTGGCACTAGCAGCATATGGTCCAGTGGATTAAGGTATTACGCAGTGATGCAGGTGACTGAGAAAGCCTCCTCTAATCGCTGATCTGCTAATTGATTAGCCAGCCAGCGGCTCTAACCCTGGACACCAAAATGGCAGCAACTTAAAACCTTCAATCCTATTGCACTGTGTCATCCTCCAACGTGACCACTCATAGTTGTACATATAACACACAAACAAACCGCCTTAAATAGGCTGTAGCGCTCGACTACTACCGGAGTGGGGGAGCAACATTCCCTACATATATATTGATTATGTGACAGACCTGATTGCCTATTAATCACCTTAGTTGGGCCCACAGAAGATCACTTATGAACTATGACAGCTATTGATCCCATTAATCTGCTCATTACTTTGGTTCATGGGCTCAGCAAGCACACGCCATTGCTGCATGCCGTCCCTCCACGCCGGTGCTCTCTTGACCTGTAGTGTTTTAAACGAGGGCCTTTTTAAAAGAGAAACACAGATTCGCCGCTACAACTGTGCAAACAATTCCCGCCACATCGGTCTCTGTGAGGTTCTGGGTGTTTTTTGGACTTTGCTGTTTAGTTAATGACGCGCAGGAGTCCGCTAAGCCAGTGGTTTGTGAGGTTTGCGACCCCTGAAACCAACGCAAAGTCTACTTGTGACCCCCCTCAGTGGCGTCAGTGTGGACATGTGCAGTGAAGAGTTAATATTCCCTGCACAGATTGTTTCATTTAAAGGGTTTTTAAAGACCTGCAGATGTAAAAACACCCTGTATTTTAGAAGAAACAAGCTAAAATGAGAGAAAAGTAATATCAATACGACTGATGGTTTGACATGTGGGGTGTTAATGCTTCACTGACAGTCTTAAGCTGTTAGAAATTGAAAATTGACATGATTATACCTCAGTTCAACCCACCAGCATCAGCTATTTTCATCACAATCCCTGCTTGCAGTGTAATGTACCTCCACACTTCAATACAAAACATAATTTTCCATTAATACTCTTTATTTCTACATCTACAACAACATAATACTGTAACTGTGATGCACTTTTAAGCATTTTGCACTGCTTCTAGCTCACGCCTACATTTGTACGCTCTGTAATCTAGTTTTTTTTCACCATTTAATTCAGTGTACAGTTATTTTACTGTGTATTCTGTGGCACAAAACCTCTCTCAGGATTAATTAGGCTCTCTTTATCTTCCCACTGTGCTATTTGTGACCCGGTCCAGCTTCTCTGGGGGTCACAGTTTGGTTGAAATAGATGTCAAATATACAGTATGAAGTCAAAAAGACAGCATTTGCAGTGGTAATTTAGATTTAGAATCACTTAATTAGATGTGATGGGTGGTCACTAAACTGGATGTGACACCTGTTAGCTGCATGTGCATAAGGCTGCAGGTAAATCAGAATAAACTGTGATTTAATAGGCATTTTAGTGTTGTGTTTATCTGTATTCATACATGAGTCCTGGTAGGGAAAGTCCTGGGAATAAGAGAGAACAACAGCAGAGGATGGAGGGAGGAGAGCAGGGGTTGGGTGAGGGGGTGACGATAATGGTCTCACCTTTGGGGAAGGGGTTTGGCTGCACAACGTAGAGGAACGCGTGGACCATGTGGAAGAGGATCCCTATGCTCCCCGGCTCGTAGTAAGCGTGGGTGTCATAGACCGCCGAGGGTACAAACCCAAAGTCCAGCGGCTCCACCGGCGGAGGGGAGCGCTGTCTGCGGGAGTCCGCCCGGACCGCAGCCGGCGCCCGGTCCCTCTCATCCGCCTGCTGCTCGCCGCTGGTGGCCCCCCAGCAGAGCAGCAGGACGAGCCAGCGTGTCCACAGCATGGCTCGGAAAAGTCCAAGAACAAAAGCAGAACAAGTGGGAAAGAAAACTAGCTAGCAGCTCCGGCGGTGGCTGCTACAGTCCAGCGGGGGACGGAGGGGGGAGACGGCGGCGGACACCTGTCCCTCTCTCGGCGGTTTATCCCCGCAGCTCGCTGTCAGACGTCCGAAGGAGAAACTTCACAGTATCCGGCGGAGGAGGAGGAGGAGGAGGAGGAGGCAGCGGCCGTTAGCTGCTGGTGTCTCGGTGCGGACTCATCCTCGACATCTTCCCGGAGCTCTTCGTCGACTCAGCGGACCAACGGCCGAGGATGTGCTCGCGCTCTCCCGGTGTCCCCGCTCTCACCGGACACTAATCTCGCGTGCACGGCAGAGGCTCAAGTGAGCGCGTGCACGCCGAGAGCTCGCCAGGCGCATCTGTGGCGCGCGCGACACCGCACTGACCAACCACCTGTCCTCCTCCCCCCCTCCCTCCTCCACAGGTGAACCTGTCCGCAGGTGCCAGAGCGGAGTTTACCCGCGGTAACCCGGACTGTTGTTGTTCCAGCAGGACCAGCACAGGTGGCACTAATTACATCTAGAATGGATCTAACTCACTGCCGACTGGGACACTGTATGTCCTGATTTACTCCTGGGCTGTTTCTGCTTTGACTAGTCAGCATGTCTGCTGGATGAATAGATAGTGACACACTGGGATACTGGAAGCAGACCCTCAGTCCTCTTACACCATCCCGGTCCTCGAGGTTCCACTATCCTGCATGTTTTAGATGTTTCCCTCTTCCAACACACCTGATTAAAATGATCAGGATCGTTATCAGGCTTCTGCAGAGCTTGACGATGAGCTGATCATTTGATATAGGGGCCCTAGAGGACCAGGATTGCCCACCCCTGTCTTACACTGTGGAAAATTAACAGGTTTAACCCCCAGGCGTCACATCTGTGAAGTTTCACAAAGGTCATTAAAGACAAAAATACTCTCAAAACCAATGCCAAATAAAGGTCTATATCAATATTACACTCCTTTTTATGCAGTATTATGTAAAAGAAAAGAACAAAACGTACACTCTGGACCTTCAAGACTAAAATATCCTTGTATTAAACGCAATAAAAATGCTATATAATTTTTTTCTTTGCATATGATTGGATATATTTTAGATTTTCCCCATTTTGTTAAAATACAAATACGACTCTGGTCTGGTCCCCAAGCAGCTGACCTTAACATCCGAGGTTAATCAGCCCGATACTGGAGCCCAGTGAAAGTTTCTGCCTCGACTGAAGTCAAAATGTGTGCAGCATGAATACATAATGAACCAGTGGGATACTGAAAGCAGACCCTCACTCGTCTTACACTTCGAAAAATGTGAAAAATTAACCTTATGCGTCAGTTTTAAGAAGCTTCACAAAGGCCATTAAAGACAAAAATGCTCTCAAAACCAATGCCAATAAATATTACGCTCTTTTTTATGCAGTATTGTGTAAAACAAAACAACAAAACTCACACTTTGGACCTTCAAGACTAAAATATCCTTGTAAAAAAACACAGTAAAAATGCTATATAATTTATATTTTGTATATTATTAGAGATATTATACTTTTTCCCTATATTGTTAAAATACAAATAAGTAACTGGGGTAACTTCACGACATAATGACTGTTTTTGATACTTTAAAGTGTATTTTGCTGATAATTTTGGAATTTTATTTAACTTTACGCTCTGGTTTGGTCCCCCAGCAGCTGACCTTAACATCTGAGGTTAATCAGCCTGATACTGGAGCCCAGTGAAGCTTTGGCAAACACAGAAGCATCGAGTTCAAACAGGGGAAAGCCCACAGTTTGGTTGAAAAGTAACAGTATCGTCCGGTTAAGCTGTGCAAGTCCCCGAAAAGCTGCTTTGAAGTGCTTCCTTTCATTCACGCGGCGCTTCAGCACTGCACTGAAATATGTCATAACAAAATCAGGACCGTCGTGTTTCAGGAACCGGATGATTTATCAGAGTTGGTGTGTGTGAATGTGTGCGATGACAGACAGCCCCCGCCTCCAAATGCCCGTTCAGGGGTAACAGTGGGCTGCAGTGTTTTCCCAGTTAACAGAGACGGCAGTGACTCCTTTCACCGACACACCCGCCACTGTTCCCGTACTTTCTCACACACACACACACACACACGGCATTCAAATCACAGCAGCAGGCGTTACAAAACAAAGTCTTATTTTATTCTCCTTCTACCACGTAAGGAGACGTATTACACAGATGGGTTGTACATGAAGAATAAAAAACAACAAAATATCTGATTTATACACATAGAATGTCTTTAGGTAGTGAGAACCATCCACACACTGCATATAACCTCCCACACACACACCACACACACTCAATCATGATGCATTCACACTCTTCATCCTTCTTTTACAAATATGTACACTGAACAAAGATATAACCGCCCCATGTGAAATATTGATGCCACATGAAGTGCACCACCCAAAGTGAGCGTATACTGTCTTGTACTTGTACTAAATGGATCCTTCTCTTGATTAGTGTCCCAAACTTGAGTCCACCACTGCCTTTAAGCATTTGCTCAGTGATACAATAATTCCATTTTGTTCCAGTTTGTTGGTGTGATGCGTCTGTTGTCAGACCAAAGGTTTCATCTGCTGTACGTGTCGCTGGTCTGAGACCATCCCACAAGTGAACAAGCTGGATGTGTCCATCCTGTGCTGGGGTGGTCACACGTGGCCGACGTGGATGAGGTGGATTTGCAGTACTGCCCGTCTGTTGGAAACAAACTCTCAAACATCCTATCGTCTGATAGTGAACATTCAGCTGCACAGCGACCGCTCTGGTGGACATTCCTGCTTCCAACATGCCAATGACACGTTCCCTCATGACCGGAGTCATCTGAGGCGTTGCTGCTTTGGTCAACATGTGACATGTTGGGGTGGCCTTTTATTGTCCCCAGTATAAGGAGTGACTGAGTACTGCTCATTGTGTTGGAGCAGCGTCTGGATATGCCACACCCATGGACTGAATGGAATTAATGCATCACTGAGGCAGTGGTGGACTCAAATTTGGGACATTAATCAAGAGAAACATCCATTTAGTACAAGTACAAGACAGTATACGCTCACTTTGGGTGGCTCACTTTGGGTGGCGCACTTCATGTGGCATCAGTGTTTCACATGGGGCGTTTACATTTTTGTTCAGTGTATTTCACTGTACTTTTCCTATAATGAAGCTGCACTTGGCCCCTGGTTGTTCCTCTCATGTATTACATTTAAATCACAGTTAAGCTTTGTTAAACAGCCTGGTGATTTTTTTTTTAAATCCAGAAGTCAGTTAAGTAAACTTTCCTGTCTTCTGAGAGGTGGTAACTATAACCAAGATCATGAATAAGTCTTTGGATTGAAAAATGTTCTATTATCAGAAATCTGCACGCTGTCTCTTACTACAGTAATCCAGGTAACCAGATTGAACTTAATCTGGCTTCATCTGGCATCGTTTTGTGTGAAAAATGCTAGACGAACACTGCATATAGTGTAATGAAAACTTACATTTTGATTCGTGGTCGTGTGCTACTCTTTGGCTAGCAACTCCAGATTAAGAAATACTGATAGCACATGGGAGGAGACACCTGGGGCTAAGTTAAACTTGATACTCTAAACTGATTAAACAGCATCTTTCACAGCAATTAACACCGACCGATGCACAAACATCTACCGCAGCGACACCTCCTTCTTTCAATAATCAAAAGCCAGCAGCAGCAGTAGCCGCCAACAACAACAACAAACGACACCTGCGATTTTCACAAAGCAAATTTTTCTTTTGTTAAGCAAGAGAAATCTGCTGGGTTCACTGGTTTCATGAGGCGTGGGGTTTACGATCCCACCTCTTCGTTTTTCTTGTTTAGAGGCAGCTCATCGTTTAGCACTCTGGAAGTAGTTTACCCGCCTGTTTGACATCTTTTCTGTGATTTTTCACACCACGCACACTCGGAAAACGTCATGAATCTTAAGGTCAGTTCACAGTCTCCAACATTAAAAAGCTAACGTGGTAAAACGCTATATTGTTGTCGTGATTATCTGTGGGCTACATGCTTGAATGAAGAATGCGGAAATTAAGTATATCGAAAAGAAAACCACTTGAAAGTGAAATACCCTCCCGACCCTGTCCGGCTTGGGAGGTCGCCTCAAAATAAATACAAGCGCTTTGACTTCTCAGTGCTTCAAACTAACAATATCAACACAAACGGCATTGCGCTAAGACCTCCAGGCTTTTCTTCTGTGTCTAAAAGGTAAAGTCGGCAAACATGTCAACTGAAGACGGCGCACTCATGCAAAATCATTCTCTGTCTCACTACTGCCATGTTGGACTGCGCCTGACCTCATCGCTGTAGCTCAGTTTGAACAACGACCTCCTTGAATGTGTGTTGGTGGCTGAGTCTACAGAACGACTGTGAGATGTTCGTGCTCCTGCGAGTCGTCGTCCTGCGGCTGATTTTTTAGAAAAAAGGTCTAAGATTCGTCGTAAAAACTCAGTTTCAAACATTAGAATTTGTCAGGCTTTTCAAATTAAAAAAAATGTAAAAATCGACAAGGTTTGTTCGCTCTAAAAACTCTCCGCTGTACATATGATTGTGCTTTTGAACACACCTGCACAGTCCAGCTGTAATGTTCCTATGATCGCGCACAATTTGACATATGCACTTTTGCTTCTCTCTCTGCTCCGTCCTCGTTAGCGAGCATGTTGCCATGGCTACCGCGACCCAGTGCCAGTGGATCATTGGACACCTTCAGGACCAGCTGTAAATGTCTGAAGCGACCTCCGATGCTTGTAGTAACAGCTTTTTGCCTTGGCTGGTTTTGTCAGTAATAAATAAATAAATATTCGAGGGGTCAGGTGCACAAGAAATAAGTCAGGTCTGAGCATGCTCCGTGACCCGCGTCTGATCCCTGAACCATGCCGTGTTGCCAGGACACTGCACCGACTGGTTGTTGCTATGGCGTTCAGTCTATTCGGTTGCCACAGATAGTGAAGCGGTCTATCTCCAGCAAGTCTTTCTTGGGCGTTCTGTGTTTGAGTCCGTCCCCTTCCAGTCCCGTGTCAGCGTTGATGATTTTGTCGTCGTCGTCCTCATCCGGCGTCGTCAGGAATGTGTCCGAGTCGCTCTTGGGTAGCGTCGGGGCAGAGCTCTCCGCCGTGTTGGTGGGCTGAGCGATGTCTGGTGCCAGGGATACTCCTCCTTTGTCAGCTGCGGGTTCTGTTGGAGAAAGAGTTCATCAGCAGAGGAAAATGCAACCATAACTCTGTTAAGTAATGTGTTATAACAGATACAGTGAGAGAGACCGATGCAGCTACCTTGTTGCGCTGCCGTGTGAACGTGTTTGGTGGTGCGGTGAGCTCTGGAGTTTGCACGGCTGGAGACGACGGAGGGTGGAGGGTCGAAGAGCTTTTCCTCCATGTTGGCCTCTTTGACGAACACGCAAGATCTTCCCAGCAGGACGATACTGTTGAGCACCTTCAGAGTGATCATCCTGCACACAAAGACGCACCCAAAACATGTGGATATGACGGACACTGTTTAGCTGAAAACTGTGAAAACGAATACAAACATTAGGAAACAGAATTTAAAATGGATGTAATGTTTCATAATTACCCCAAGTAAAACAGCAGCACACACATGAAGGACAGCGAACCCTGGATCTTCACCGAGCTGGTTACTACCCTGATCAGCTAATGAAAGAAATGCAAACACATGATCAGACTTATACTGTATATACATTAAACATTAGAACATAATTTCAGTGTCTTTGGTAGGAATGACTGACCAGCAGAGCTAAAGGAAGAGGGATGAAGCCCATTCTTCTGGACACTGAGTCACTGTAGTCTGTGTAAGCCTGAGAACACATTAAACACATTATTATCTAAATGCATCAACAAGCAGCGCTGATTTAATTCCTCAACTCTGAGCACAATGTTTGAAATCAAATTATTATCAAAAAACATGACTCAACATGTAAAAACATTGTAGAAGATTGTCTTTAGCTCGCATTCAATGACAAAAAATCAATTATAAATCTTATGAGTTGCCACCCAAAAAAGCAGTTTCACAAACTAATTCCAGGAAAAATTACTATATAATTATACATATTAATACTATTACAAGATTAAATGATAAAAATATGTTTTTCCCCTTGTCAGTCTACACACATTACCCCACAATGAAGAGGACAAACTGAATTTTAGATTTTTTTGCAAACATATCAGCCAAGAAAAACTTAAAAATCACACTGACATGAGTGTTCAGACCCTTTGTTGTGACTCATTTCTCTTCCTAAGAGCACTGTGGCCTCCATAATTCTTCCTAGAGCTGGCCACTTAGCAAAAAAAGGCAAGCTGAGCTCTAGTGTGGAGATGGGAGAAGCTTTCAGGACAACCATCACTGCAGCGCTCCCTTGACGTGGGCTTTATGGCTGCTGGTTCACTGATAGCCACATGAGAGCCCACTTTAAGTTTGATAAAAAGCAACTTAATGACTGTCAGACTGTAAGAAACAAGATTCTCTGGTCTGATTAAAACAAGATTATAATGTTTAGACTCAATTATAAGTGTTATAGCTGGAGGAAACCAGGCACTGATGATCACCTGCCAAATAGATCTAGACAGTGAAACATGGTGGTGGCATTATCATGCTGTGGGGCTGTTTTTCAGTGGCAGGGACATATACACTGGTCAGGGCTGAGGGAGCACTGATTGGGCTAAGCTACAGGCCTGACTTGAACCCAATCAAACACCTCTGAAAAGAACTGAAAATGGCAGTGAGCCAACAGTCCGCAGCTGACCTGCAGAGAGCAATGGCAGTAAAGCTTTTACCAGTATGGTAAAACTGCGTCTTCTCTTTGTCATTATGGGATGCTGATTGCACATAGACGAAAGGGGAAATTAATTTAAAGGATTTTAGCATAAGATTGCAACATAACCAAACGTGAAAGCACTGAAGTGTTTGAATGCTTTCTGAATGCACTCTGTATTAGTTTTGGTTCTTAATAAGTTTGCCTAGAATTTGCTGAACAGTTTGGACACCTGAGATTCTTTCACTCACATTTTTCTGTCGACTGCTGACAAGATCAAAGGCAAGGCTGGCTCTGTATTCCCCGTATACCTGAAAATAACACAGTGGAACATAACATTTATCAGCCAAATCACGGTCATATCAAACACATGTAAGCTTACTGTGTACAGGGTGTCTGTGTTGTAAAGACAGTAGGTGATAAGTCTTGTTGTGCATTGAAGTGAATTGAAGGAACAGCAGGGGTAGTGACAGGAAAAGTGTCACAAAAAAACGAGTAAAAACACAGAAAATGTGCGCACATGGATTAAACTGGGTCTAGCGTGGATTCACGAGTGTTTGGCAGCTAACGACGTGAGCGAGGTTTGTGTGATTTGGTTTGACAGTTCGGAGATAAAGGGGTTAATCCCACTCCTGAAGGGCTGGTTTCTGTTACGTAACCACGGTTACAACGCCTTGAAGAAAATCAAAGAGGAAGACGGTGTGAAACCAGGAGAGTCGGGGTAAAATTCTCAGCTGACTCCAAGTGTCTCTCTGACACTACAGTGGACGGTATCTAGTGTGAGTGTGTGGTGTAGGTCAGTGGAGTAAGACAGAATGTCAGAGAAGAAAGCGCTTCAAGTCTGTTAAGCTCAAAGGTCCATTGCTGAAGATCATCTCAACTCGAGGTCCACTCACAAGACTTTTCCTGACCTTTCAGCTGCACCTCACAGCCTTTGTGAATGGATGTAGTTAGCTCAGTGTCAAACAGGGACTTCATCTGAGGGTGTTGCTGAGCACTTATTGCAATTACCTCAGCGGTACTCTGTATTGGGAGCATTTTTCTGCATATACAAGTGAAAACTAGTCTGTCAATGTCAGAAAATACTTTGTTGAACCAGCCTCTGTTCTGACACCTGTGCTGTCAAAATACACCGATTCTTGCAAGGAGTGGAACTGTGGACGACGCGGTTATGTGACAGGTATTTTATGAATTTTATTTCAAGTATTTTATTCTGTGTGATCTGCTGCACTTCCCAAGATGTCCCTGCACATAAATCAGCTAAATATCAGCTTAGAAAAAAAAAAAGACGCTGCCTTCACCTCCTAATCTCATCTCAGATTGTCAATCTAGTGACACATGTCTACACGTCGACGGATTCTTTGCAGCAAACATGTAATTTGTACAATTTGCAAAAATGTAAATAAACACAGGCTAAAACAACACAGCCTAAGTTGTAGCTCACAACATATCCAAAGGGCAAAAGTAGAAAGTAAGAGTGATACTAATAGGAAAGAAAAAATCCAATAATGGGCTCATAATGTACCATCAAAATGACATATTCCTGGAATAATGACAACTTAACTGCTCTGTGCTGAAGTCAGAAGACATGCATGCAAAAACACATCATGTTAGCTGTACTGTACATGTTTCTGGGCAGTTTTTATTGAGAAAAGTAAAATCCAAAAACATGTACAATCCAGCTAACATGAAAATCGATGGCATTTCTGAATGTCCCAGTTCATTATTCAACTAACTTCTGGGAAAGCAGCAACCAAAAGAGCTCATGAACTTCATCAACTCTTTGACGGATGACACTGGTTCAAAGCCCTGTAAAAAAACTAGCAGTGGACCAGGAATTAGATTACTTTGTCGAATTGCTTTGTGCTGTTTGTGGAGAAGTGCCTCTCCTTTGTTGCCACACTTACATTCAAGTAAACTAAATGTGAAAGTGCACATGAAGGACTCACATCCGCACTGATGTCATTGAATTTGGTGATGAAGGCGTGCTTGACAACGTCCACGGCAATCTCCGAGGCCATCACCATGAGTACATCAGGAAACAGCACCCAGAAGTGGTCTAAAAACAAACGCATGAAAAGCTAATTAGCGCAATTATTAAGTACAATGTTAGTTATCAGAAAAAGGGTTAGTCAGAGAAGGCAAATGTTTAGCTACACTGCAAAGTCCCGAGGATCTATATACACCAATCAGCAACGACATTAAAAGCACTGACAGGTGAAGTGAATAACACTGATTATCCTGTTACAAAGGCACCTGTCAAGTGGTGGGAAATACAGGCAGCGAGTGAACAGGCAGTTCTTGAAGGTGAAAGCAGGAAAATGGGCAAACATAAGGACCAGAGGGACTTTGACAAAGGCCAAATTGTGATGGTGAGATGACTAAGTTAAAGCATCCCCAGAGGTCTTGAGGAGTGTTAAGAGTTATGGACGCCCAAGGCTCATTGGTGTGCATGGAGATTGAAGGCTATTGTGGCAAAAACTACTGAAAATCTTAATGCTGGCAATAATGTATGTTTTGGTACCACGGGACACCTTTAAAAGTCTTGTGGAGTTCATGCCCCAAGCTCTTACGCAGACAGTTTTAATGTTGTGGCTGATGGGTGTATGGCCACAATGCGCCAGCTGCACTGCTTTCACATTCTCTGCACAACACCACATATAGTTACCAGGGTTCCATGAAAATTGCTCCATGTTCCTCAGACAGACGATGAGCAGGAGGATGTAGTTGGTGAACCTCTCTTTTATGTCTGTGGGAAACAAACAAATCAATCCAGGATTAACCTACTTTGTGCTCACTGCGGCTGAGCTCCATTCCAAAAAAATTTACCTTGCGATGAATCACCAAGTTAAAAGGCAGAGGTACGACATGCTAAGCAATGTGTGATTTTTACTCACCGGCCACTTTATTAGGTACACCTGTTCAATTGCTTGTTAGCACAAATAGCTAATCAGCCAATCGCATGGCCGCAACTCAATGCATTTAGGCATGTAGACGTGGTCAAGACAACTCACTGAACTTCAAACCGAGCATCAGGATGGAGAAGAAAGGGGAGTTAAGTGACTTTGAACGTGGCATGGTTGTTGGTCTGAGTGTCTCCGAAACTGCAGATCTACTGGGATTTTCAAGCAAAATCATCTCTAGGGTTTACAGAGAATAGTCCGAAAAAGAGAAAACATCCAGTGAGCTGTGTGGATGAAAATGCCTTGTTGATGTGAGAGTTCAGAGGAGAATAGACAGACTGGTTGGAGATGATAGAAAGGCAACAGCAACTCAGAACACCATCTCTGAACCACAACAGCCTTGAAGAAGATGGGCTACAGCAGCAGAAGACCACACCGGGGGGCACTTCTGTCAGCTAAGAACAGGAAACTGAGGCTACAATTCACACAGACTCACCACAACTGGACAACAGAAGATGGAAAAACGCTGCCTGGTCTGATGAGTCTCCATTTCAGCTGAACATTCAGATGGTAGGGTCAGAGTTTGGCATAAACAACATGAAAGCATGGATCCATCCTGCCTTGTATCAATGGTTCAGGCTGCTGCTGTTGGTGTGATGGTGTGGAGGATATTTTCTTGGCACACTTTGGGCCCCTTAGTGCCAACTGAGCATCGTTGAGCACCTGAGTATTGTTGCTGACCATGTCCATCCCTTTATGACCACAGTGGACCATCTTCTGATGCTACTTCCAGCAGGATAATGCTCCATGTCACAGAGCTCAGATCATCTCAAACTGGTTTCTAGAACATGACAATGAGTTCTCTGGACTCCAACGGCCTCCACAGTCACCAATCTCCATCCAATAAAGCTCCTTTGGGATGTGGTGGAACGGGAGAGTCACATCACGGATGTGCAGCCGACAAATCTGCAGCAACAGCGTGATGCTATCATGTCAATATGGACCAGAACCTCTGAGGAATGTTTCCAACACCTTGTTGAAAGTATGCCACGTAGAATTAAAGCAGTTCTAAAGGCAAAAGGGGTCCAACCTTTAACTAGCAAGGTGTACCTAATGAAGTGGCTGGTGAGTGTAGCTATTTTCCATATCGGTGACCACTTACCACTGTTTGACATCTGGAAAAGGTTGTTCTTTTCAAACTTCTTGAACACACTTCCTTTGATCTCAACAAACTAGGGAAAAAAAAGACTTGAATTATCACGACCATATTTAAGCTGCTGCATTCACTTGAATTGAGTTGGTATGTCTGTGTGTGTGTGTGTGTGTGTGTGTGTGCTTTACACTTACATTGTTGGACATCATGATGGTGAGCAGAGACTTGTTGTGGGAGTTGAAGGCTACATTGAGAGTTGTGGCCTGAACCATGATGAGGATGGCATGAAGAACTAGACAAAAACATGTTAAGGAAAACAATACGAGGAGGACTACAGTGGAAAAAACATCCTGCTGTGTGTTAATTCCAATGTACGCCTACTGATGAGCTTTACTAGCTTGGATTAAAGCTGTGGCAGGTTGCAACAAACAATATTTCATTACTGATTATTTATTTGGTCTATAAAACTAAAAATATCCATCAAAATTTCCAAAAGTTAATTTTCAAATGACTTGTTTTGTCTGACAAAAATTCATTTAAAACATTCACTGATTAGACCTTCAATTTTCAACTTTAAAACCGAAAAACTGATGTGCACAACGAGGATCATCTGCATCTCACACATTTCACATATGCTTAGAAATTAAACTTTCCTGCCATTTCTCATGTCCAATTCTTTTTGTTAACATAATATGCTTTTATATTTAAGTTCTGTACTGTATATATGAAAACATTAATGTGTATACTACTGTATTGCTACAGATAACCGACTAAACAGCTAACTGTTTGGGCTTTAAAGGTCGTTTCCTCTATATTCTGCACTCGTTTTCAGTCAGCTCATATGGAAATTTGCAGAATGGCAACAGAAATCACAAGTCAATCTCCATTTGAGGATACAGACGTAGAGCACAGCCATGAGGAAGTGAGGAATCACGCCTATGTGCGCTCTCTTCTTCTCCTTGGGCTCTGTGGCTGTCCAGTAAAGAGCGTCCAGGATGTCTTGGCCAAATGATGAGAAAAGACGGTCTGCCACCTGAAGGGAAGAGGGGAAGGTTGACAGGAGGGCAGGATAGTGAATGAGTGGGCTGCTGCCAGTACAGCATCATCAGTTAATTATTCAAGCAGTTAAAAAGACTGGGAAGTATCATCTAGGTGTACCTCTAACATGTTGTAGATGATGTAGAGCTTGATGACAGACTGCCCCCTGATGAGGTGGTACATCATGGAGTAATCCACGTAGCTCATCATCGAGTAGCAGAGCACCATGATGAAGCCTTTCAGCACATCACACACCTGGGCTGGCTGCAGCAAGCGGGAGCCACTGAAACACACACACAAATTACAGATCAAGAAAATGCTCACAGAAGGAAATCACAAGCAGAAAAAGAACAGAATGCAGGTCATTTCAATCTGTTTAATCTGAACAAAGTCAGAGAGAGCTCTGCTGCCCTCCAGTGGATAAGAACAGGGTTGCACTGTTTTCAAATGTGAAACTGCCATTGAAGATATTCCTTTAATTTATATAAATTTTAGTCACTTTACGCCAGCCTGCAACTTTATATTAATTTGTATAAAACCTAATGTACTTTGGTGCTTTTCTTTGTCATACATAGAAAAGTAAATATCACTGTAAGACAAAACTCCAAGACATAATAATAATAATAACAACGCATTGGTTTTATATAGCGCTTTTCTAGGCACTCAAAGACGCTTCACATTGCATTATTCATTCACTCCATACTCAATGGTGCTAAGCTACGTATGTATCCACAGCTGCCCTGGGGTAGACTGACGGAGGCCAGGCTGCCAGTCTGCTCCATCGGCCCCTCCGACCACCACCAACCACTCACTCTCACACTGCATCCACCCAGGCTTCCTGATGTTCCCTCACGGTCTCCCATCCAGGTACTGGCCAGGACCAACCTCGCTTAGCTTCCTAGATCTGACGGGATCGGGCATCCACAAGGCGGTATGGCCTGACTGCAGGCTCTCAAAAACTGTTTTTGCCGTCTATCTTTTCTATAAATCGACCAGTTTAAGAAAATGACAGGGAGAATAACTGCACTAATGAAAATATTTGTTAGCTGCAGCCCTGTTCTCCCTTTATCACTTATTCTGCACAGGGGATGGATAGATTAATAGCAGCACCAGTACACCGTACAGTGTACAAAGATGCAATCTAATATAAAATCTGCAATAAATATAGCCTTCTATGAATCTAACAAAATGGGACTTTTGCTAAAATTGTTCGGCGTGGATTCAAATCTACAAGGATTTTTGAGGTTTACATAAAACTTGTTTTGAGAAGGAGCTTGAATTATTATTCAAATAGTCCTTGTTAATTGCAAAAGACGGATTAAGGGCATTTATTTAAATATGCATCAGTAATATTTAAGATTGCTCACAATGTTTAACTGTATAAGATTCATACCTGCTTTTTATTCTATTTGTTTGTTTTTATTATTTGTCCTTTACCTGCCGAGTGTCTTTGAGTGCCAGAAAGGTGCTACACAAAAAAGTGTATTATTATTATTACTATTATTATTAACATGTTACCTGAGGCCACAGCATGGCACTGTGAAGAGTCGTAAAAGGGCCAGAATCACCCTGAGGGGCAGCAGGGTGAACACATAGAGAAAGGCATCCAGACAGAGGAAGAAGCCAAATGTCATCAACTAAAGAGAGACAACGAAAGACAGACAGGGAGCAGACAAATATATTTAATTATTTATGTGTGACGACCATTAAAAGTTCTCTAAATTAAGTGCTTTGAGTGATTACCTTCTCCAGCTCCTTGGGGATGCGGAGGCAGGTGTAGACCCTCTCTCTGCGCTCTGTGTATTTGGCCTCATTGTGTTCAAGGAAGTAGCCTCTGGTGAGCTCAGTAGTTATGAACCTGACCAGAGACAGGTCTAGAGAAGAACACAGACAGACATACAAAAGTTAGAAACAGACATTACTAACTAAATGCTCTAATTCAGAGATCGCCAGTGGCTCCTTGGACAAAGAGGACCCCCTATATATTCAGAAACCATACAATTTAAAATTTATATTCACCAAATTTAATAAGACTTAGCCAAAATAATGGGAAGAAAACAGCTTCTACAACAACTTCAACTCTTCCAGGAACACTTTGGAACCTGGCTGCAGAGATTTGCTCCCATTTAGGCATAAGAGCATTAGCGAGGTTGGGTTAAACTGTTGGAGTGGGTTAAATTCAGGATGCTGTAGTTTTCTTGGTTCCCTTAACATGTTTAAAGTTGCTTTAAGCCATGCAGTATGTTGAAGCAGTCTGTTACGTTGCTTTTGTTCCCTCAACCATGCATATTTAGGTAGCTATGCGTAATGATTTTTCTGTTTGCACTGATATTGTTACTTGATATTGTTTGTTGACTACATTCATATTAAACCATCTTCATTAATGTTTAAACTCTGTAGCAGTAACCCTTCAGCGGGTCCCATTAATACCCTGTGTTAAGTGTGTCTTTACTGCACAACTAGTGCTTGTGCTCACATGGACATCAGCGCAATCTAACCAATAGTCCACAACATTTTACAAGCAGTATAATGGTTTTGTCTGGCTCTGGAGAAGCTCAGCAGGTTATTATAGACCCAGGCTGGTCTTGGTTTATAAACTGGAGGCGGACAGTCTGGAAAGTGTGGGAGTTCACAATGCAAGAAGGGTCCGAACCTATATCGACTTGCATGTTGCAGGAGGTTTTGGAAAAGAGAATTGATATGTTTAACCAGTTTTGTTAATTGGGGTTTCATTTACTCAAACATAATCAACATGTTTGTTGATAAAAATGGTCTGACATACACAGGAAAATGCATGGCTTTCTAATAAATAAGGTAACACATACTTATTGGCTTTACTGTATACAGACATACACTGTTAATACCAGCCCATCCTGGGCCAGAAACAATCCTGACACATAACATGGATATCTCTGCTCCTGCTGAATTCATAGGTTAAGAAAGAAAAAGTGAAAATGGAAGTAAAGATGACTGATTTCCATGTGGGTGTGTATGCTGCTTAACAGACAAAGCTTACGGGGACACTTTGCTATAACAGAACCTTTGCTAGTTTAGTGCTGGCACATGCACCTTTCCTACAATGAAGTCAAAAATGTTGTAAAATGCTGTAAAAGGGGCCATTGTTTTGAAATAGCCTCTCACAAACCCCCAACTTTATTTAAGTGCAACACTAAATCACTAGAGTGCCCTTCGAAGCCAGGAACACACCTCTAAACCACAAGCATTTGGACATGTGTGTCCATATACCTTTGGCCAGAAACAGTATGTACTGTACCTACTCAGCACCTCTGAACGCGCCTGTGCAAAGAAACAGCACGTCTAGTTTGACAGAGAAGCAAACTGGCCTGTTTGGACTTCTGCAGGATTACACGCAGCTGGACTGTCTCACTGACAGTCAGGAGTCCTACTGCAAGTTATGATTTGAATGCATGTCACATAAATTAGCCACCTGGCGTTACTTTAGTTCAGCTCAGTGCTAAACAAACAGTAGCCAATGTGGTAGCTACAGTCCATCCCTGGATCAAGTGCTAACTCGGAGCACCGCCCAAAGCTGCCCAGGCTCAGCTGACTGCAATTTAAACTGCGTACTCAGGCAGTGTTACCGTGGAGCAACGCTATCGAAGCTCAGCTGATTGTCAGCAAATAAAAAACAATCACTTCTGCAGCTAGCAAGCGCTGTCAAACTGGAGGCTGCGTGGCTAGCTCTCACCTGACAGGTTGCGTTTCTTGCCTTTGCTGGCGCCGCTTTTACCGTGGAAGCCCACCGTCTCTGTGGCTCCGTCCTTCTCCTTGTTCTTGTCTGTTCTGGCGGCCTTCTTGTCCCTCTCCCTGCCCTCCTTCTCCTTCTCTTTCTCCTCAGCCAGACCTGTCGGCAGCGAGTCCGCCATCTTCACCAAACGGTCTCAGCTGCTGCCTGGGAGACTGCGTCACACGCTCTGACGTCATCACGCACCGTCGTTTCAGCGGCTCGCCGGCAGACGTCACCAAAAACTCCGAGACGACGTTTCACAGTGTTTAGTGTTTTTTAGTTGTTTAAATTATTAATGACTGATTATTTCCCAGCCCTGAAACATCTCATGGCAAAAATAGTGTACAAAAAAATCACACAGCTTGACTGAAATGATGAGAATTAAAAATAAATAAAATCAATATAATAATAATAATAATAATAACTTTATTTATATAGCACCTTTAAGAACAGCGTTTACAAATGTGCTTTGACAGCCAAAACAGTAGTCAAATAAAAATAAAAAGTAAAAATGACAATAATAACTTAAAGGAATAGTTAGCTAGGCTAGGACACATATCAAAAAAGTAACTAGGCAGTTTAAAAATTGTAGAATAAGTTTGAAAAATTAAAGTTAGAAAAAAATAAAGAGTTAAAGACAGAAACAGAAAATATAGAAACCAAGAAACTCAAATGCCAAAAAATAATATAAATAAAGTAAAAACATAGTTATTTAACATAATAATGAAGAATTATTCATATAAATAAAATCAAAGTGCAAAAATAATATTATCTTTTTGCTACTTCAAAAGAAGTCTTTGTCATTACAACAGTCAATGTCTTGCAATGGATTACAGGTAAATATAACTCTGAAATACATGCATATATTGTAGTATAACCAAATTAACTATATCATCATTTGGTGTGGGATGGCGGCAACACAAAAGCAATAGCTAGTTATTATTAGTTTGATTACTTGCATATTTGATCATATGGAGCCACTAAAAAGCAACATAAACCATCTCTAGGTGGTTCTTGCTTTTTCCCCTGTTCTTGGTTCTATAGTTTGCATGCATGTCGACTGTTTGCTAAGCTTCTGAGAAACATGTAATGAAGGTACCAGGTACTCTGCTGTGTGCACTGAAGCTGCTGTTTATGCAACAGGGTACACCATGTACGAGGCTTCACAGGGAGCCACAACTAATTTTTGCCCTGAGGCCCATTTGATTCGTGGCTTTCTGAGTCTGTAAAATATTTCACTGGAAAAAGCCTGAATGTAAATGTATATAGTCACATGCACCACGTAAAAACTCTACCAGTAACCCCTACATGTTTTCAAACACATATCAAGATCAGGTGATTATTTCAATTGATTTAACAATTCTCTTATTCACGCACAAGTACTGTCAAAATTGAAGGATCACATAACTCAGCAGTATAAAAGCAGCAAAATATGCTCTATGACAGGTGACAGATTAAAGGAAAATCCTGAGTTCTTGACCCCTACAATCAGGGTTCTTGTGACTCTGTTATGCTGTTGGGAGCATTTTCCTCACATGATTTGGGTCCACTTAAGTGAATGAAGGGTCGCTGCAAATACATTCAAGATTGTTCTGAGTAATCACCTTTATCCTGTGATAAAACATTTCTATCCTGATGGTAGTGGTCTCTTCCAGGATCATAGCACCCCCAACCATAGATTACATACTGACTTGATGTGGGAATGTAAAACAATATAATTATATATACAGTTAGTCATATTTTATAGTCTGGTCATGCTTCAGATGGTAGATCCTATCTGGGAGAGCACATAAATGAAAAGTTAGAAAGCAACACACTGGTAAGGCATAACGTTATGACCACCTCCCTAATACTGTGTTGGTCGCCCTTATGTGGTCCAAAATGCTCTGAACCATTGGGCATGGACAAGAGGACCTCTCAGGGTGTCCTATGGGGTCTGGAACCAGGACCAGGGCACTGGATCCTTTGGGTACTCTGGTTTGTGCAGTGGGGCCTCTGTCAATCAAACACTGCATCCTGTTGATGCTTGATCACAATGGGGTGTAGGAAGTTTGGAGGTCACATCAACATGTTGGGCCATTGTCATGTTCCTCAACATGTTCCTGATTGGTTGATGTTGTTGCCATGTGGTGGGGTGAATTTTCATCCAGTGACATTTTGGATTTCCATTTGCATGAGGGAGTGTGTTTGTTGTGGGACAATGTTTATTTGGGTGTCTAAGTCTCATCAACATGGATGTTAAAATCCAAGGTTTTCCATCAGAACACCACATAGTACCAATATAATCAATGTTATTCACTTCACCTGTCAGTGGTTTTAATGTTGTGGCTGATCGGTGTACACTGTAATACTATACCATAAAATATGACTCATGTTACTCACAAGTGTATTGGAGTATATCAGTTAAACCACTGATATGCACAAGATATACCTTTATTAATAAGTGGAGCCTGCAGGAAGAGGATGTGAGGCTCATAAAGCCTCTTGTTATTGCTCTGATCTGACCTTTAGGCTCTGCCTTATAATGAACCCCATCAGTCTTTGTGACAGAGCTGCTTATGGTTTTACAGCTGGAGCTTCCACTAAGGTCACCAATCAGACGATAGATTTCTGCCTCCAAAGGCCAAGTTTAAAGGTTAATTCAACCCATGAATAAAGAGGAGGTGGCAGGGAGAGGGAGCAGGAACTGTGCGCAGGGCTCGGATAGAGTTTCTCCCGGTAAGGGATCCCTTTGACCGCCATAGATTCAGTTTCTGCGCTCCTGTGACTCACACATCCACACACGAGACATCCCACTCAGAGAAGCGGCTTTATTTGTCCGATTATGATTCTTTTCATTTCTTTGAACTTTTGAATAAACTCATGGTGATCGCCGAGCGCGCACCGCTCTCCTCGGGGCACCATGGGCTCGTAAGATGCCTTCCCTGTGGAAACGGATAACGTTCTCGGTGGCCTCGGTGCTCTGCGTCGGCTCGGTGGTCCTCCTGGTGGTGGCCCTGTCCACGGAGCGGTGGGTGACCGGCCGGATCCTGTGTAAGACCGGGGTGGACATCGTGAACGCGTCCCATCCCGAGCTGGACCAGTTCATCGGGGACATTTATTATGGATTATTCCAGGGAGGCAAGACCAAGAAGTGCGGGCTGGGGAGAAGACGCTCCAAGATCTACAGTAAGACCAGACACAGACCCAGAGACTTTATATGGCAGATCAGGCTGTTGAACCATAAAATACTACAAAATAAATAACCTGGCTTCAGATAAAATGCTTTACTATACAACCAAGCTTTTAATGATCGTCTGCCAAAACATATTTTGCATAAACATGTAAGTTTCTCTGATGTATAACCTAATTTAAGTCTGTTTTATTACCTGTATCATAATAAACTAACACTTTATAGTAAGGGATCCTGTCAAAATATTTAAAAATATACATACTAAATTATGTTTTCTAGAACTTTTGTGCTGCCTTGTTCTATAAAACTCAATTTTATTAACTTAATTACAGCCACAAGTGCAGACTATACAATGAAACCCTTTATTAATGACTTTCATGACTCAAAACTTGGTCTCCCATGAGAAAGTATGTCATTATTTAATGTTTCCCCAACATTTTTACTACATTATAAGCAAATATAAATCGATAAACATCAGCCACTGAGACTTTTTACAAACAGGAAGCCCCAGATTTGTGCCTATAATAACTGTTTGCTGTAACCACTAACAAAACCAGTAGATTATAAGGTCTAGAGGAGAACAGAGCAGCAGAAGGTGTCTCTGCACTTAATGTTTGTTCACACACACCCCCAAAAAAGATTGAGAATCACTTATTTTGAAGGCCTCCTCACAATGCCTTAAAAATTTTGAATTTATAGTTTAAATTTCTGGTCTGCAAGAGGTACTCTTTGTGTCGCCACATTCTTTAAAACTCAATTTAATTAGCTAAATTACAGCCACAAGTGCAGACTTGACAATAAAACCCTTCATAAATTACTTTTATGACCCAAAACTTGGCATCCTATGATAAAGTATGTCATTATTTAATGTTTTCCCAACATTTTTTACTACATTATAAGCAAATATAATTGCATAAACACCACCCACTGAGACTTATTACAACCAGGAAGCCCCAGATTCATGCCTATTATTAATTGTTTGCTGTAACCACTAGTAGATTATAAGATCTAGAGGAGAACAGAGCAGTAGAAAAATAAAAATGATTCACTCATTTTGAAGCCTTCCTCACAATGCCTTAAAAAAAATCTTGAAAAACTTTATTTGTTGTTTAGTTTGCTGGTCCGAAAGAGGTCAAAAAACACTGGAATCAGTTTATAAAAGCACCTAAGCTCATGCTAAAATCCACAAATGTACCTAAATCAATAAAAGTGATAGAGAAAAGTGAGAGGACGCAACAGTGTCTGTGTTCTCTCCAGTTTTTCCAAAGCTCGTGCGGACGTTGAACGGTGGCCTTCACATGATGGTGATTCTGTTCCTGCTGGTGGCCGTCGGCTTCGCACTGGTCAGTCTGTCCTTCTGCATCTACAACGCTCGCAAGGTCCCCTACCAGAGCATCAAAGGGCACAAAGGCCTCTACCTGTGGAACTGCATCGCTGGTATGTTTTGAATCTTCTCTTCTTATTTCAGTTCCCATGCCCAGTATTTCCTCCTGTCCCCTCGTCCTTTCTGAGTGAGTGTCTCCCATTCTTATCCCAGAATGCTTTGCCCCTCCTGACTGCCTTCCTCTTCTTGTGCTTCCAGCTCTGTTCGGTGCCCTCGGTGTTCTGTGTTTCCTGGCAGCTGTCCGACACCACAGCCTGACCGAGCGGGTGGCGAACCACCGGGAGAACCTGTTTGTGCTCGTCGTCCTGGATGACAGCCTGGACTGGTCCTTCTGGCTCGGCGTGGGCAGCGTTGCGACCCACTTCGCTGTCTGCGGAGTGGTCGCCATGAGTCGGATTAAGATGCCCAAACCTGAGCCCAAGAAGCCAGAAGAACCCACCATCACTGCTCTGGACATGCTCTACTGACGGACCGACCAGAGAAGAGTGTTTGTAGCATTTCTGTCACTGAAGGCCGACAACAGCAAACTTTAAAGACTGACAGCAGAGAAAACCAACACAGTGCCAGTGCGCCTGCCTTTTGTAGTATATGTGACTTTCAGGCTCAACACAGCTGGAATTACAGCCGTGTGACATTATTTTTATGTAAATTCTTATTTGAGTACTAGCTAACTGTAGGATTCAACCGTTTACTGGATGGTAGCTGTTCACTGGAAGACTCTTGACTCATGATTTTACCTGCTAGAGGGGCCTCACGCTTCAAGGGCCTCAAGCACAAGACAGCTGATCCATACAAGGCTTGCGACTCATAGCAGTTGCCTACTTAGCATTTCAGCCTCACTGTCACAAAGCAGTTCAAAATCATTTTAACATATTAGATTAGCTTTATTGGGATTGGCTTGATCCCCAGTTTGCGTCCTGTCCTGGGGCGAGGGTCTTTCTGTGTGGATTTTGCATGTTCTCCCTGTGCAGCGTGAGTTTTCACTGGGTTCTCTGGCTTTGTCCTACAGTAAAAACACGCTGAGGTTAATTGATGATTCTAAACTGTCCGTAGGTGTGAATGAGAGTGTGCTTGGTTGTCTGTCTCTATGTGTAGCCCTGTGATAGGCTGGCGACTTCTCCAGGGTGTCCACTGCCTTCACCCGGGTTTGATCAGATAGTCTCCAGCCCCCTGTGACCCTAAAGAGGATTAAGCGGTGTATAGATAATGGATGGATGGGATCGATAGTAACACTGGTACAATGTTTTTCTTTGCTCGTTTAGAGTCAACTCAGAGTTGAGTCAAATATTTTTTATAACCCAGAATTGTAAGTTTTCCTCAGTGTGTTTTAGAATCCGTGCTGCCTACTTTGTCCTCTTTGACTCAGATAAAGGCAAAATAAACAAAAAACACTTTAAATGGAAAGAAAGGACAAATCTCTAAGTGATCCTTCTTCCAGGACTGATAGACATGCAAGAAATATAAAGTTTGCATAACATGAAAAAAAATGGTCAGAGTGAACTTAAACGTCTTGGTGTCACAGCCCTGATAGCACCTGGACTTCAAATTTTAGACTATGAATGAAGCACATAAGATTTAAACAGAAAATGTTCAAAAGAGCACAGGCTGTTCTGATGTATTCTTCTCTACAATGATGCCAAGTCGTCACAATAAACATCAGCGGAAACGTCACGGCACAGAATCTCGTGTGGATCCTGACAGAGATGGACTGTAGGACTTAATACCAGCCGGTTGATGCTCCAGTCAAAGTCAAATCACTGCTCACTTGTTGTCTCAGACTCAGTTAAGGCAAAATCACAGCCGAGCCTGAGGCAGAATAAACAAGTGTTTTGTTCCGTGTCTGTGTCGGTTGATGTTTGAGGATCTAAGCGTGATGGAACTGAAGAAGTGTCGAACCTTCAACGTCAAACTCCACATCTGAACATTCTGTAATTGTGATGTATGTATCTACATGGTATTTTTTCATTGTATGTATGGAATGTATTATGTAGATTTTTAAATGGCACGTCAAGACACTGGAGTAAAGTCTCAAGTATCTTAGTTATCCATATTTGCATGATTATCTCTGAGATTTTTGAAGATTTTTGCTGTTGAAGTTGAAACATGGCTGAAACACTGCAGTAAAGGACTGTATAAACATGCATACATAGGGAGAGTTAAAGTAAAGGACTTTGGTTTTCAATACACTCTACACAGTTCTGGTTGCAGGTTGAAACTAAAACTATTTTGTGCATGCTTCCAAAAGTCATCACAAATTAGTTTGGCCATTGCTGAAGGACTTTTATGATGTTTACACTGAGATGACTGCAGGGCTTCTCGTCATTTTTCTTCAAGATGCTTCCTCCTATTCAGAGAAACTTGAGTTTAAACATCCGATAAACTGTACATGAATTAAATATTTACTTACAGTAAGCATTTCTTTCTCTTTGTGTTTTTATAATGTATGTTTGGTCAAGGGCTGCAGGGTGGCTTGGTGGTTAGCAGCGTCACCTCACAGCTAGAAGATCCCCAGTTCGCGTCCCGGTTAGGACGACTGAGATCTTTCTGTGTGGAGTTTGCATGTTCTCCCTGTGCATGTGTGGGCTTTCACCAGGTTCTCTGGCTTCCTCCCACAGTCCAAAAACATGCTGAGGTTAACTGATGGTTCTAAATTGTCCTTAGGAGAGTGTGCTTGGTTGTCTGTCTCTATGTGTAGCCCTGCGATAGGCTGGTGACTTCTCCAGGGTGTTGCCTGCCTTCGCCCAAGTTGGCTGGGATAGGCTCCAGCCCCCCCGCAACCCTACAGAGGATTAATCGGAGTATAGATAATGGATGAATCGATGCTTGGTCAAAAGATGACTTCAGCTGAGTGACAAATAATGTCTGAGTAGAAAATAAATGTCTCCGATGTCATTTATTTGGACTTTTATTAACACAAATGTTTTTTAAAAAGTCAGTGAGTGACACTAATAAGCAGTAAAAACAACAATAATAAAAGTGTGATATATTTTATATTAAAAAAGAGACATATTGCCACCATAAATAACAACAATAAAAAGTGGAATGATACTGTAATCTATCTTGTAATGTGTGTGAGAGAGTCTTTATTAGGGAACTCATTTCTATGACTAACTGGTTGATACTGAAGCTACATTTTGTGTCTGTTTGTTGCTTTTGACTGAAACCTCTTCACATACACATGCCTGAAAAACTAAATTACATAAATGACCAATACCCATCTAATTATTTAATCTGAGAACGTCCTTCTTTTCCTTCTTTTGTTGAATAAAGAATAATGTTCTTAACAGCAACATCCCCAAAGCACTGTCAGAATATTGCGGTCAAAATGTTCCACCTTTGTTATCAAATTAAAGAGACATTTTATAAAAACACGTTCTGTCTTCTGAGGCTTCGATCTTAGAAATATTTTTTGAATGTTGGTTTGAGATTGTTCTTTTTGTTGTCATGTAACGTGATCTGACAAGCCTGATCCAATCCTCCAAACATCCTTTGACCTCACAGGAACATTATTTGAAATGCTAAATAATTTTAAAATGTTCAAAAAAGGTTTTCTTTCAAACATTACTACAACTTGTGGTTAATGTTGCTGGGAAGCTGTTACCTATTTTGGTAGTTTTATGTCAACTAAATTATATTTTCTTTAATTAAGTGAGACTACATCACCTATAAAGCTTCTTAAGTTAATTTATAGTTATAAATGTTAAAGAAATTAGCAGAAAATCAATCTGAAACCTACTTAAAGGGGGACAAACTCGACTTCCGCCTGATATTTACATCCGTCACTAGGTGGCGACAAAGGCCCTTATTTGGCACCGCTTGATGGTGACGCAATAAAAACGCGACGCTGCGAGGTCGTTAAGCTTCCTTTCGCACATGTAATGTATGCGACCTTTAAATCCCTGAACGAGTAGTTTTTTCGGGTTTATATATATGTGCTGCAGGTGACAATGCTTCTTGCGAGGAGAGCTGTGAAGGCGGCGGTGCGGACGAACACCTGCAGGACCTTTAGCGTGTCACAGACTCACCTGAGCGACAGAAAGGTGAGTAGTTTTACCAGCAGCTGACTCAACCACCCGTTACACTGTGTTTATTCTGTTCGACTGTGTGTGAGTTTAGGTGGTGTTCTGCTTCATCATGTGGGAGTGTTTTCAGCTTCTGCACCTTCTTTTCCCCTGTTCATAATAAACTCTCTCTCTCTCTCTCTCTCTCTCTCTCTCTGTGTGTGTGTGTGTGTGTGTGTGTGTGTGTGTGTGTGTGTGTGTGTGTGTGTGTAGGGTCTGGTGCTGGGAGTGTTTGAGAAGCAGGAGGGAGAGGAGGGCAGCCTTCATCTGACTGAGGCTGCAGCAGGTTTTGATAAGAGTCTGTCTGGAAAACTGTCAGAGCTGCTGAAAATGTGAGTCTTATTTTGTGGTAATAGCAACCAGTTGTAATAACATAAAGTAAGATAAACTTTATTGATCCCTCACCGGGTGAAATTCACATGTTACAGCAGCTGGATACAGATAAGAGAGAAAGAAGCACAAGAATAGGGCTAAAAAAATAAAGATATAATAATAAGAAAGGTCTCACGGAGCCAATACACCAGGCAGGATGAACCTACATATGGAAATGTACATTATGACATATTGAAATTTACATATGGATAAGTCTAGTTATGATATGGGTATGTACACATATGACATGATGAGTTTACATATATACAGGTATGGCATGGAGGATAATGCACCCACAGTTCTGTTATTGCAGATCAGTGTTAACATGATATTATTACACACGAAGAGCTGTAAGAGAGCAGTGTTATGTCTTGCTGATTGGATGTAATGTAAAACTAATGCAGTGTAATGCAACAGCCTTGCGATAAATTCTACCTCTATGATTTTTATAATGTTTAGTTTTTTTTTAGCCTTTTTAACGAATACACCTTTAGGGTAATTTTGGAGTATAAGCCAACAATTCTGGTTCTACTTTCAGTGGTGATGATATTAGAGCTCAACAGATGCAGGATTTTTGGGGCAACTTTAGGGAGCAAGGAGTTGTGAATTAGATATATTGACAGATGGTGATTAAATATGTGTTTGTCATATTGAAGAGGCCAAATGAAGGGGTCATTGTTTACTAGCATTCCAGCAATTTAATTTCGCAAACTGGTCAGCAACTTACCGTGAAGACACAGCTCGACTCTGATGTGCACTCTGCTACATGCGCTGCAGACAGTGCTAAGAGTGTCGTAAACAATTGAATCGGATGTGACTGAATGCAGTCTGACTGACTTGTGTCTATCCTTTCAAGAGTTTTGCTTAATAAACTTTTTATTTTGTATTCCTCAGCTCTGGACCTGCACTCAAAAAAGGCAAAAGCCGAATATTTTATGGACTTCATACGGTAACAGGGTGTCTTATTGATTTTTATAAGCCCTCTAACTTCATGACTTTAGAATAACTTCCCTGTGTCTTTTCCAGGACTTCCCTTGTGTGGCGGTAGTCGGCCTGGGTAAGAACAAAGCAGGTGTTTGCGGAGCGGAGAACTGGGATGTTAGCAAGGAGAACATCAGGCAGGCAGTGTCAGGTAGGACCTCCACCTACATGCAGGGTTCATTATGATTTGGTTCCTGGCTGATACCTGTGTATTTGTCTGTGTGTGCTCAGCTGGCTGCCGGTTGCTCCAGGACCTGGAGGTGAAACATGTGGAGGTGGACAGCTGTGGCGATGCCCAGTCAGCAGCAGAAGGTGCCGTTCTGGGTTTGTTTCAGTATGATCAACTCAAATCCAAGAAGAGGACCAAAGTAACGGCGCAGCTTCACGGAAGGTAAACCAACAACTTGCTGAATTTTCTAGGTCTCTGACATGGCGGTAAATACTGACATACAACATGCCATGTTCTGTCTGCGTGTTCTCAGTGCTGACATGGCCGGATGGGAGAAAGGCGTCATGTATGGAGAAGGCCAAAACCTGGCAAGGCTTCTCATGGAAGCTCCGGCCAATCACATCACTCCTACTGCTTTCGCGAACACCATCGAAGAGAAACTTGCTCCACACGCTGAACGGGTCACAATAAATAAAAGGTGTGTGCATCATTAATCAGTGTTGATGGTACTGATTCAATGAGATTACTTTAGACAGTGATCGGAAAAGGAAATATATATGGGAGCAGTGGTGGCACAACAGGTGAAGTTCCTGGCTACTGATCAGAAGGTCAAAGGATCGAACCCTCACTGCGGCCACTGTTGGGCCCCTGAGCAAGGCCCTTAACCCCTGACTGCTCCCTGGGCGCTGCACCGTGGCCGCCCACTGCTCCTATAGTTAGGTTAACTATGAATAGGATGGGTTAAATACAGAGAAGGAATTTCACCAAGAGGATCAATAAAATATAGATTATTATTTACAGTGCAATCTCTTGTAATGCATTAGTTATGTGTTTGTTGCACCTTGAGCTGCAAACCTTCTATGAAAGGTGCTATACAAATAAAAGTTAGTATTTGTTAGTTTAAATAACATGTGAAGTGCTTTAATTTGTCACATTTATTAAAGGCCATTTTGAGGGAGATAAAAAAAATACTCAGTTTTAGGATAATTTAGGAGAACCTCTTGCTTTCATATATATTGTATAAGGTAATCATTAATCATTTGCATCTACTTTGTCATAATTTGAAAGCTTCAAGCACGTACAGGATTGGAAAATGGCAGCATTCACTAAATCCTTCAGTACAGCTATTTTGATATTTGATTCACAGTTTAAGTAACACAAATGCCGAACATCTCCTTCGTCCTGTCTCTCAGTTCTTAGGTTTGGATCTTTTTTTTTTTTAACTAACTCTGCTGGAGAGATTCGGGAAACAGGGTTTAGCAGGGAGCCAATTAGCATCCGCTCCCTGAGGCTTTCCAAAGAAAGTTGATTGTTGCATGAATTATATTAATCAGTAGTTAAACACAGACATCTACCACCTGGGTCGACCATTTTTCTCACTGTATTAACTTTTACTCAGTGTATGGAGAACTCATCCGATCTTGGTCTTTGGTTGATTTTGGGAAAGGTGAAAACACAGCGATGTTTATTAAAGCTGCAGATTCTTCAGCTGTGAGATATTCAGAAAAAGGTTATACGTCCTGAAGCTGACATTGTAATGTTCAGGACACATTGGGGTGTCTTCAGTCGTGTAAAGCACAAAACAAGTGCAGTCATTTTGCTAACATCTCAGCTGATCAACAGCTAGTCACTTAAAAAGCTCCAGTCTGATTATCTGTCTGCTGTTGTATCTAATTTATGGTTTTCTTTGCAGATCCCAGGCTTGGATAGCGGAGCAGCAGATGGGAGCCTTCCTCAGCGTGTCCAAAGGTTCGGAGGAGCCCCCTGTCTTCCTGGAGCTGCATTACAACGGTTCGCCTGACAGTAAGCAGCCACCGCTGCTCCTAGTGGGCAAAGGCATCACGTTTGACAGGTAAACCATGAACTGCTGTGGTCAGAAAGATATCTAATAGAACACACCTCTTTTAAACAGCTGTCATTGTGGTGATCTGACCCTCTCTCTCTGTGTCTGTAGTGGTGGTATTTCTCTGAAGCCCTCTCAGTCTATGGATGCAATGAGAGCTGATATGGGTGGAGCCGCCACCGTATGCGCATCCATCGTCACGGCAGCAGCTCTGAAACTGCCAGTCAACATTATTGGTGAGCTTGTTGACCCTCCAACATGATCCGCTTTCTGTCATACATGACACATGATAGAGTCTGAGCATGTCTACCCCTTGATTCAGGTCTGGCCCCTCTGTGTGAGAACATGCCCAGTGGAAAGGCGACTAAACCAGGCGATGTTATCACAGCCAAGAATGGAAAAACAATCCAGGTGGGTGGACCCTTATGACATGTGATGGGTTCAAACAGCTCTCCTAGTATGTTTGTGCATCGCTGTGTGTGTGTGTGTACAGATGAACAGGTTTTGCTGTTGCTGTGTTCAGGTCGATAATACAGATGCTGAGGGACGACTGATCCTCGCTGATGCACTCTGTTATGGACACACCTTCAATCCCAGAGCCATTGTCAATGTCGCTACTCTAACAGGTGGGATTTCAGTTTTTATTTTTCAACTGAGTGTTTTTTGCTAATGCCACCTTTTTCACTCACTCTGGGCTCATTTTTTTTTACTGCAATATAAAGTCCTACACAGCGTGACATTACTCCTGAAAACCAAAAAATTAAAGTTAAGTTTCTTCTATTACTTTTTGGTGGGTTTTTTGTTTGTTTGTTTACAAAAATTGAAAAAGACCTAGAATCACCATGTCGAACATTTTTCCAAGTTGTCACATGAGTTTATAATACTGGAAAACTAGTGATTATATATATATATCATTTAGCATTTAGCAGCTAGCACTAGCATTATAGACGAATCCGGCTGTAGAGTCTCCTTGGAGGTGGTGAGTTTGTTAGTTATTGAAGTATTTTAGCAGTTAGCGGTTAGTGGTTAGCAATAACATGTAGCATTTGCACTAGCTAAATGGTAGCATCACACTGGTCACTTCCTGGAGCATCTCTGGGTCAGTTGAACATGGCAGTGCTGGTTAAATTAGCAGTTAGCATTAGCATTTAGCAGTTAGCTAAATGATAGCATCGGCACTGGTCACTACCTGGAGCATCTCCTAAACAGGCCTGGTTCAGTTGAACATGGCAGTGCTGGTTGGATTGTGTAGGAGCAGTGTGAACTGGCACTAGGGGGGGCGACTCTGGGACGCCAGAGTTCACCTCCTAGCCTCCTGGAGGTGTCGTGGGACTAAGTAGGAGAAACAGCGTTGAAGGGAGGTTTCCACCTGATGACCCCCAGAGACGTGTTAGGAATCACTGCTACTGGTAGGTATAGAGACAGATTAGGGATCCTAGGTCCTTCATTGAGGATGAATCCTTTCTTTTTGAGCACAAGTGTCTTGTGTTGAAATTAACATTTAACTGCCTACATTTTTAATTTATTTCCACATTTGTCTCCTCTCTGCTCAGTGTAAAGTCTTCAGTTCAGCTTTAAAGTCCCTGAATTCTTGCCATGTAACTGGTGGTTGCAGCTGAATCAGTTGTGGTTTTGTGGCCATTTTAACAGAATCTGGTTCAAGAAAGGATTTATTTTTAAATGAGATGTGTAAAATTAAGCAATTTTGATGAAATGTCTCCATTTTAAGCTAAGATGTGGTTGTTTTCTGAGAGAGTAGCACACATGGCTGTGATAAATGATGTCATTTTGACAGGTTTGTAAAGAGAATATGCCTTTCAAACCAGTCTGTGGGGTTCAGAGGGTTAAACAGGAGCATCACATTTACATAATGTTTTAAGACGATATAATCCATGGTTTGGCTTTGACTCAGTCTTGATGACAAGCTGCTGTGAGCATACATGAACTGTTGTCATGGCGATGGGAGCACATGAGGCCGTCCGAGTGCCATTTGTTTTCTTTGTTACTGAATGTGAAAGCAGTTCGACTGAGATTATAACACAAGTAAATATGGAGCAGTTAAAGCCATGATGAGTAAATATTAAAGTGTTGCTTCGTCTCTCTCCAAGGTGCGATGGATGTAGCTCTTGGCTCTGCAGCAACAGGAGTGTTTACGAATTCTGACTGGCTCTGGGAGCAGCTGCACAAGGTACTGCAGATACACAATAAACACAGCATCTCAGTCCCTCAGCTCCTCTGTTGACAAATGTGTGTGTGTGTGTGTGTGTGTGTGTGTGTGTGTAGGCTAGTGTTGTGACAGGTGACAGAGTGTGGCGGATGCCTCTGTTCCAGCACTACACCAGACAGGTGACTGACAGCCAGCTGGCCGACCTCAACAACATCGGCAAGTACAGCCGGTACGTATCTCACCGCACAGTCATCCCCCGCAGCCCCTGCAAGACACGTCAGAGCAGCAGAGGAGTCTGGTCATGGCTCATGGTTCATAGCCTCCCTGCATTTTTAATAGCGTGTCTGTTGATTCCTTTCTAGTTCTGGAGGCGCGTGCACGGCGGCTGCGTTCTTGAGGGAGTTCGTCACGGCTCCCCACTGGGCTCATCTGGACATTGCTGGCGTGATGAGTAACAAAGATGAAATTCCCTACCTGAGGAAGGGCATGTCTGGGAGACCGACGCGCACGCTGGTGGAGTTTGCTGCCGGGCTGGCACACTAGGCCGAGATGGACGCAGACTCTGCCATCCAGAGTGACTGAACGGGGGTCTTTCCAAACACAAAGGGTCGAAGTCCTCACAGATTTGAACAGTTTCTCTGAAGAACTGAACAAATGTTTTTTGAAACAGTCTGATGGAGCTTCACTGTTTTTAACAAGGTTTTTTAGGCATCATTGTTAAACACATTATATTCCTCAAACTGATGTGTTTTCACCAGAAAAACCTGAAGCTGCGTAGTAATTACATGATCATTTATGTGTTGTATAAATAAATTCTAATTAGTAAATAAAAAAAGCATTTAAGTGCATGAGCAGGTGTGTCTGTCACTACTGTTGTCTCTTTAAATTTAAAGACATACATGACCAAAAGTATGTGGGCACTACATTACACTAATATGTGATTGTTCAATGTCTCATCCCCAACTTGTAGATACTAAGATGCTGCTTAATCGGCCTCCACTCTTCTGGTTTCCTGATTGTCACTAGGTTTTGGAACCTGGCTGCAAGAATTTGATGAACAACAGCACTGGTGTTGCTCGTGTCTGCTGTTGTTTAACACAGAGATTGCAGACTGTGTTAATTAATTCCAGAAGGGTTGGATGGGATTGAGTGAACCTAAACTGGGAGAACCATTTCTTTACGGAGCATGTTTTCTACAAGGAGGTAAAGACTTGTTGAAACCAGAAATGTCCATCTCCCAAGCTGCTGCCACACGTCTAAAGCACACAGTTGTCTAAAATATCATTGTGGGCTTCAGTATGAAGATTTCTCTTAAATGTAAATAAGGTGGCTTTGAACAAATAATGAAAAAAACCCAGATCAATAAGAATGTGTGGATAGAGGTGTCCACTTACTTTTGACTAGAGAGATTTGCAGGGTAACATCAGCTTGTTTGTGCGCATGTGCGGGCTGTGCAGACAGAAAACATTCGGATCAAGATGGCGTCTTCCATGAGTGGGATGTTTCCCGGCCAGCAGCCGCCCGGTGCGCACCCCGTCGGCGGTCCCGGTGGACCGGGTCAGCCGGGCTTCCCTGGTAGCGCAACCAGGGTCCCGGGAAACAACACGCTGGTGGACGAACTGGAGGCTTCCTTCGAGGTAGCAAGCTAATGTGCTAGCTTCTGTTAGTTCTATCCACCAACTGTTGTTAGCTTCTTTAGCTAGCGTTAGCTGATGTTGAGCGTTTTATCAGCCGATGCTTCAATACTGCGGTATTTATATAGGAATTTAATGAAAATCTGGCTTTGTTTCACGGCGTTGTTGTTCAGCGCACCACACTGAGATTACTCTCTATATGCCAAAATACATGAGCAAGCTTTAATGTTGATGCTAAGTTACGCCGGCTAGCTCCAGTTTGTGCTGCGGCCATTAGCATTTGTTTGCTAACAAGCTAATTGGACACAGGCTGGGTCTGCTGTAGCCTTTATTTTCATTGTCAGGCGCTAAAACACCACTACTCAGGTTCTATTACTCTTGAAACAAGCCACTAAAAGAAAACGCTGTCCCACATATAGATAATCAAATTTATAATTGAAAGATAGCTAGTATTCTGGGCAAACATAACCCTATCTAGCTGTCTGCAGACTGACATGCACAACACAGGGCTACATGACTGCTTCCCTACTGAACTAGTTCAGTATGCTTGAACTAGTTCCCTTGGTACAACAGGAATTACACTATGGCTCTGTCCACATACCTCTGCTTACATGTGGTCTTGGTCCCACGTTTCAGATATTGTAGACGATTGTGTCCTTCTACTTTAGTGGCTGAGTTTCATCGTGATATTTCTTATAATTAAAAAGCCAATGATGACAGAAGACTATCTGTTCTACTGTCCAACCAGACTTCAATGGCTGTGACTGAATTTTCTGTGACAAACTATCAATGTCACGTCTTCGTTTGTCTCCCCTTGTTGTGGTCAGAGCTCTCTGCTAATCAGATCTTCTCCGCTTATTATTTTATCACAGTCCAGACCATGTGGCATATGGGGTTAGGGACACATTTTTGACAACAGTGGCTTTTCCCGTCTGAGGATATGTTTCACTTCTCTATGACTTAACCTAGATAGCTGCTGTCACTCAGGGGGAAACATATTGTCACTGCAAAACGAGACAGGATGTAGTTTGTCTTTAAAAACCTCTGTTCTTTTTCCTAATTCATATTTTTAGGGACCAGGGGTTAGGAAGCTGCTTTGTATTGAAGCCCCAATTTAGTAACGTTGTTTTCTCTGTTGATTCTTTAGGCATGTTTTGCATCCCTGGTAAGCCAAGACTACGTTAACGGGACAGACCAGGAGGAGATTCGAACTGGTATGGGAAGCCCCGTGTTTCTTTAATAAATGTATATCATGTTGTAATCTGTACGCTGATGCATTTGTTCCTGTATGCTGACTGTAGGAGTGGACCAGTGCATACAGAAGTTCCTGGACGTGGCTCGGCAGACAGAGTGCTTCTTCTTACAGAAAAGGCTTCAGCTGTCCGTGCAGAAGCCGGAGCAGGTGGTGAAAGAGGTAAACTGTCATCCTGACTCACAGTTTCTTTCAGTTCCATGTGGTCCTCTTCACCTCCTGTTCATTTTCCTACCATTTGAGTATAAAACTAGCTAATCAAAAACAAGAATTTTTGTATTAATGACTCCTCTCTATTTGTTAATGTGCACTTCTTTCTTCTCAAGCATGTTTTTTTCCTTTCTTTTCTCGCTGCAGGATGTGTCAGAGTTGCGTAATGAGCTGCAGAGGAAAGAATTGCTGGTTCAGAAGCACTTGACCAAGCTGCACCACTGGCAGCAAGTGCTGGAAGACGTGACTGTTCAGCATCGAAAACCTTCGGACCTCCCGCCTCCCGGTCCGCTGGCCTATTTAGAGCAGGCCTCAGCCAGTTTGCCCCCTGCCCCTTTAAAGCCAAACTAACAAACCAGAGGTACGGTCACATTGGTAAATAAACAGCCCCACACTCAGAATGTGCTGAACAGTGGATCGGCACGTGCTGGAATAATGACTTTTCCACAATGTTCACATCTGCTTGGTTGAAGTTCAACCAAGGTGAACTTAGACCTGAGAGACCTGAGAGGGCACCACAACTGGAAATGTGTGCTTGCATTCATCATGGTATTTCAGGTAAATGGGAGTTTGGGTGAATATTTGAGGGACAAGAGTGTTATGTGATCGTATCTAAACACTAAAGAAGAATACACCATGTGTGATATCCACTGTCAACCTACAACAAAACTGAAGAACAGTTCGCTGTGTTGCAGAGCTGTGGAGAAATTCAGATTTTTTTCCAGCTTTCCTTTCTGTAATTTGATTAATGTAAATATTCCCTTTGCAGACGTTTTTTTACTGTCAAAATAAATTTGCGAGTATTTTGAATCTGAACTGAAGGCTTAGTTATGTTTTTGTTGGATGGCTTGTGAAATTCTTGTTACTGAGAACAGCATTGACCCTTGTCTGTGTAATTTAAAGGGGCATTCCACCAATTTTACACATGGAGCTCTGTTTACGGGTCGTGAATTCGTAGCACTCGGTCTGTGAAAACAGTTCTAAAAAATCTTCTATAGGGTTTTCAGAGAAATGATGTCAAAAGGGGTTATCTCAGGTTGGACTGAGCCTGTGTTACAAACTGGAGACATGCAGCTTAAAGGACCGAGCGGAAAGGATTGAAATAATGCTATCAAGTTGTGTTTTGGCTTTAATTTAGACTTTCTTTTCACTTTGGTTTCTCTTTAATCTCTCATCCTACATCAGTGGAATATCCTCTTAATCAATCACCATTCCAGTAGCTGGAATAGATCACTTATAAAGTAATTATTTACAATATTCACCATATTTACACAAAATATCAAACACTGTTATCTTCCCTTTATAATTTAACCAAACTACATGCCAACAGCTTTAATTCCACATTCGATGACAGAGCAGTGACTCCTGATAAGTGAAGGCTGAGTCTCCTGACAGCCTGTTGTCTCTAATGTATTCGGTGTCTTCACACTGTAACAGACTTGTTCTGCTCAGCTTCACAGCTCAATCGCCTGTTCGCTGACAGCACAGCCAGAGAAAAATCCTCACAGATGGGCTCCAGAGACAAAGCTTTCTACCAGGCAGGGGTCTGTGGTCCTGACATGAGCGGGACTGGATTGTGAATGCATTATTTCACTGACACACGCCTCCCTTTTTTTATTATACTTTCATTAATTGAAACAAATAGGCTGAATTATAGCAGCTTTTTATGCATCTTCTAGTTCAGTCTGCACTTTATGGATGCCAGTTTCTTGAAATATGAAATGTTTACTTAATAACTTACATTTGTTAGTCGCTATGATCATGAATTGTATGTTTATTTTCAGTTAGTAAGTCAAGATTATGAGATATTGAAGCAAACTGTGAGTCAGACTTATGAGATTTGCAGATCCAAGCAAACATTTTTAGCCATTTAGATGTTCAGATTCTGATCTATCATGAGGGCTATCAAGGAGTCACTTGATCACTGTCAAAACGTGTGACTTACAGAGTCAGAATGATGAGGATGTAAGTAATGTGCAGAAGATATGAAGTTAAAAGACCTTTTGAGAAAATTGGGGAAATTGTCACACATGAAATATTAAAATATTAATATTTTAATAAGTGAAAATAATGAAAAATATTAACATTAAGATGAAATTAAGACTTGTATTTGCTTGTGTTTTGACTTATATTGTCCAAAATTACTTAATAAAGTCATTTTTTTGTATAGTTTTAGATACTATATCAATGTTTTTTTAAATTTTAAATCAAAATTACAAGTTAGGTGTCTTTTTGTTTGTTTGTTTGTTTTTACCAAAGTTCTTGCCACAAATTCGGGAGAAAAGTTAAAATTGTTAATGACTAGTCAAAAGTATGATGTTGAAATATGTCCTAAAATACAAACATAGGTAGAAAATGATGACATAAAAAATAATAAAAAATTATGACCTAAAAATATAAAAATAAGTAGAAAATTATGTCCCAAAAATATAAATGAAAGTAAAAAATCTCACGTAAAAATATAAGTAGGAAAATATGTTGTAAAAATACAAACATAAGTAAAAAATTATATCCTAAAAATATAAATATAAACAGAAAAATATACCCTAAAAATATAAATGTAAGTCAAAAAATATGATGCAAAATTATATACATTAAATAAAAAATATGACATAAAAATATAAAAATAAGTAGAGAAATATGTCCTAAAAATGTAAACATAAGTAGAAAATTAAGACCTAAAAATATTAAAATAGGTAGGAAAATAATGACATATAAATAAAAATATTCAAAAAATTATAAAAATATGTCCTAAAAATATAAATATTAAATAAAAAAATATGACATAAAAATATAAACATAAGCAGAAAATTATGTCCTAATCCTAAAGTTTTGATTTTGCACATTAAAATTGTATTTATTTATTTTAATATACAAAAGAACATTTAAATTTGGGCTCACTGGTAAATTATAAAACATCAAATGAATATAAAGAAATTAGACAGATTTACTGAAATGTGTAAAAACTGTTAACATTTACAATAAGATGCAAACTGGTAATATTAAAAATAAAATATTGTATTTTAAGAGAACAGAAAACAATAAAATACAATTTTATAAAGTTCAAAAAATAATAATAAATGGACTTATATGAAAATGATATGTAAATAAAAATAAATTAAATTTCTAGGTCAAAATGATGCTGTCAGGTTTAGATTATATGACATCACCTCTCCTATATTTAACATATTGATCCTGTATCGGGGCCGATCAGCCTCCTCAGTCTTCCACAGCTAGAGGGAGACAGCGCCTTCTTCGGGGCGCCTTGGCCGCTCGGAGGACCGTCTTTGCGGACATGTCCTTGTTTGTGCGTTTTAATCAGCGATTGGAAAATAACAGGTAGCTTCGTCCGTCCGCCGCTCGCACCCAGATACACCCAGGAGGGACGGAGGAGGAGGGAGGGAGGAACGGAGCCCCGATAATCCCCGTCTGACGCGGCGGAGGGCGGCTTTCCTGCGCGTCTGCGGGCCGACAGAGGCGGCCGTCAGCTGGGAACAACAGCCGGGCTCGGTCGCAACGTGTCTGTGGAGAGTGTCACCGCAGTCGGCTGTGTTTTTGCATGAAGCCCGCCGCTCCGATGGGGCTGCCGTCAGACCGTCTGCCCGCCGCCGGACACATGATCGCCGCGATTCACGCCTGAATTTAGCTCCATCGTAGACCCACCGTGGATATGGAATGGTGCATGCAGCTGGGCCAAGTTCTCAGCCTCTGAACAACACCGGAATCATGGACAGTCATCCGCTGTAAGTGCACACAGCCGCCGTCTGCGTGTGTGTGTGTGTGTGTGTGTGTGTGTGTGTGTGTTGACGTTTCCCGGTGGCTGCTTGACGGATGGTGCCGCATTGACAGAGACAGCGGCCAGCCGGTGTGGCTGCTCGCTGACCGGGGAGGAGAACCGAGACCCGGGCACCGACACACCGACATCTGAGGGTGCGGGGTCGGTGTGTGTGTGTGTGTGTGTTTTTAGGGGAGGTGGTGGTGGTTGTGTGTTTGTGGCACAGAGGGTGTGTGTGTGTGTTTGTGACAGAAAACATGAACCACGTGATTTTAGCAGGAGCAGCATGAATTATATGGAATTAATCAAAGTAGATCTACTCAAGTACTGCATGTATATGGAGTACTTTACTTCTACCTTGTATGTAAATATTGTTCTACTACATTAATCAGATTAGAGACACAGCATATTCTGACTATTACACCGCATATTTGACCTGTTACACCTACAATCATCCAGTATTTTACTATTTATACTTAAAATTAGAGTAAAAATCAAAGTATACTTATTCCCTCCGACAACCTCTTAGGTTTGACTGACCTGTAGCTCCTAGTGCTTCACAATTTACACTCAAGATTAGAAGAAAAACCTAACCCAGACATGGAGAAGGTTTGTCGCCTAATTTGGGAACCACTGGAATAAAATATCTATTAAAAATGCTGCTTGATGCATCACTATGAACAATTTAATATGTATAATATACAGCATAACTAACATGTTGTGCCACTTGATTTTAGCACGAGCAGCATAAATAATGTGGGATTATTAAAAGTAGATTTACTCAAGTGATGCACGCATATGAAGTATTTCACTTCTATCTTGTACTTCTACTCCACCACACTTCACAGGCAAATACTGCATTGTTCTGCTACATTAATTAGATTGGAAAAACACTATATTTTAAATATTTAAACCGCTTGTTTCCCACATGTTTGACCTGTAATACCTACAGTTATCAAGTGTTGCACAATTTACACTCAAGATTCGAATAAAAAACTAATCCAGGCATGGAGAAGGTGTGACTCCTAACTTGGAAACCACTGGAATGAAATAACCATAACCCACCCTGTCGACTAAATGCATCAGTTTGGACAATCTATTATTATATATCCATCCATCCATCTTCTACCGCTTATCTGGGGCAGCGGTCTAAACAGAGATGCCCAGACCTCCCTCGCCCCAGACACCTCCTCCAGCTCCTCCGGTGGGACCCCGAGGCGTTCCCAGGCCGGTAGAGAGAGACATGGCCCCTCCGACGTGTCCTCGGTCTCCTCCCGTTGGGACATGTTTATACATTTATAACACGTCTTGTTTGTGACCAGCCAACGAGGGCCACGTGATTTTACCACGGCTTGTGAAGTACTTTCTACTCCACCACACTTCACGGGCACTGAAGAACCAGTTGTTCCCCACATGTTTGACCTGTGATGCCTACAGTTATCCAGTGTTTTACAATTTACGCTTAATAAGAAGGAAATCCAGACCCCTTTTCTGACAACCTTAGAAAAGCTCTATATAAAACTATCCATCCATCCATCATCTATACACCGCTTAATCCTCTGGAGGGTCACGGGGGGACTGGAGTCTATCCTAGTCGACTCAGGGCAAAGGCAGAGGACACCCTGGACAGGTCGCCAGCCTATCACAGGGCTACATATAGAGACAACCAAGCACACTCTCATTCACACCTACGGACAGTTTAGAATCATCAATTAACCTCAGAATGTTTTTGGACTGTGGGAGGAAGCCTGGTGAAAACTCATACTGCACAGGGAGAACATGCAAACTCCACACAGAAAGATCCCAGGCGTCCTAACCGGGACGCGAACCGGGGATCTTCTAGCTGTGAGGCGACGCTGCTAACCACTGTGCAGCCCGATATAAAACCAATGCATCATTATTATTATTATTATTATCTTGTGACCCCATGGAGAAGGCGTGACCCCTAACTTGGGAGCCAATGGAATAAAACATCTACCAACAATGTTGGCTGGACACTTTAATATAGTACATGTTGTTTTTGTGACATAAAACATGGACCACGTGTGATCTTGCCACGAGCAGCATAAATTATATGAAGTAGGTTTACGCAAGTGCTGCACCCATATGAAGTACTTTACGTCCATCTTGTACTTCTACTCCACCACACTTCACAGGTAGATATTGTTTTACTACAGTCAGATCAAGATTTTACTCTCAAAAATACACATTATCTTATAAAACGCAACATATTCTGAAGATTAAACCATGTGTTCAACCTGTAGCCCCTACAGTTATCCAGTGTTTTACTATTTACGCTTAAGATTAGAAGAAAAACCAAATCCAGACCCCTTTCCTTATTCCCTCCAACAACCTCTCAGGTTTATCTTGTGACCCCATGAAGAAGGCGTGACCCCTTAATCTGGGAACCATCCATTAATTATCTGTACACCGCTTAATCCTCTGTAGGGTCGTTGGGGGGGCGGCTGGAGTCTATCCCAGCCGACTCAGGGCGAAGGCAGGGGACACCCTGGACCTCATAAGGCTACACATAGAGACAGACAACCAAGCACACTCTCATTCACACCTACGGACAATTTGGCACCACTGGAATAAAATATCTACCAAAAATGCTGCTTGATGCATCGCTGTGGACGATTTTTCTTTTAATATTTATGTTTTCTAAACCATTGGAGGACTTTTACTGGTACTACAGTCTATTTATGTTGCTGGATGTTTGTGCAGCTGTATTCTAAAATGCTAAAGATGTGCAGCAAATTCAACTTTACTGTGCTGTGTAGTAATAATGCTGTTAATGGAAGTGCAGAACAGATTAAAAAATGACATTATGTTACATATTAAGCCCCATAAAGGTAGAATTTATGGCAGAACGGGAAGCTGTCTCTGTGATAATAACAATGTTTGGTTGGCTTTTATGTGTCACAGTTAGTTTTAGATAATTTGCTTGAACACTACTTTATTTAGGTCAATGCACGATGCCAATACAAATTAAGAATTGAAGGTTTTAAGAGGAGAATTAGACAAGACGGAGTGCCGACATTATCTAATACTGCAGGTGTGACTGGGGTACGAATGATGCTTTGCCTGATTGATAATCAAACTTTGACCCAGTAAAGTGGCCTCTGTTTTCTAAATTAAGAAAACGTAACTGTAGATATCCACAGCGACGGTATTTGCCATAGTTCCTTTTCGCTATCAGAAAAACCAGCTCTCTTTAGTGAAACAGGCCGACCCCAGGGTTTAAATGCAGCTTCTGATTGTGTCTGTGGCGAGCGTCCCGGTGTAAGCCCAGTCAGAAACGTCCTCACACCGATTATCAGGCCTTTGCAGTGTTCTCTGTTTTTATCTGTGTGTGGTTTTTTTTGTGTTTGTTTCCTGTTCATGTATCTGTGCTGTCCCTCTCAGGTGCACTAGACTTTGTCCACATGCTCTGGACAAAGAAGACGGAGTCGAGAGGCAAGGTCCCGTCACTCTGAACCCTCGGCACATGAGGAAGGCGTTCAAAGTCATGAACGAGCTGCGCAGGTGTTGCACACTTTCTCTTCAGTCATTCGTCGTCTCGTCATCCCCAGATCCTTTTGTGTACCTCCGTGTAGTAAACTGTAACCGGACGCTATTCCCTCCCTCTCGCTTTCTGTCTCCATCTCCTCCATACAGCCAGAGCCTGCTGTGTGATGTCACCATAGTGGCCGAGGACGTGGAGATCGCCGCTCACAGGGTGGTTCTTGCAGCTGGAAGCCCTTATTTCCACGCCATGTTCACAGGTAAGGACCGTCCTCCATCTTCATGCACCACATCTTGCAGGTGTATTTACATCGATCAGTCACAATATCATGACCACTGACAGGTGAAGTGAATAACATTGATCATATTGGTACTATGTGGTGTTCTGATGGAAAACCTTGGATTTTAACATCCATGTTGATCAGACTTAGACACCCAAATAAACATTGTCCCACAACAAACACACTCCCTCATGCTAATGCAAATCCCAAATGCCACTGGACTACCCCTGCAGGAAAATGCACCCCACCACATAGAAAAAACATCAAACATGTGGAGGAACATGACAATGACCCAACATGTTGATTTGACCTCCAAACTTCCTACACCCCATTCTGATCAAGCATCAACAGGATGCAGTGGAACAAGTTGGATTGACAGAGGCCCCACTGCACAAGCCAGAGTACCCAAGGATCCAGTGCCCTGGTCCTGGTTCCAGACCCCATAGGACACCCTGAGAGGTCCTCTGGTCCATGTCCAATGGTTCAGAGCATTTTTGAGCACATAAGGGAGACCAACACAACATTAGGCAGGTGGTCATGATGTTGTGCCTGATCGGAGTATGTCTGGTGTTTTTAGATCCATTAATGCTGATTAGCTCAGTTGCTACCTTTGCGGTGATGGAAGGATAATATGAGTGCATGTACTCACAGGGGAGATGGCGGAGAGCAGAGCGAAGCGGGTGAGGATAAAGGAGATGGACGGCTGGACTCTGGGCCTGCTGGTCGACTACATCTACACGGCAGAGATACAGGTCACGGAGGATAATGTGCAGGTAAACGCTCGCATGCATTAGCTCAGTGACTGTACCACACTGAGCAGCATTTACAGTCTCACACTGATCCACGGAGCCTTTGCAGGATGGGATTTACTTTAGTGGAGAAGTAGCTTTTCAGTTCCATATTTCTGAACAGCTACTGCAGCACCACACAGGTATGTGGTCGTTGTCATATTGTGTGAATTAGCAGTGAATCTCCAATGGTGACTTAATTCTGCACTTCCATGCGATACGAAAACATCCAACCAGTGAAGTCATCACAAACCTTTGAACAGTCCTGCCCTTCTGCCTGCACTATCAGATGAAACTACCTCTTTATGCCACACCTGATAACCAAACCCAGTGCCCCAGCAATCTGTGTTCACTGAAATCATTCACGTTAATGGCATTATGGGGCCATTTAAGTGTTTATATTTGCACAGGCAGTTGCTATGTATAACTGAGGAGGAGCCACATGTTGAAAAACACGACATACATTTAATAAAGCTTTTTCAGTAGAAGTGGACTTGCTTTATTAACTAGAAAATTAGAATGTTTTTTTTCTTAAACATTGATGCTACTGGACGTCAGATTGCCGTTTAAACTGGTGCAAGTATCCGTTCATTTTTAGTCAGAAAGGGTTGTCCTGCTCTAGGCTCCTTTTAAGTTGTTAAGCCAAACATATGCGTTTTATCACAGCATGTGTGTTTTGCTCACACAGACCGTTGGAGTGATAGGCAGAGGCTATTTTAGGGAGACTGATCACGTCATCATCTGACTACAAGATGGTGTTTTGCACACCAACCTTGTCTCCCCTCTAAATGATTGAGCCCATGTTATGCACTTTTACGGGTTTCTGGTTTTATTTTCAGGGTCCTCTAGACTATATTTACCTGCTTTAATATTCACAAAACACTTTATTTTTATCATACTGTACACTGCTGCAGCACCTCTTCTCAGCCTCAGTCATCCAGACTGAGGGTGCTCCTGGAAATTAAAGGACCCTCTTTCCAAAAAGTCCAGTTGTCTGATGGGTCAGATGGACCAACAGAAGAGAGATCGCATTGGTTGTGGACTATATATAGATATGTAGCCTTGGCAGAAGCAGCTCTTCTGAGGAAATGGTGGCGGACTGTGAGGAAGCTGCTTGTTATTTGTTTGAGGGTGTGGTCAGATTATGCAGACATGATGCAAATGTGTTACATGGTGATGTAAACGAGTAGCAGAAAAAGTTCAAACAAGGCATTTGAGCCACTGTTTCCTGCAGCTTCTACATGCACAAAAAAAGCAGATGATATGGGCTGTTTGATTCATCTGTGCCGTTTAGTATTGAACCTTGTGTTTTTGTTTCAGGCGCTGTTGCCTGCGGCCGGACTGCTCCAGCTGAACGAGGTGAAAAAGGCTTGCTGTGAGTTCCTGAGCTCTCAGCTTCATCCGTCCAACTGCCTGGGAATACGAGCCTTCGCCGACCTGCACGCCTGCTCGCAGCTCCTCACACAGGCCAACAGCTACGCAGGTCGGTGTGCAAACCTCCGCTTGTGCTGCTTGATTAAAATTAAGGATCAGACAGAATGAGAACAGGTGTAATTAATGAACATGCAGATGTACTGAAAATAGCCGTGTCTCTCTGCTGCTATAAAGCTGTAGTCGCGCTGTGTTTGTGCTGACAGAGCAACATTTCCCTGAGGTGGTTGGGAGCGAGGAGTTTCTCAATCTGGGCATGGAGCAGGTGTCCAGCCTGATCGCCAGCGACAAGCTCACCATCCCCACAGAGGAGAAGGTACGAACTCTCATCCTGCTCATTAAACACATGTATGACGGGAAAAACCACTCAGCTGTGCAGTGATACATGTGTGTTGTGCAGGTGTTTGAAGCAGTCATAGCTTGGGTCAACCACGACAAAGACGTCCGCCAGGAACACTTGGCTCACCTGATGGAGCACGTCCGCCTGCCGCTCCTCTCCAGGGAATACCTGGTGCAGGTACGTCTGACCGGACATGCTTTTTATTGATCACAGGCAGTTCAGTTAAGCTAAGCAACAAAGCACTGAAGACCATTTGTTGTCAGTAGCAGAACTTGAGTTGTCTCTTTTCTGCCACCTTATCACTTTATTGTTTGACCACCAAACAACCACGACGGCGGTTTGTCAACAGTCTCTCCTCTGTTTCAACAGATCATCGCAGTATCTGGCTTACACTAGATGTTGTTGGGGTTTGTTTTAGCTTTTCTTTTAGGCTGCTTCCAGAGAAGGAGGCAAAATAAAAACAGTCAGAAACTGTATTTTAGCATCAGCGTTTCACATTCAGTTGAAGAAGTGAGGCAGACTTTGTTGGCATGCATTCTGGTTCACTTGGTGTTTTCTGAGGCTCACTTGCTATAAACTCTCCTTCTCCATATGGACTAGACCAGTGGTTCTCAACTGGTCCAGCCTCAGGACCCACTATGTCTCTATTAATAACGGTCGCGACCCAAATTTTTGAAGTTTGCTGTTTTTGTTAACAAATTAAGGCTTATTTGGGTGTAGCTTCAACACATTTTGATACAGCTTGGGAAAATTTTGGTACATTTGGACACCTTTGTCAAGTTTTGGGCATATTTTTTGGCCCATTTTGGCAGGTCCTGAGCGCATTTTTGTATATTTTTGGCACGTTTTAGCATAAATTTCTCCAAAAAGCTGGCAGAGCCAAATCTAGAGGTTAATAGTGGGCAACTACTGGTGTCACCACCACTAAATATCCTGCTATTGAAAGCAAACTGTGTCATAAGAAACACGTCCTTTAAAATAAAAGACATTATACCACAACTTTTTTTGTAGGGGGGGGCTATGCTTCTGCAACCCTCTAAAAATGGCTTCATGACCCACTTTTGGGTCCTGACCCACCAGTTGAGAACCACTGGACTAGACTGCTTCACTGTTACTCTGATGCCGCCAGTGTAGTGGCTGAGGGACGGTATTACCTGGTCCCAGAATTCATAGACTTATTTGTTCCCAGTCATCCATTGTACAATTTACAGTAAATTAAAATATACGCCAAACAAAGCAAGAAAAACAGAGAAAACTAATAAACAAAGAAGCCTTTAAAAGGTGAATAGAGAACATTTGATGCAAAATATGGAGATATGTGGCACATAAGCATCCCACAATAGATATTATAAAGGATACAACTGTAGGGGTAAAGCATAAGACATATAATGTAAAGTACAACATAACAGAACCAAAGACATCAAGGAGTATTAAAAGCAGGATTTTAACTCTAAATCCTGATTATTGTGTATCCAAGGAGCTAAAACACCCAGTCACAAGAAGACAGAGCTGGTTATGACATGAAGCTTCTGTATGTAGGCTGGTGACTTCACTGACTTAACTCAAAGTGAGCGGCAGCAGTGCTTCACTCATCAAAAGAAGTGCCTTTCTTGTTCGTGAGGCTGAAAATGAAAATGAATCTTGTGTCATGTAGGTCTGCAGGAGTAGATTATCGTGCTAGCATCACTTGCTTCTGCTGTTGCTGTGTTTTAGTCGATCTTTTAGTTGATTTGTGTCTGCGACGGCTGAGATCGTTTAGCTTTCTCTGGAAAAGCACAGTTTTTCCACCACTTCATTGAATATGCTGTTATTTTAAAAACACAATATTACATTTCTGCTATTAATAGTGTTCAGGTGGCTCTAAAGACGACCAATAGGAGCCACAGAAACATGAATTTTCAGTTGCCTTAACATGCTGCAGCAGTTTTCAAGTCCTGCAGGCTGACTTGTTCCTCTCTCTGTTTGCTCGTGTCAGCGGGTGGAGGAGGAGTCCCTGATTAAGAACAGCAGTGCATGTAAAGACTATCTGATTGAGGCCATGAAGTACCACCTGCTGCCAGCTGATCAGAGAGCTCTGATGAAGACGGCACGCACACGCATGAGGACTCCAGCCTGCTGTCCGAAGGTACAAATGCAGTCGGTGCTGAGCGTCTCCAGAGCAGAACAGATGAACGCTTACTCATACGCACCGTGGAGGATCTTCTTGTAAACACACTGCTGCTTCTGTTGTGTTTAGGTGATGGTGGTGGTTGGAGGCCAGGCTCCCAAGGCCATCCGGAGTGTTGAATGCTACGACTTTGAGGAGCAGCGATGGTACCAGGTGGCCGAACTCCCAACCAGGAGGTGCAGAGCAGGTAGGAAACCCTCGATACCAATAAACAACACCACAGTTAAAGGGCAATTTCATGTAATTAATGTGAACGTTGGCTGCAGCAGAGGACTACTAGAGGGTGGTTGTCCACTGATTGCAAGGTTGGCGGTTCGACCCCCTCCGCATGCCAGAATGTCCTTGGGCAAGACACTGAACCCCAAGTTGCTCCCGATGGTCATTGTGAATGGGTGAATGAGAAACCACTGTAAAGTAGTCTGAGTACCACTAAGGTAGAACGGCACTATGTACACCGATCAACCATAACATTATGACCACCTGCCAAATATTGTGTTGGTCCCCCTTATGTGTTCAAAAATGCTCTGAACCATTGGGCATGGACAAGAGGACCTCTCAGGTTGTCCTATGGGGTCTGGAACCAGGATGTTGGCTCTGGATCCTTTGGGTACTGGTTTGTCCAGTGGGGCCTCTGTCAATCCAACTTGTTCCACTGCATCCTGTTGATGCTTGATCAGAATGGGGTGTAGGAAGTTTGGAGGTCAAATCAACATGTTGGGTCATTGTCATGTTCCTCCACATGTTTGATGTTTTTTCTATGTGGTGGGGTGCATTTTCCTGCAGGGGTAGTCCAGTGGCATTTGGGATTTGCATTAGCATGAGGGAGTGTGTTTGTTGTGGGACAATGTTTATTTGGGTGTCTAAGTCTGATCAACATGGATGTTAAAATCCAAGGTTTTCCATCAGAACACCACATAGTACCAATATGATCAATGTTATTCACTTCACCTGTCAGTGGTCATGATGTTGTGGCTGATCGGTGTAAATACAGACCATTTACCATTTACTACACCTTCATCTGCACAGACAGTTGGGGTTACTAAACTAGTGGTGCATTCAGGTGTTCCTCGTCAGCCGGTAAGTATACGCTAACGAGAACTATTGTAGAAATTTTTGCATTGATTTTACTATTTACTCCCTTTAGTGGGCTCTCTGATTGCTAGTTTAGATATTTAATAATAGTAATACCACATAACTATGCAGACTTGTGATATTTCCAGGCTTTATTAGTTGGTGAGGTTCATCGAAAGACTAATTTAAAAGCAACAGAATGGGGGATACTGAGATCAAAGAAGAAAGCCGTTTTGACCTCTGTATTAGGCTGTACTCCTCAGTGCTGTATTGACTAACAGAACCCAGTCATGTATTGTGTAGAATCTGTCTGTTTGACGCCTCCTGCTGGATATCAGGTGTGTGCACTCTTAATGCATATTATGAACTAGGGTAGATCTTATTTGGTTTATACAAGCAGCTTTGTTCATTTGCCATGTGTCCATTTAACTTGTACCACATAAATGCAAAGATATTTCTCACTGCTAAGACTCATCTGGGAAAACAGGTTTGATAGTTGAGACGAGACTCAGGCCTGCTGTTCCCACCTTTCCTTCAGGTGTGGTGTATGTGAGCGGGTGTGTTTACGCGGTCGGCGGTTTCAACGGTTCCTTGCGTGTGCGGACGGTCGACTGCTACGACCCGATGATGGACCGCTGGACGAGCGTGAGCAGCATGCAGGATCGCCGATCGACGCTCGGTGCTGCCGTCCTCAACGGGCTCCTGTACGCCGTTGGAGGCTTCGATGGCAGCACAGGTACCGCTGTGTTCTCCTACGGTTGTGACCTCAAATTGCCAGGCTAAATGGCGTTTATGAATCCCAGCATTTGTGACAGTTCATGGCGATTTTGATGCATCCTGTGTGTGTTTGCAGGTTTGTCCACAGTTGAGGCGTACAACGCTAAGACAGACGAGTGGTTCCATGTGTTACCCATGAGCACCCGGCGCAGCAGTGTAGGAGTGGGTGTTGTCAATGGTGAGTACATTTCTCAGTCTGTTTTTCAAGTATCTAGGAAAAAGATGTTAAAGGTCGACAGAATGACAGAAATACATACATTACTGCATTCATGTAAAAAATAAAATTCTAGAAAAGCTTGCATTAGGTTAAGTTCCCTCTTCCTCAATGTCTACTGTGTTATATTTTCACACATTTCTGTTATTTTGTCCACCGTTGCGCCTCTTTCTAATTTCTGGATTACTTGCCCTCGTACTTTCAGGGATCCTGTATGCTGTCGGAGGTTACGATGGAGCTACCAGACAATGTTTAAGTACAGTAGAAGCTTACAACCCTAAAAGCAACACGTGGAGTTACATTGCAGAGATGGGCACGAGACGCAGTGGAGCAGGTGTGTGTTTGGTCCGAAGTTAGTAAAATGGTAACTGTAATCTGCCAGATTTTCTCAATGATTCTCATCGATTTATCTGTAAAAAAATTCCACTGATACTTTAAGAAGATAGAAGAAGAAGATGCATGTTGTGCTGCAGGAAGTGATTCACGACCAAAATAAATTGAATATTAAAAGGCGGTAACTGTTTATTTCCATGCGTCCAATGTGCTCCTCAGGTGTAGGTGTGTTAAAAGGTTTACTGTATGCTGTCGGGGGGCACGACGGCCCCTTGGTGAGGAAGAGCTGTGAAGTTTATGATCCGGCCTCCAACAGCTGGCGGCAAGTAGCTGACATGAACATGTGTCGACGCAACGCAGGTAAGCGAGACGCACTGGGTCCACCGGACGTCCTCAGGTGTGGGACGCTCCTCCAGTAATCATTTGCCGTTTTCAGGTGTTTGTGCCGTAAACAACTTACTGTACGTGGTGGGTGGAGATGATGGCAGCTGCAATTTGGCCTCGGTGGAGTTCTACAACCCGAACTCTGACAAGTGGACGCTACTGCCGACCTGCATGAGCACCGGCCGCAGTTATGCAGGTCAGTAGACGACACACCGAGCTGCAGAGTGCTGGGTTTGGTTACTGTTGCTTCTTGTGGATGTTTGACCTTCGCTGTGCAGAATGATCTATGTCCAGTGGAAAATGGAAAGCTTCCCTGAGCTCAACTGAAATCTGAGTTTAAGGTGTAAACCTGCCAGCGATCCTGCTTCGGTAAACAACTTGCACAAGTGTGATGTGGAAACCTGACTCCTGCACAGACACTGAGAAAGAGCTCTCATTGATGACCACTTGTTAAATATTTATACTGAAAAATACACCGATCAGTCGCAACATCATGACCACTGACAGGTGAAGTGAATAACATTGATTATATTGGTACTATGTGGCGTTCTGATGGAAAACCTTAGATTTTAACATCTGTGTTGATGAGACTTAGACACCCAAATAAACATTTTCCCACAACAAACACACTCCCTCATGCAAATGGAAATCCCAAATGTCACTGGTCTACCCCTGCAGGAAAATGAACCCAACCACATGGAAACAACATCAACCAATCAGGAACGTCTTGAGGAACATGACAATGGCCCAACATGTTGATTTGACCTCCAAAATTCCTACAGCCCATTGTGATCAAGCATCAACAGGATGCAGTGGAACAAGTTGGATTGACAGAGGCCCCACTGCACAAGACAGAGTACCCAAATGATCCAGTGCCCTGGTCCTGGTTCCAGACCCCATAGGACACCCTGAGAGGTCCTCTTGTCCATGCCCAATAGTTCAGAGCATTGTGGACCTCATAAGGGGGACCAACACAATATTGGGCAGGTGGTCATAATGTTATGCCTGATCGGTGTACATATACATATTTATAGATGCGAGAATTTTCAATTTGGAAAGGAGGCAGATGTAATTTAAGGATTTTCTAACCATTTAATTCCACTTTTTCCTGAAGGAAAAAGCATATCAAGAGTAATAATATGACAATGATCTTAAAAGCCTCATGTCATGTCAGGAATGTTTGACTTCTCCAGTGTCCCCATAAATGTTCAGTTGAGGTGAGGTGTGGAAAGTCTGTGACAGTCAGGAACTAGTTGGTTCTCTTTGGTTCTCAAGTCAAAGCTTTGAGGTGTATTTGGGCTCGTTATCGTGCTGCAGTTTGAATCTTTCTTCACAAAGATGCAAACCAGAGGGAGGAGCTTGTCTCTGCAGAATGGAGCGCTGCTTCTTCGTGCTCAGGATGTAGTTGATTTGATCCAGCTGACCAGCGATCCCAGACATGAATATTCTAAGCACCACTGTTGGGTTCGTCTCCTTCTGTACACCCTTCTGCTACTGCCACTAATCTCCTGCTGCGATTCATCAGTAAATAGGACTCTCCATTCATCCATCATCCATTGTGAAATGCTGCTATGTCTTAACTCATGCAAAGTGTTTGACCTAGTTCCCCTCCTGAGAGGTGGTTTAGAGATGCAGCTTGTCCTCTGAGACCACGACTAAACAGACTGCTTTTGACAGAACTTTGCTGATCGGTCTTGGCATTCTTTCTCTAGAACATACTGCTTCAGTAGCAGGTAAACAGACTTTGGTTCTTGAAGACGTTTAATAAAGATGGTTTCATTCACTCCTCTCTCAAACCATCTGTCTTCTCTGTCCAGTTTGATTGTATAGTTCCTGATTTTGCATAAATGCCCTCTTTAAACAGACGAGGTGGTCTATAATGCCACTTATCAGATACTTATAATGCAGCATTGAGATCTCTTGAAGAGATTAACATGCTGAGCTATATCTGACCTGCCAGTATCACAACCATCCACACCTCAAGACATGTGAGTCTTGGGTAACTAATCATGTAATGTGGGGAAGACGGTAAATATCTTGGACTCCTCATCAGTCAGTCAGAACCTAAAAAACCTCTTGGATGAGGCAAAATGTCTTCAAGACCCAAGAAGAGAAGTCCAGGTGCCTTTTACCGAAGCTCTCAGGATTACAATGACGGGGATGACTGAGAATCTGCACAGACTCAGCGATGGAGCTGCTTTTCTGTCTCTCAGCTAACAAAGTTTGGTGTATTGATCTCCTCGTGGTGTCGTCTCTTGTCGTGCTTTGGATTCAACCCATCCAGTTTCCACGAAGCGTTTCAGAGAGCACTGCCCCCTTGGAAACCTTCAGTCTCGCCATGATTTGATTTGATGCTGAGAAGGCCCCCTTTGATCAGAATAACAGTCTAACTTCTGACACTTGGTTCTGATGCCAACAGTGGCCTCAGGTTGACCTTCCCAATCATGAAATTGATATAAAAAGTAAAGGCTATCTGATATACAATATATTAAAATGAAGTGCTCAATTTAAGAACATCAATTAGAAGATGAACATGATGGGTGACTTGTCGATCTTGTAATTGATGCCTTGATGCAACACAATGCCAACAACCTTAAAACTGACATATATAGCCAAAGTCAGCAGTTTTGACTGTCCTCTCTCAACTATCATCAACATCGTAGCCACCTTTATCACCATCAAAGAACAACACCAGACCTACTGTCTTTCTCCCTGACCTGAGCTCAGATGGGAAAAGACGGTGGGAACGAAAGAGTGTTTCTAAATCCTCTAATTTTGTGATAAATTCCACATTTACTGGAAAATATGACAGATTTTCCATGTGGTCTCAGACTTTTGGACTCCACTGCAAATTCTGCGATTCTACAATTTCATTTAGCAAACGCTTTTATCCAAAGCGACGTACATCTGAGAGTAGATGCAACACAAGCAAGGATGTAGTCAGGAGAAAACAACCTGGTTAAGTGCCGTAAAACAAGTTCAAGTGTGATAGGACCTTGGTGCCTACAGGCATTTTTAAATTTTTTGGTTGCTTTTTGCAGTCTGTTAAGTGCAGAGGTGTTCAGTAAAGAGCTGGGTCTTTTGTCTTTCCTTAAAGACTGAGAGTGACTCTGCAGGTCAAACAGTTTGGTAACTTGTTCCACTACCGGGGAACCACAGAGGAAAAGAGTCTAGCTATTGACCTTGGCCCCTGTTGTGGTTGTAGCAGACGTCTTTTTACCTCTGCCAAGGAGGTTATGTGATGGCCGGCGTTGGTTTGTTTGTTTGTTTGTTTGTGTGCAAAATAACTCAAAAAGTAATGGATGGATTTGGATGAAATTTTCAGGAAATGTGTGAAATGGGACAAGAAACAAATGATTCATTTTTGTAGACTGATCTGGATCACCGTCTCCATCCAGGAATTTTTTTTAATGTGGGTGTAACCGGGTGGACAATTAAATGCGGTTTACTCTAAAAGCCACCAGAGGGCGCTCTTGCTTTTGGGGTAACCCCCTATGACCACATGACATTTTGGGGCTCCACACGACAAACAGCGACAATGACGGAGTTCTCTTTCCTTCCTGAGCGACATACGCACGGTTGGGCCGGCATTCTTATCTCCGGTTGTCTAAGAAGCTGGGAGGCTGTTAGGAGCTGCCGCGCTAGAGGCCGCGCTTGTTCATTAGGTCGGATGGGGTGAAGGCCGCATTGTTGGTAGGACATTTGAACTGTATGTAATGACATTTGTATCTGTAACGTTCCATACAAAATATGTGAATTGGTAGATTGTGTTAGGGGTGGACTGAAGCTCTTTGGTGGAGGTATGAGCTCTCTGAGTGCTTTTCTAGTTTGGGAAAAGAAACTGATTCTACTAATGATCTGTCTGTTTGTGTTTTTTGCAGGCGTGACTGTGATTGACAAGCCCTTATGACTGCTCGTGACACCTGCCACTGATTCGGAGCAGAATGTATTCTCTTGCTGAATACTGATCTTGGATCTGTCTATGATGCCAATGCTTCAGTATTGGGCAGTATTGGCACAGGCACTGACGAAGATGAAGAAAACGACAAGCTTGTTATTGCTGAAGACGATGAAGATTTTTGCACTTACCTGAGCGGGGGAGCTGTAACAAACAAGGGGATCCGACCTGTGTTTGTCTCCCCTCGTGGCAGGACTGCAGCAGCGACTGGACAAACCGGTTTGAAGCACCACTGTAGTGCCATTGAAACGCTACTGATATGAAGCTACTATAACTGCGAAGTTACTTTAACATTAGTAATGTTAACATGAACCAACTCTGAGAGAGACCACTCATCTAATCTATGGGAGAGGAAGGCAGAGAAGGACCATCTGGGACTGAAATTAGTTTGTCCTTCGTTTTCTATCCTCCTGAGAAGTGTGTGTTTGTGTGTGTGTGTGTGTTGGCATATAAAGGTGCTCCATTGCTTGTGAGCATGTGTGTTTGTGTGCATCTGTGTGGCGGCGCCCGGTTCGACGCCGCCTGAACGCACTCTGTCTGACCTCTGACCTCTTACAGTGTTGCAGTGTGGCTGTTCAAGAGTGCCTGAATGTCACCCCGCTCCCCTCCTCTACTCCTTTGTTATGCCTTGAGTACTGTTACCGGACAGAGGACAGCTGGACTCGGCTGCTGTCCTGGGATAACGAAGTACATTTTGACTCCAGATCGGTGCGACGGTTGCATTAGCCCGCGTTAATTCAGAGCAGTGACGCGAGAAGCAGTTTCAGAAATAATGTACATTCATCTTGGAGAAAACGGACTCGTTGGGATACTAACTCTTCTGGTGAGGGAGAAGCAGCATCGTTCACGTTGCCAAAAAAACAGTGACAGACAGAGGGAGAAGCTGTTTGAGATGAGAAACGGTTGGATGTATCAGTGCTTTACTGTCACTTGGCAGCCATATTTCCTGTGGTTGTAACCACTACCGACAGCAGCAGCCTGAACTCATTGCATGGTCCCTGTCTCCAACCTGCTATCCTTCAACAGTACCCTCCCCTCCTTTGGTGTAGCAACCCTGTTAACTACTGCACACCCTGACGTACTATGAATGTGCCAATTTTAATATGTCTCTTCTTTTCTGTCTCTCTTTATTACGCTACTTTACTAATCTGTTCTCTCTATCTGGAAAGTGACCAAACCTACTCTTGATTTTTCTGTTTCTTCAGTCTCTTTCTCTTGCCTCTCCTACTATATTGAAACTTGCTATAATAGTAACTGGTATCGCTGTTTCTTGTCAGTGTATTGAGGAATGTCATGTAGGCTAATGACTTTGAAAATGTTTCATTACTTGTTTTATATTATCATTAATAAATATGCTTCTTGTATTTAAAGCTGTGAAATGATATAATCCATTTTTAAAACTTTGCCAAATCAGTAAAACATTGAAATTGAATGTGCTGTGTGTGATGTTTTAATAATTTTACTAACTAAAATTAAAAAAATGTTATATCGGGTAGTAATTATTATATCAGACGTCACTGTTACTTCACTGTCAAACCTTAATAGTTTCTTTAAAGCTCTAATTTTTTTAGTGGGAAGAGCTCTTACTTTCTTGTGAGTGATAACAATTGACTACAGCTGCTGACTCCTCTGAGCCAGTTTGAATAGGACCCGCTAGATACACTCATCAGACTCAGCCATAAACTCTACAATGGGAAAGTTGAAGGAGCTCAGCCCAGGATTGAAAAAGGTCAGGAAAGTCACTTGGAACCATTTCAAAGATGCTTCAGATCCCACAACTAACTGTGTAAACATTTTTTTGTAAGTATAAAGTGCATGGCCCAGTTGTTTCATTGCTACAATTAGGAAGAAAATGCAAAGTATCACCTGCTGCTCAGAGACAACTGGTCAGGATGGCCAATAGTCAACCAAAAAGCAGGTCTGCAATGAATTAGAAGTGGCTGGAACACAGCTTTCAAGTGTCCACAGTGTTTTACATCAACATGAGCTGAGAGGTTGCCGTGCAAGAAAGAACCACTCCTCTAAAAGCAGCACCTTAAGGCTTGATTGGCTTTTGCTGCTGATCACACAAACAAAGAAAAGGTCTTCTGCAGTCAGATGAAACCAAAAATGAGTTTGGAGGAGAGAAGGTGAGGCTTTTAACCTTAAGAAACACCAATCAAGCATGGTGGTGGCAGTATCATGCTCTTGAGCTGTTTTGCTTAATAATGAAAAAGGAAGCTAACCTCAATATTATTCAAGAAAACTTATAATCATCAGCCAGAAGGTTGGTTCTGGGATGCAGTTGGGTGTTCAACAAGGCATTAGCTGTGTCCCAAATCAGGGGCTGCATCCTTCGAAGGCTGCATTCGTTGGTCGCATACGTCACAGCGATGCGACTAGGCTGTCCCATTTCATTAAAACTTCAAGACTCCTTCAAATTCGGCCGACGAATGCATCCTTCTTTTCCACGGATTTGAAGGATGCATAGATGTATCCTTCGTAGCCCCAAATATCCCAAGATTCATTCCGGAGACAGTTGGATCAACCGCTGGCGTTTTAGCTGCTCACAGCTGACAGAGAAGATGGATTCATCAGAGGCGGAGGATTATAGTTTTAAATATAAGTGTTGTGTTACAGCTCACTCCAATAGCTAACAATACAAATGTTGAAAACATTAAAAAAAAATTAAAAACTGATTAAGTTATGTTATTGATGTGAGCCGCTCAGACAGTGTAGTCCTGTAGCACCGGACAGTACAAGCCCCTCAAGTCTTCAAGTATATAAAACATATTAAAAACAAAAATCACAATTTCGGGATCAAATTTAGTCAAAAAATGAGGTGAAATTACAACGTTGTCTCGGGTAAAAAATTCAGCAGTCCGGGTTGCTAGGCAACTGGAGCGGCGTTTCAGGACGTCATGACGCAAGCAGGAAGTTCGTCGTTGGCTAGACCGTCTCATTTAACAAACGCTCATGCAGCCTTCTCATGCAGCCTACCCGTCCTTCGAAGGATGGGTAGGCTGGGTCCTTCGAAGGATGCAGACCCTGAATTGGGACACAGCTATTGACTCCGAACAAACATCAGAAGTGGAAAAGAAAAGGTCAAATCAGGCAGAATTAACACTTTAGACTGGTCTCCCCAAAGCCCTGACTTAAACCCATCAAGGACACGTGGATTGTGGTGAACAAAAAGTTGAGGTGACAATGGCCAAGGGACATTAACCAAATTGTAGCATTGCTGCATGTTTATTCTGACCCGGCAGATTTTGTCATATTTCCAGAAGATCTATACCATATCTCTCAATTCTCTTTATTTAAAATACATCTTGATGTATTCGATCAGTGATTCCCAAACATAAATTAAACTTAAATCTGAGGAACCTCCTCAGGCCGGTCAGATGGATACCTAAACCCCTACATCCACTCCACCTGTCATGTGCTCTTTTGAACTTATTTTAAATTGTATAATATTTATCACTTAATTTTTTTATAAAAGTAGATATTGTTAAAATATTTTTCCAGTTAGACTGTCACTGTTAAGGTCAGGTTGATCTGAGCTATTTATTAATTTTCAACATCCATCCATTACTTCCTGCTTTCAACTGTTTATCTACGACGGTAGCTAACAATTCCCAATTCTGCATGCATAGTTTAACTCTTTCTGCTGTTTAGCTTCTTTTAGTGCACATTTTGAACTCCTGGCCATACTTTAAGGTAACTTCCAACTGTTTATTCCCAATCCAATTTTGGCTTTCAACTGTTTGTCCATTATATTCAGCTTAACTACTTCATTTGTTTGTTCGTTCTAATAGAGTTTCAACTGTTTGTCCGTACAATCAGCTAACAATTTCAACTTAAAGCCATATCCCTAAGTAGCTATTTCAATCACATAATTATAGTGTTGAGATAATTATGCTTTAAATAGTGATTTCTGTATTTTTCCACAGCTGTGATTATGCAGAAATAATGTTCATATTTCTCATTGTAAGTATTGTTTTGTATTTTTTCAGCACTTGTATTTAATATTGTGAATTGATACTGAGCTCTACAGTCACAACAGTAACAACAACAACAACAAGGATGCAGACAGATAGAAAATAGATTTTTTGCTTAATTTGACTGAAAGAATACGTTTTAAACGTAAACTTAAGTAAGGCAAGGTTTAGTAAATTTAATGCCACAATCTTTGGAAATGCCAAGGAGGCTTTACAGAGTTAGAATATGTATTAGAACGTGATAAAATGTAAATTAAGACCAAAGACCCACATGTGTGACTCAAAGTTCTCGGGACGCACCACCCCATCTCAGCCCCCAAACAGCCTGTCAACTCTGCTCAGGTTATGAAAGCGCAGCGCTCCTCTGATTGGCTGTTGCTGTAGAAACCTCCAGTCTCACTATCATCACTCCATCCCGCGGACCAATCAGCGACGCCGCTCGGCCCCTCTACGTCAGTCTCCTCTCCGCTCGGCCAATCAGATCGCGCTAAATTCCTTTACCTGACCGGTCGGCCGCCTCTCGCTCAGGTAGACGGGACGATCCGCGGAAAGGTGAGTGTGTTATGTTGTTGTTGTGGGCTAAAGCGGGATATTTAGCTGAATTTTTAGCTTAAATACCAATTTCTTATTTGTTATTTAAGCGTTTGAACACGAATGGAAGCAGAAAATCGAGCTGCAAGCTGCGAAAAATCCCGGAAATGATATTTAGGCCTCTGCTTGTGTTGTCTGGCACACAATAGTTTTTAATTATTAAACAGTTTACTTAGCTCCTGTGCTAATATAAGTGCAAAACCAACTTTTATAAGGGCTGTAAATGTAGCACGACTTAAACAGTGAGTAGCTGTGAAGTGTTTTAGCTGTCAAAGTCCACTGTATTAGATTATAACTTAACTTTTGGCAGCTGTTAGCATAAAATATTGTAGAAATACTTACAGAAGCAGCCCTTAATTAGTGTCATCCTGCATGCTTTCTACTGTTTTTAATTGATTATACACATGTTCATAGTCAGTTAGATTTACAGCAGGAATAACATTAACAAATAACAATTATAATGCTTTAATTTTAATAGTGTTGTGTGGTTAAAGAGCATTGTAAGCACAGAAGAGCCATAAATTTGTAAACTGTGATTGATTACGTTTAATTTTCATCATGTGTTGTATGTTCAGTGGTATAATGACTCTTAATTCAGCCCAACGGAAATTAGTTGTTCACAAAATGTGCTCAAATGCTGCATAAAGTAAAAGTAATTATGTTTTATGATATATTTAAACCGAATCTGTAGCGACATTGCTGATTAATAATGTTTATTCTGAATGTATTATCTTATAATTGATGGTACTTTGTTATATTTGGAGTGGCTTTATTTTAAAACTCAAATATTTAATGCAGGAAATTAGATTTTAAACTGCTTTTATTGCAAGCAATGTCAAGTTCTTCACTCGTTTATGCCTTTGAGATGTACATATAACACCGTGTCCGTCCTCCAGTCTTCTCTCCAGACCCGCTTTCCATCATCCATCATGGCAGCGAACGGCACAGCAGACATCTTGAGCTCTGCCTATCTTGCGGCGGAGTACGTAGACGCAGTGCTGCCCGAGAACCCCTTCCAGCCGTCTCTGAAACATGCCTGGAGCTACATGCTGGACAACTACACCAAGTTCCAGATCGCCACATGGGGGTCGCTCATCGTCCACGAGTTCATCTACTTCCTGTTCTGCCTGCCGGGGTTTCTCTTCCAGTTCATGCCCTTCATGCAGAAATACAAGATCCAGCAGGTTTGTGGTTGTGGTTTTTGGTTGTTCGGTACGATTTAGATTTTTTTTTTAGTCTCTAAATGATTTGTTGCGTGTTTGCAGGACAAGCCAGAGACCTGGGAGAAACAGTGGAGGTGTTTCAAGATGCTGCTCTTCAACCACTTTTGCATCCAGCTGCCTTTGATCTGTGGGACCTACTACTTCACCGAATTCTTCAACATCCCCTATGACTGGGACTCAATGCCGCGCTGGTGAGTGGAAGAACAATAAAACACTTCTAAATGCTAATCCTGTAATGATGTAGAGGCGGAAAGAACAGGGTGTGAATGCAACATGGAACCCTTAGACTTGACAGCAGTGTTTTTATTTGTTTAAGCAAAGCAGCAGCTTAAATGTTAAATACATGTCTGTGATAATTGTGATGATGATGACAGAAGTATGTAGTCTTTCTTTAAGAGTGTAGCTCTGTATACATTTACAGTTAATGGTACAATACAGAGCTCTTTTGCAGCAGTTATTTCTAAATAGACACTAATGATGCTTGTATCCATCTGCTTTAACATAGAAATGAAGAATCTTGATCAGCTTCAAATGGAAAACGTGCATTTAATACCTCCAGTCATTTTTCTTGTTGATAAATCACAGGCGCTACAGGCAGACGATGAAGCTATTTAATGATTTTGTTAGATATATATGTGATCGGTGCCGTTTGATCGTGCAAGATTACACAAAAATGATCAACCCAAATGTCATGAAACCCGGTGCAGAGGTGGATCACAGGCACAAGAAGAACCCATTAAATTTTGGTGCAGATCTGAAGCACTTTTATTAATATTCCCCACACGGGGCATCGGCCTTGGCGGATATGCTCTCAGAGTGCCTTTCTAGTTGAATTAAATGCGTAGGAATGGAGAATATGGTTAGAATTAACACTGTAATATTCATAAGAGCGTTTTCCCATCATCAGTATGTATTACAGTACAAGAGTTTGATATAAAAGCACATAAAAGCTGTGTAAAGTGATTATTGTTGTTAAAAAAATCATCAAATCAAATCAAATTCACCTTGAGTTATCTGGTCACAAGTCATCTGTGGTGTATTTAAAAAAAAATCTATGAATGGATTCTTAGGTTTTTGTCTTAAATGGCTTTTGTTATATATACAACTGTTTGTCTCTGAGCCTTCAGTCAGATCAGTTGGTGGAGATGACTCTGTTATTTTTATCGCTGACCTCCTCTCCCCCTGGTCTCCCCCTCCAGGCCGTACCTCCTGGCTCAGTGCTTCGGCTGCGCTGTCGTCGAGGACACTTGGCACTACTTCCTGCATCGCCTGCTGCATCACAGGAGAATCTACAAGTACATCCACAAAGTCCACCACGAGTTCACCGTGAGTAGAGCACACAAGTGATAAGGAAAATAAACACCGACACCTGGCGTCCTGGTTGGTCTCTTTACTGAAGAGCTACTCATTAAACGTGCTGTTGCTGCTGGTCATCGAGTGCCTCTTGTGTCCCTCAGGCTCCGTTCGGGATGCAGGCAGAATACGCTCACCCTGCTGAGACCATCATCCTGGGTGCAGGCTTCTTCATCGGCATCATGATCTTCTGCAACCACGTGTTCTTCCTTTGGGCCTGGGTGGCCTTCCGCCTGCTGGAGACCATCGATGTCCACAGGTAGGACATAATCACAGCTTCTACAGACACACCGTCTTCTCAGTTGCCTGAACCTCTTATCTCAGAAATGAATCTGCGTAACAAAGAGCAAAGAAAGCATTGTTGCATGCTTTTACTCGCATTTATTCTGAGGATTTAAGAGCAGCAGCTGCATCATCCTACAATCAACAATGAAATTATAATTGCATGTAAAACTGCACACGTGACTGTGTATGTAACTTGTGAAGTCGACCACTAGAGGGCGACAGAGAACACCAGTTGTTTTAACACAAGCTCACTATTACACATTTTTATTTCAGTAATGTTTTTTTTTTTTTTTTGGTTTACATGTTAATATTATTTATGTAGCTTCATCTTTAGGCGTATAATGCATTTAAACTTTATTTCCATGCCACGTTTTATGCAAAGATGCAGCCGAAAACACTCCACATTCTCGACAGGGTTTGTTTAAGATGATCACAGAATAAATCCAGAAAACTAAATCACATTGAAAGCCAAATTAAAAAAAGATTTTTAAACACGTGCTGAACACTTACACATACAGCACGAAGCACTTGGAAGATACCCAACACAAGGTTCATTATATTAATTAGTCGAGCTTATTTCTTTTATATTTCAAATTTAGTTTTATTTGTATCTTATTTTACTCTGATACGAGCTCTTTTTGTGAAGAACCTTTAAAAAAATCTCTGAAATCAGTACTTTAATCATTGTTTAGTTATGTTATGCTAAAGCTAAATTACAGTCGTTTAATTATAACAATAATAAAAGAATCCTCTCAGTATGTAACATGCAACTCATGTTTTACAAAATGTAGAACAATACTTAAAATTAGAGAAAGAGGTCGAACGTGCAGAGAGAATACTAAACACTTAAACATGAGTGATTCCTAGTAATGTATTTTTCCACTTATGATCTTGGTGTACATCTGTGTTTTGTGCTTATTTACCTATGTTTGGCTTTTTTGCGAATCTTCCTCACCTCAGAAATGAAACTTTAATCCTGTTTAATGCAAGAGGCCTCAGTTACTGAGTACAAGTGTTGAATGGGCACATTTTGTAACATCTTTGCAACTAGAAGGCATCAGCTTTTCTTCTCATTTCTTCAGTATCACCTCCAGAAAAACACTTTTTGATAATTTTCTTCTCCCTATCTGACATACATTTGTCTTGGGAGGGTTGTTGTAATCCAAAGTATGTACACCGATGAGACATAACATCATGACCACCTGCCTATTATTGTGCTGGTCCCTCTTATGTGCTCAAAAATGCTCTGAACCATTGGGCATGGACAAGAGGACCTCTCAGGGTGTCCTATGGGGTCTGGAACCAGGATATTGGCACTGGATCCTTTGGGTGCTCTGGCTTGTGCAGTGGGGCCTCTGTCAATCAAACTTGTTCCACTGCATCCTGTTGATGCTTGATCATAATGGGGTGTAGGAAGTTTGGAGGTCAAATCGACATGTTGGGCCATTGTCATGTTCCTCAACATGTTCCTGATTGTTTGATGTTGTTTCCATGTGGTGGGGTGCATTTTCATCCAGTGACATTTGGGATTTCCATTAGCATGAGGGAGTGTGTTTGTTGTGGGACAATGTTTACTTGGGTGTCTAAGTCTGATCAACATGGATGTTAAAATCCAAGGTTTTCCATCAGAACATCACATAGTACCAATATGATCAATGTTATTCACTTCCCCTGTCAGTGGTTTTAATGTTGTGGCTGATCGGTGTCCTCTTGTTTCAATCAGTCAGAATGTCTCACCTCTATTCCCTCCTTCTTCCCCGTCAGTGGTTACGACATCCCCCTGAACCCGCTCCACCTGATCCCGTTCTACGCCGGCACCCGTTTCCACGACTTCCACCACATGAACTTCGTGGGGAACTACGCGTCCACCTTCACCTGGTGGGACAAGCTGTTCAACACGGACAACCAGTACAACAAGTACATGCAGAAGCAGGGAGACAAGAAGGAGCAGTAAACCAACCACTCTGTTCACAGAAACACACACCTGCTCTGTCAGGAGGGGATAAGAGGCGTACAGACACTCAGCGAGCACACACAGCGCTGCTCATCCTCTGCACACCTAACGAATCTCACGTGCACACTAAAGGTGTGTGAAATCAATCAGCTCTGGTGTTGTTTGAATCTGAATCGGACTGCATGTTGACTTCAGTCCACCTTCTGTGCCTTTCAATAAAAACCAAGTACTGTTTGCTTTTGTCAACAGCTGCTGGCTGAATTAAAACCATCAACATCCTCATTTTGATTTGTTTCTCTGCTTGTTGTACCGTGTTGCTGCCTTGTGAAAGGCTTCTGTAAACCTCTGAATGTCTCAGCACTTTAGCACTTCCTCTCGAGTCGACCCGAGTCACGGTGACACAGACTTTTACGTTCCGGCGGTTGAAGCGGCAGCCATCTGAACGCAGCGCCGACTTCTGAAGCAAGCCGGGCGTGTTTGATGCGGACCCATGTAGATTTTTTGATGAAAGGAAATTGGCTCGTAGGTTGTTGAAGCTTGAGGCCGTGACGATGATTAAATGCTGTTTTAATCTTTACAAAAGGAAACCTCGTTAATGTTTTGTTTTTTTCCTGTTTTGTCATATAAGAATAAAAATATGCGAACAAACATCAACATGGGTTTGGTTGTGGAGCAGTTTTATTTGACTGGAGTTGGTCAGATTGGATCCTTGTGCTTGCTGCTGATTGAACAGATTGTTTACAAGTATTTCTATAGAGAACTGGCTCACTGACAGCTCAGGAGATCCATGTCTAAAAGTTACCATCACAATCTAAATGTGCTCAGTAATGTTCGTGTAGACTCTGCCTGTGCATTGATGGGGAAGTGGGATCCATTAAGAGTATACTATCTTTGCTCTACACCCCCCTCTGCTGCACTGTGGACACACCCCTCCATCTCCATCTAATCACACAGTGTCAAGTCAGCCAGCAGCAGCACACACCAAACAGGAAGTGAAGCAGCTTTTAACGAACCCTGACTTGGAAAACACTGAATGACTCAATCAAATGTGTGAAAAAACGTGTACACAGCTCCAATACTCACAGATACATACAGACACCATTTAGTTGATTGTTTACTGGTGCTTTTAAATGTACCGATCGATAAAGACGGATCACATTTAGCTGATTGACATACAAGTTGAATTTATTTCCATGGGATATCTTGGTTTGGTGGTTTCACTCAGTCTCATTGAGGCAAATCAACTGAACATAAGAGCCAAATATGCTCATTTGGGCGAACAGCATGAAGGTGAAGACGAATCACTGTGGATTATGTGTTTACAAGCTGCAGCCCTTGTTGCAGACACCACCCATTTGTTACTGGTGAAGGTGGAGGTTGGTGCATTTACAGACTGGCTGGATGTCGGTGTGCTTTTTGTCCAAAATTTCCCATTCGCTGCAGCCATCTTCAGTTAAGTAAGGGACATATTGAATCAAAAATATTGAAAACAAACTGAAACACTATCCTAAGTTAAGCAAATATCACAGCTCCTCATTGTCTGTCCTGCCTCTCTCTGGTTTTGCTCTGAAGGCTCAGGCACAAGCTGCAGCAAGACTTTTACTGCACAGCTTTAAAAAAAAAAAAAAAAAACTACACCTGTCCACAAGACTCTCATTACCTTTTTACTGCTCCATAAAGCCCTGCATGGAGCGACTCCGACATTTATAGATGAGTCCAAAGTCGACAGAAGTTGTCTTTTGTTTTGGTGCTTTCAGCTGGGATGGCTTCAGTGAGGGCCTGAGGTGAGCACAGACTCTAACAGCCCGAATAAACCGACGTCTTCGTGTCGTCTTTCAACTGTGTCGTCACATTTTATGTTTTTAAAAGGTTCTGTGTGCGTTTTGCTTCGGGTGGCTTCTTCCATCTTGTGTTTTTTCTCTCCTTTCCTGTCTTTTAAAGGAACAACGGACACACACACCACTTGACGTCCACAGCAACACCCCCAAACCATTTTAGTTGTAAACATGTTTTTCTATTGGCCTGCAGTTCTCTGCAACATAAAATGAGTATAATGAGTGACAAAACAACTAAAGCCTGTGTTTCCTTTATGGGCCGAATATGACAAAAATGACACAATCTGGTGGAAAACAGTGAAAACGACAATTTTGAGAATGAAAGCCTGATGACACAGAATGCATGATTTCGTGATGTAATGGCAGATGGATCAAAAACAGCATTATGATGGGTTTCAAAGGGGATATTTCTGTCCCTAAGGTCCTCCGGAGTGCATCAATTTTGCCTACACAGTGTTTTATTGATCTATAATTAAAATAAAAGAAACACACCTTTACCAAATTTTATGCTAAACACATAAACGCAGCCAAAATGGTTTAAAAATCAATAATGAAAGGGACAAAAATGTTCTCATGGATGAGCGTTAGCCTTTTTCTATTGTCCCTCAATTATGTCCTCACATTTTTTTGTTCTGAAAACATTTTGTAGACTTTTTGCTTTGGGTGGCGTCTTCCGTCTTCCGTATTTTTCTCTCCTTTCTCGTCTTTTAAAGGAACAGCAAATGTTTCAGTACGCACCGCGCTTGACATCCACACCAACACCCCCCTGAACCATTTTAGCTGGAAACAGGTTTTTCCATTGTTCTCTAGCAAGAAGCGACACAACGAATAAAACCTGTGTTTGCTCCACGAGTCACAGATGAAAAAAATGAAACAATCTGGTGGAAAACAGTAAAAAAAAATACAATTATGAATGACACAGAATGGATGATTTCCTAATGTAACGGCAGAGGGATCAAAAACAGCAGTTATAATGGGTTTAATGGGGACATTTTTGGTCTTAAGGTCCTGAGTGGAACAACAGAGTGTTTTAATGATGTATAATCAAAATCAAAAATTCACACCTCTACCATTTGTTTATGTCAAACACATAAACACAGCCAAAACTGCCAAAAAATGCCAAAAATGTCCTCATGGCACATGGGCGTTCACCTTTTTGTGTTGTCTTTGCATGTTGCTTCTACCATCCTATGTTTTTTTCTCTCCTCTCTTGTCTTTCTTAAAGTCTTGCTGAGTTTTGCTCTGTGCTTGTAATGATCTCGGCTGTGTAAAGAAATCCTGCCTGTCTTTATTTTGAAATCTGCTTCCGGTTGTGAGGATCTTGAGTGTGGCTTTACAGCAGAGGCTGCCGGGGAGTCTGCGCTCAGGTACAGCAGCGCATCTCACACGGAGGGAGAGGAGAGAGAGGCAGAGGGAGAGATATTTATAGCCTACAGCGAGGCTGCAGCACAGAGATAAGGCTTGGGACCAAGCCGCAGGCAGACAGGCTCACCGGGCTTTAAGGAAACGAGGACGCGTCAAAATGAAACCGTTCCTTGCGGTAGTTTTGTTCGGGGCCGCGGTGGTCGCTCTGGCCAGCGCAGCCGGTGCCGACGGGGAGATCTCCTTCGAGTACCACCGCTACGAGGAGCTGCGGAAGGCGCTGGTGTCGGTGTGGCTGCAGTGTCCGACCATCTCCCGCATCTACACCATCGGGGAGAGCTTCGAGGGCCGCGAGCTGCTGGTGCTGGAGATGTCCGACAACCCCGGGACGCACGAACCTGGTCAGTTTTACGCACACAGACACACGCACACGCAGCCCGCTGCACACTGCGGTGAACGAACCCCCTTTTGTTTCCTCCGCGGCAGGAGCCCACCACCACACGCTGTGATCACACAAACACATCACGCACTATTGCGCATTAAGCAGCCGGGTGATGCCCGCGTTCTGTGTGCGGGTCGAGCAGCAGCGACCTGTGCGGCTGACGGCGGAGAAACGCGGCGGAGCGCAGGTGTGTCGCGCTGTGCGTAAAGACGGGGCCTGCTGCACCACTTCAGAGGGAATCTAGATGATAGATCGTGGGATCAGCCACGCAAAGCCGCCATTTTGCTGGTTGATAAGGATCTCTGCGCGCTTATCCTGAGTCGTGATTGTGAGGAAAACATCCCAGAGACGGTGAATCACGGCCACGGCTCATTGGCTCATCTGAATTAGTCTTTGCAGCTAAACGCAGATATTTATGAAATTTCTTGACCACAACTTATCAGGAAGCAGTGTTCACACATCAAAGGAGGAAGCCTGAATAATTAATGACCCAGCAGCTCCTGGTAGGCCTGTATGATGTTCCTTAGAAGGCCTGGGGCTCCTCATTACTGAGCACTGCCTCCATCTCCATCTCACTGCTCCATACTGTCCGGATCAGACTGCAGGCACCAAATCACTGAGCACGAGAAGTGATTTCTTGATATGACAGAAAACGTGGGCGTCCACTGGTGTTGCTTTTACATGCAGTGCAGCTTCTTCCTTTTCCAAAATCACACATGATTGCAGAAGGATCTCAGGCTATTTCTCTGCTTTAATGACTCCAGATTCCATTTTAGGAGCCCTGAAACTGTAAATTGTAGTTTTACATACAAAAAGTCACCTGGCGGTATTAAAACACTTTGCACCAGGGCCCTCCAGTGATCTTAAGCTGTGCCGAGGCTCAAATTCTCTGGAATGCTCATTTACCTCATCCTCATTGTGATTTATTTCAGAGGGGAAGGCTGGAATTTAGACAGTCTGGTTAGAAATGTCAACTGTTTTTTAATGTCCGGGACATTTAAAGGACCAAATAATTGGAAACAAGTCCATAGTTTTCTTGCTCAGTCCCCGATTGAAGCCTGGTGTGTTGTATTTTACAGCAAGTCGAACCAAATTGACACCTTTTGCCATTTTAAGCTCGTGATCCAACACTCAACCCAGACAGACTTGCAGTAGAAAGACTTTAAGGAGAACGCTGCTGGCACCAATAGAGCAACGTAATAACTTGTGGGACATGTAACCTTTAACGAACAGTCCAGTGATTCCTCTCCAAACAGGAGCTCCACCTCCAACACACTGCAGGAAGTGATTAATTTAGTCCCAGTAATCCTGCAAAACAAAGACCTCTGTAATCACAGCCTATAGCAGCCTATGGAGTGCACTTTGTGGCTTGTTAAATTGATGTTTTTTGTGGCGTTTCTGTTGCGTAAAGGTGTATTTTCTTCTCTGTGTGGTCGCAACGGTGCACCACGGGTTTGGTGTGCAGCCCGGCTCGGACTCTAATGACCGTACGCACTAAATAAGCCTGTAATAGTCTGCTGGGCGTGCGCAGGCATGAGTCACAGTAGCGATTGTGGATGCCTTATTACTACCAGATGAGTTTCCAAGCCGCTGCTTCACCAACAGGCGTAGTGCCTCCCACCCTCCTCCTCCTCCTCCTCCTCCTCCTCCTCTACATCTCTGCTGAGCAAAACATCCACAGCAACGAGAAGCAGGATGAAACCCAGAGGAGAAGGAGGGAGAAGGCAGCGTGAAGGAGAGGGAAACGGGAGAGGAGATGAAAGTGTTTGTGTGTGACCGGGAAATTCAGACCTGCAACCTTTGAGCTTTGTTCAAGGTGCCCTACCAATATTTTATCTGACACTGCAGTGTGTTCAAACTGAGGTGGAGCCGAAATAGCAGTTGCCGGGGCAACAGATCGGCTTAGTGCACTGAGCTAACCGGCAGCTCGTGGTTGGCTGCCTGACGATGGTCCTGAGCTGATGCATCTGTCAGTAAGCGGCCATCTGTCATACTCTGCAGCACAGGAACCGTCTGTAGGCCGGAGTGGAAACACTAGGTACATGTTAATTTACAGTACAGCGAGTGCTTGCAGCGTGGAGCATATGGGAAGCATGGAGAGCAGGCCTAACTCAGTCTGCTCTGTTAATTCTTATTTTTACATTAGCAGTGGATCCCGAGGGCAGTCTAATGTCAGAGGGCTCACACAGAAACCCATATTAGAAGCTGATTGTAGCATCGTTTCTCCCTGCACTTCGGTTTTCATCCAACAAATCTCTAGCTAACATCAGTACCAGCCCCGAAAATTTAACGGTGGAACACCT